>LR738712.1:680239418-680411068 GCA_902687465.1 Secale cereale
CGGTCCGAGGCCTCTCCAGCGGCCTCCCTCCAGTAGCGAGCCGCCGGGCCGTTCCTCCCGAGCCGCCGCGGGCACGAAGCCGCCCGAGGCCGGCAGCCGCGCGGGCCGCCGCCTTCGCCGCGTGGGCCCCTTCGCCTGGGCCGCGACCGCCGGCCCGATCCGCACCGTCACTCCGCAGGCCGCGCCCGATCCACCTCTTCTTCGCCCGGATCCAGCCCGCTTCGCCGCGTTGACTCTGTTTTGACCCAGATCTAGGTTATTCCTAATTCTCTAAGTCCCTGGTTATTTGCTTGTCTGATGCATTATTAGAACTGCGATATCTTTTTGTGTGGTGATCCGTTTCGCGCAAATGAGGTGTCCAGACGTTCGTGGTGACTAGCACTACGATTCATTCCTTTGTGCCATGCATATTAGAAATCATCTAGATGCTTATTTTTCTGTTGCAAGCTTGCATCCCGATATAAACTGCTGCTATGTGATGTTTTTATGCCATCTTTGCATAGTGATATCTTGTAGCTCGATTGTCCGAATGATGCAAATGACATGTCCATGTGTTCGTCTTGCCATGCTCTACATGTTGCTTGTGTTAGGTTGCATGATAGATTTATTCTTTCCATGTATATCTTCGTTGCAAAGTGCCATGTGGCTGTGATGTTGTTTAACTTGTTATGAAATGCCATCTTGTTGAGCTCATTGCTATCGTTGTGTTTAGCTCCATGATGCATGCTTGTATGTTTCGGAATCACCATCATGTGTACTTTTATATGGTGATTACCACTTGCCATGTTTAGTTTCGAGGTGACTTAAACTTGCTCTTTTAGATGCCATGATGAAACTGCTGTTTTGACACTTAGTGGTTTTTCACTAAGTCTGAAATCTGTAACGTTCCGATGCCATGTTTGCTTGCTGCTCTAGGACAAACCATGATAGTTTTGGGGTGGATCTTGATGGTTCCTTGTAGTATATATTGTTGGCTTTCCATTCATGTCCTCACATGCTTATTTTAGTGGCTGTAGCATGTTTAACTTTTGCTCCAAAGTTTCAATAAAATTCTGCAGTCAGAATTTTATTGTCAAGTTCAATATGTCCAAGCTTGTTGCTATTGATCCGTGGCTCCTTTGGGGATGCACCTTTGGATTTATTTGCTGTAGGATATGTCTAGTTTATGTTCATGCTCCTTTCCATGTTGTTTGAGTGTTGTAGCTTATTTTTCTAGTGCTCCGAAGTTGCTATGTTGCTGTAATTTTCAGCTTTCGCTCGTTTCTTGTTTCGGGCATAACTTTTAGCCCGTAGCTCCGATTTCAGCGAGTCTTATATGAAACTTGATTGATTTTCTGTGTAGATTCATAATATCATATTGTTATCATGTTTTGAGGTGATTTGCTTGAGTGCTATTTGTCGTGCTCTGTGTGCTCCCTTAGTGCATCCATCATGCATCCATCATTTTGGTGTGCGCATTGCATCTTGTTGATTCGTGCCTGGTGTGATTGTATTGTTTAGAGCCGGAAGCTGAGACCGAGTACGAGTACGAGCACGAGGTTACCAACGAGGTTGAGCACGAGGACCCTTCTTACGATCCGAACGACTTCACTTCAGGCAAGATGACCGAACCCCGATAACATTACTATCTTTGCCTATTGCTAGTAGTCTCGATCTATAGTTTTGCCTCGATGCCCATGTTCTTCCTGCCAGCCTCCTACTTGTAACCATCACCATGTCTAACCACCCTACCTATGCAAACCGTTGCTTGGCTAAGTACGCTTCGCTCAGCCCTTCTTATAACATTGCTAGTTGCAGGTGAAGATCGAAGATGCTTGCTTCATGTTGAAGTTTGTTGGGTTATATCACACTATATAAAATGCTTAAATGAAATCATCTTTATATTGGCAAGGGTGGAAGGCTAAGCCTTTTGCTTGGTGATTTGTTCCACTCATGTCGTTAGGAACCGTATAAACCGGTGTTATGTTCCTTGATTATGCGTTCCTTACACGGTTGGGGTGTATGGGACCCCCTCGATAAACCGCTAAGTGCTAAGTCTTTTCCAGCAAGTCCCAACATTGGTACTATTTGCCTAATAACAAATTAAACTTGCATAGGGAGTTATAAACCCTTTTTCTTAACCAACAACCCCGGGCCAGTGCTCCACATGAGTGTTGGTCCGAACTGGGGGTCCTGCAGGGCCACCTCGAGGAAACTCAAGGTCTGGTAAAAACCTGTAGCATCGCCCATCCGGTCGTGTCCTGAGACTTAGATACGCGCTGCTACTATCAAGGTGTCGACACACTGGGAGGATTTGCTGGATTAGCCTTACCTTAGTTCGGAGTATCTTGAGCACGGGATTCCGAGAATACTCGGGTCTTCCCACTTTGGAGTTGCAACTCCGCGGATCGTGGGCTTGTAATGGGCCAAGTTGGAACACCCCTGCAGGGTTATGAACTTTCAAAAGCCGTGCCCACGGTTATGTGGCAGATGGGAGCTTGTTAATATCCGGTTGTAGATAACTTGACACAATGTTTCAATACACTACCAGCGTGTGTACCATGACTGTCAATTTCCGAATTGGGATTCGGGAGTTGAACACGGTGGGGTTATGTTTGACGTGTTGTAGCTAGGATCACTTCGTGATCATCTCTCGACCGAGGCACTTCTCTTCTCGCACTCTCTCACGTAAGCTAGTGCTAGTTGCTGCTGCAGACACTTATTCTTTTATTCAACCTTATCCTCTCCCAAGGCTTAAATAGTCTTGTTACCCGAGAACGGGATTGCTGAGTCCCCTGTGGCTCACAGTTACTTACCACACTTGATGCAGGTCCAATGATGAGCTATCCAGGTGATGGCACCGAGCTAGACTGGGAGTATGACGAGGAGCGTAGTCGATACTATGTTCGTTATCATGATGATCAGTAGTGGAGACTTCTACTAGGATTCGATCCGACCTGTGGATTTAATTATGTTTGGTATCTAGTCATTTGGATTTTACCCTTAGAGGGATGTGATGTTTCATTGTATGATGATTGAGACATGTATTGTATTTGTGTGACGTGGCGAGTGTAAGCCAACTATATTTATGTTTTCCATCCCCCTTTTTACATGAGTTGTGCAAAGATACCAGACTTGCGATCATTCCAGCATGGGGTTATGTCTCTAAGTTGTGCCTCGACACGTAGGAGATATAGCTCCATCCTAGGCATTACATAGTAGTGCCCCCCGCCGGCGGAGGGCCGCTGGCGCCTTCCCTTGGCGGGGTGCCCACCCTTGTCGGGGTACTCGCCCTTGGCGGGGTACACGCCCTTGGCGGAGTACCCGCCCTTGGCGGAGCGCTCTCCCTCGCCGGGGAGCTCCTCCTTGGCGGGGAGGGTGGGACGAGCGGCTCGTCGGGAGCAGTCTCTTGACGCTCCTGAGGCTGCGGCTCCACTTCTGCACAAGTCAACAAGCAAACAAGACATTAGCAAGGATAAGAAGCTCAAGCGCGTCCAATAAGCAGAGAAGTGAACAAAAGACTTACGCTGGGGGCTGCGCTGCGGAGCAGCAGGCTGGTCCGGCAAGCCTGTCGCGGGCGCATCTCCTGCCGCGGCGACGAGCTCGTCCTCAAGATCGACCACCGGAATCTTGGCCCTCTTCACCGCTCTCTGGGCCAGGGTCCTGGAAGATAAACAAGATCAGAGTCAGGCAAAGAGAATTCAAGACAAGAGCAACAAAAAATCAAAAGAAATAAGAGTTGCAAGTGCTTACTCTTCCTCCTCCTCGTCGGAACTAAGGACGGAGAAGTCGAAGTCCGCCTCGCACGTCCCGGCGCGAGGAGCTGGAGGGGTAGGCTCCCTCGGGCACTTGGCGGGCTCCGAAGCCGTGGGCTGAGAAGACCCTGCTCCGGTCGTCGCCGAAGACCGAGGGGCGGAAGGAACGCCAGAACCAGTTCGGGAAGATCCCCCTCCGCCTGCCGCTGAGGCGCGGGGCGCCCCCTTGACGGCCTTGCTCGTCGTGGTGGCACGTGTCGAGCAACGCTGCGGCTGCTGTTGTGGCGCCGGCTGCCTCGCCGTGTTAGTGGCCTTGCGGAGGCGTTTCTTTGGCTGAGGCGGAGGACTTGGCGGTGGCGGAGAATTCTCCGAGGATGAGGAGGCGTCGTCGAGGCCCAAAGACCCGCCTGAGTCTTCTGAAGGGTCGCCCGAGTCATCGCCCGATTCGGCGTCCTCCTCGGCGGGCTCACTTGACTCTGTGCCCTGCCCGGCAGCCTGGCTCGTCCCGGCAGGCTGCCCGGCAGGCCTCAGCAGTTTGAGGATCTCTTCCTCCTCGGCCCAGCTCACTGCGTCCGCTGCGTCCGCCTCGTCCAAGGAGTACCCGAACTCGCCCGCGGCCTCAGCTGCGGCTGCCTCCTCCATCCTGGTGGCGATATACGCCAAATCCTGTTCGGTGGTGTCGCGGGTGAGACCCTTCTTCTCATCAAGATTGATCGGCAGCTCAACCAAGTTGTCGAAGAAAGTTTGTGCAGTCTCGTCAGAAGGCGCCAGCCAAGTGGGATCAACCCCGTGGGAGTCGCACAGCGGCATTGCCGCGCGGATGGCACTAAGAGAAGAGTTGTTACATAGTGGAACTACTCCCCGCGACGGGGAAAACCACTCCGGGTGCTTGGGGTCATGCTTGAATAGCTCCCGGATCATCCCCTTGAGCTCCAGGACAGTGAAGTTGTAGTTGAGGCCGGGGCGTAGCCTCATACAGTCTGCCGCGTTGCCGAACTCCCAAGCAGACCGCTTCCTCTCCTGCAAGGGAGCGATGCGCCGGCGAAGGAAATCTGCCCCAACCTCACCTACAGTAAGATTGGCTTGCCGGAGGCGAAGGATCCTAGTGAGGGCAACTTTCAGCTTCTCGTCCTCCGGGGCCAGGTCACTCCAATCCTTGCCGCGCACTATTGCAGCTCGGCGCGGGGAGGTAAATTGCTGAGGTTCATCTTCCATAACCCAGCACCAATCGGCCCTCCACTCCTCCCACTTGCCGCGGAGCTCTCCAATCAAGTACACATCTTTCTTGTTGAGCCTAAAGATCCAAGAGATGCCACCAGACAGAGGAGACCCAGACTCTACTCGAGGTGTGAGGAAATGGCGGAAGAGAGCTACGTTGGGGGTGACTCCGACAAAGTTTTCGCACAGATGTGCAAAAATGGCCAAGGTTAAGAATGCGTTCAGGGTGAACTCAAGAAGATGGAATCCATACGTGTTCATAACGTCACAGAAGAACTCGGAGTATGGAGGGCAGAGACCGCAATGGAAGAACAGAGCAAAGTAATGGTAACCTCCCGGATACATGTCGCGGGCTTCGGCGGGGAGAACTCTGGTGCGCGAGTGAGCCTTCGTCTCCCTCGACCAGAACAAGTAGTACTTGTCCTTCAACTCCCTCGCGCCGAGCCTCGGCGGGAAGACCACCATCCTCTTCCGCATTGCTGCTAGCTTCGCCGCCCGCTCGGACTTCGCGTTTTTCGCCTTGTCGCTCTTCGGGGCCATGGCGGGGACAGCGAGTGGGGTCGGCGGCGCTGGGGAGGCTGGCGGCGGCGGAAGAGGGGTGGACCTCGGCTCTCTTTCGACCTTTGAGGAGGAGAAGAGCGGCGGGGGTTTCTGGAGGTTGAAGACGCAATGAAGCAATGGGGGGAACTGCCCCTGTTTCCTCTGCTTTTTAGGGGGAGCGGGGGACGTTCCGCATTTTCCCATTAAAGAAACAGGCCACGATCTCTCCCACGACGCCGCAATCGACGCGTGCCGTTAGGGAGGGATGCGGTGGATACGGAGTGGGATACGGCGCGCCGTGGGCCGCGTGTGTCCGTGCACTGTTTTGGGCCTGGCCCAACAGCGCTCGGCACCGTGTGTGGCCCAGGCCCGGGGGCTCCTGTCGGTGTACTAAAGTAGGGGTACCTTAGTATCCCGACTTGTGCACGGGCAGTAGCAGCGTCCCTTGGCAGGGCTTGCCACGCGCTCGCCAAGGCCCACCCTAGTTCCTTTTGATCCATTCAAGAACAAAGTATTCAAGTTAAGAAACAAGACCCCGGCAAGAGGAGCTTGCCGGGAAGGCCGCTCCAGGCTCAAGACCACCCCTCTAGCGCAAGACCTTGGCAAGAGGAGCTTGCCAGGAAGACCGAAGAACAGCATTTCAGAAGACTTGCCGTGGCGCATCGCGCGCCCCGGCAAGGTCCGGGGAGCGACAAGCTTCCGGGCCCGGCAAGGTAGCAACCACGGCAAGACGCTTGCCGCGGCAAGCTTCCACTGTGTGCCCGCGCTCCAGCTCATCCGTCCACGCGTCGCCCTGGGGCCCTTCCAGGGGCACGTGGCGGAAGGCTGTGCAGCCTGGGGGACACGGTGGCAGGCCACGATGACGAGACCTCCATCGTGGCGAACGGAGACGCCCGGACGGACGCTTTTTACACTATTTGGGGCGACGACGACGGGTATTCAATGCCCTTGTCCCCCACCGTCTAGGTTAGGTACAGAGCACTGTACATCCACTGTTACAACTACCACCATTTTTACACTTTTACCCTCACCTACGTTGCCACCTGTCGGTGACCCCTTGAACTATAAAAGGAGGCCCATGCACAACGTAGAGGGGGTTCCGAACTCTCAATCACTCCCACGCTCGGTGTAGCTAGCTCTGAGCACTGTAGATCTCCTTACTCCCGAGCCAAGAACTCAATCACAAACCAAGGCAGGAGTAGGGTTTTACGCATCCGTGCGGCCCGAACCTGGGTAAACTGCTCGCGTGTGCACCTCTATCCGCTCTTTGTGCTCCCTCCGCTCCCTTGCCGTACCGAAAAGGGGCTTCGGTCCCATAGGTGTTCGTGGGCGATCAGTTTCCCCGACACCGGAAGTCCGGCTCCTTGCCCGGATGTCCGGGATGTCCACTCACTTACACTACAACAACCATATTCTTGCTCTCACTATATATAGCCCTTCTTTCCCACGGGAGAGGGTTGACCATTCACTTTGAACAAACACTAGAACAAATTTTCACCATCTCTCACTCCTCCACACCAAATCTTAGATCTCCAGGGGATTTGAGAGCAGTTGTGAGAAGTTGTCCAATCAAGTTATAGATCCACTCCTTCCCCTTCTTAGCACCAAAGGAATTTGTGATTTTAGCAAGTCTTGAGCTTTTCCCCATCATTCTTGTTACTCTTGGAGGTTGGAGACTCCTAGGCGGTAGGAGTCTTTCGGAGAGGAATCAAACTCTGTGATTACCCCCGGAAAGTTTGTGAGGGTTTGGAGACCACCTAAAGGTCTACCACTAGTGGTTGGGAATCGCCTTCGTGGTGATATCTCAAAGAGAGAATAGGGTGTCAGGCCCAAGATGTGATTCTATCCCGATCATGTGACACTTACGTGATTGGGGCACAACCGCATTTCGGGCGCTTAGCAAGATGGATATCATTACATCGTACCATTACATACATACATGGGGGATACAACAATTCATACAAGTCACATGAATACAACAATATCAACACAAAGCATCTGACTACGGATGCAAACATGGAAAACACAACGACATCCATCTGCTATCCCAGGCTGAAGAAGAAGAAGAAGAAGAAAGAACTCCAACAAAAGGACATCGCTCTCACGTCAAGTCATCGGAAACCTGCACCTACAACTGTTGTTGTAGTATCTGTGAGCCACGCGGACTCAGCAATCCCATAACCATGGGTAACAAGACTAGCAAGCTTAATGGGTAGGAAGAGGTTAAGTGGTGAGGTTGCAGCAGCGGCTAAGCAAAAGTACGGTGGCTAACTTACGAGCACAAGAATAAGATGAGCATCTACGCAAACGGTCGCAAGCTAGTAATGATCGCTAAAGATCCTGAACTACCTACGAGTCAAACATAACCCCACCGTGTTCTCTTCTCAAAGTGAAAAGAGACAGTCACGGTTACTCACACAGTTTTGTGTTTTACTTCGGATCCGCTGTCAAGTTTTGTACAACCGGACATTAACAATTTCCAACCTGCCACATAACCGCAGGCACGGCTTTCGAAAGATCATAACCCTGCAGGGGTGTCCCAACTTAGCCCATCACAAGCTTTCATGATCAGCAGAAGTAACAATAATATTACCCCTTATCTTAGGCAAGGACCGATCAGACTCGGAATTCCCGGTGCACAAGACATTTCGACAATGGTAAAACAAGTCCAGCAAGACCTCCCGGTGTGTCGACACCCTGATAGTAGCTGCGCATATCTCGTCTCAGGCCACAACCGGATGGGCGAAGCTACGAGTAAAACCGGATGGGCGAAGCTACGAAAAGAGACAGTCACGGTTACTCACACAGTTCTGTGTTTTACTTCGGATCCGCTGTCAAGTTTTGTACAACCGGACATTAACAATTTCCAACCTGCCACATAACCGCAGGCACGGCTTTCGAAAGATCATAACCCTGCAGGGGTGTCCCAACTTAGCCCATCACAAGCTTTCACGATCAGCAGAAGTAACAATAATATTACCCCTTATCTTAGGCAAGGACCGATCAGACTCGGAATTCCCGGTGCACAAGACATTTCGACAATGGTAAAACAAGTCCAGCAAGACCTCCCGGTGTGTCGACACCCTGATAGTAGCTGCGCATATCTCGTCTCAGGCCACAACCGGATGGGCGAAGCTACGAGTAAAACCAGCCCTCGGGTTTCCCCCAGGTGGCCCCGCAGCACCCCCATTTGGGACCAACACCATCAGCACTGGCCCCCTGCTATGTAGAAAGAATCTTCGAGGGCGCGGCCCCCTATGCAATTTAATTAATTAATTAAGTTGTTATTATGAGGCAAATTAAAACCAATGTTGGGCCTTGCTAGAGGAGTTTTATTCAAAGACGAACTGTCAAGGGGTCCCCATATACCCAACCGTGCAAGGAACGCAAAATCAAGGAACATAATGCCGGTTTATCGGCTCCTAAGGTGGCATGAGTGGAAAAAAACACCGAGCAAAAGGCCAAGCCTTCCACCCATGCCCAGTATATAGGTGTGTTAATATATATAAGATATATTGTGATATTCCAACAACAAGATCCGACATGGATCAATCTTCATCTTCACCTGCAACTAACAACGCTATAAGAGGGGCTGAGCAAGCGGGTAACATAGCCAAACAACGGTTTGCTAGGAAGGTGTCAAAGGTTAGAGGTTTCATGGCAACAAGGAGAGGCTGACAAAAAGATAGGTAGCGCGACATATAACGATAGCATCGAGACAACTAAGCATGGAAATGATAGTAAAGGTATCCAAGGTGATGGTCATCTTGCCTGAGATCCCGCAAGGAAGAAGAAAGGATCCATGAAGAAGACGATGAAGAATCCTTGAAGATGAACCACATGTAGACGAACGAATCCTCATGATCGCAACGGAACAAGCACTAACGAGAAGAAGCAAGCAACACGGTAAACACACCACACAAGTCATGACAAGATGCTCAACCAAGTATGATGCAAGACAAGTCTATATGATGCATTTCATGGCAAGGGATGAAGCACACAAGAACAACACAGGCCAACAAGTTTAAATGAGGCCGGAATCATCATATAACAACTCTAGTAAGTCCTCATATGCATATTTGGAAATTGGTCCAGATCTGAACAGACCTTAAGTTAAAGTTGTTAAAAAGCAAGTTAATATGCACCATGATGATCTACTCGAAATTCTAGTCAAGTTACATATCAGCTTTGTTTAATTCGGAGCTACGGCCTAGAAGATATGAGCAAAACAAGTCAAGCATGTCAACGATGCAAGACGCACCCAAACATTAAGCAAACACACTCCAAACAAGTAAACAACATTATAGTATGCTTCTACATGCAAAATCACACAAGTTTCATATAGGGCACACTCAAAACGGAGCAACGGTTCAACACATACACATGAAACAAGATATAACAACAAGCTGAAGTTAACAGCCACATAGCAACTTTGGAGCAAGGTAAATATATGCTACAACACCCAAACATGATGACAAGAAGCATGTATGTGAAATAGACATGATACTTAATAAGCATGAACTAAGAACACACCCAAAAGCTAGCTGGAACACATTTAACCAAGCATGGCAAGTTGCAATAAATTTATCCAGACTTAGTCAAAATCTGGGAAGGCAAAAACATCATCACGATGCTACCTTCGGAGGCACAAAACAACAAGCATATCAACTCTAATACGTATATAAAGATCATGGACATGAAATAGACATCACATACATCAAACAACTCCATTGGAGCAACTCCATAGGAGGCTTGGTTCAATAACAACAAGCTCCACCAAAATGAACATGCTGATAAAAACTTGACAGGTAAATTTATAGCAACTTGAGAGCAAGAAATAAATAAGCTACAGCAGGCCATATGAGCAACTAAGGGCATGAATGGATAGACAATAATACGGACAACAAGACATGATCATTGGGAACTCCATAACATGCATGGATTTGAGTGGGGCATCAACCAAACATGGCATCAGGTTAAACAGATTCCAAACTTAGCAGTTTTTTCACTAAGTATAAAATAGCAACATTGGCATGGCATGTTTACAAGCTTGTTTAAGTCAACACAAGACATATCATGGAAAGTGGATTGCACCACAACAAAAACCATATGAATTGTGCTTCTAAAACAATAGACATGAGGCATGAAAGACAAACACATCAATAGCAATGAGCAAGTGAAAACATCATCTCATAACAAGTTTCAGCACTTAACAGCCGCATGCACTTTTGCAGCAGAGATTAACATGGCAACATGGCACCTAACATGAATGCTACAGCAACCAACATCTAGAGCACTTCACAATGACCATTTTGACATATCATATGCTCCATTTGGATAAACATGCACAAAGTTACAAGCATCACAAGTATGCAACAAAATTATAGTTAACAGCAGTTTTAAACTTATAGCACTCTTGCAACAGTGATTAAGGCATCAAAATGATCTCAAACATGCATGTCACAATGAAACAAAGTGTAGAGCATATCACCATAGTCATTTTGACATATTATTTGCATCATTTGGATAAGCACACAAAAAGTTACAGCCATGCAAAGATGCACACATATTATGCAATTTCTGGGACTTAGCAGTTTTTCTGGAAAAAAAAAACAATGGGCGCAGAATGGTAAAAGTCGCACGGGTGAGACTTAGCGGGCTCTCACCAGAGTGGGCCGAGCCCAAATGGAGGAGGCCTAGCAGGCCGGCTGGGCCGGGGCTGGCTGGGCTGGGGGGACGCGATTGGGCCTTGGGGCCAGCAATGACGAAGCCTCGCGGGGGTGACGCGTCGGACGTGGTCGTCGTCCTCCCCGAGCGAGGATGAGGCGGCGACGGCGGCTGGTCCGTCTTCGGCGAGTCCGGGACGCCGGCGGGGTGTGGATCCGGGGCGACAGTCGCCCGGATCTATCGAGGAAACGGGACGGGGAGAGGGATCCGCGGTGGTGGCGGCTTTCCATGGCGAGGCGGGTCGCCGGCGGGGTGCAGACGACGGCGCGGGCGCCGGTCGCCGGCGGCAAGCAGACGAGGCGGCGGGGTTGGCTACGGCGGCGAGCAGAGCAGCAAGGCGAGGAGCGCCGGACGAGCGGAGGCGAGCGAGGAGAAGGCTCGCGCGGGCGCGTGCGGGCCTGCGGCGGCGGAGCGGTCGGGCCAGGCGGGCCGTGCCTGGGCCCGCAGGACTGCGGCGGCGGGGAGCTGAGGGAGGCCAGGTGGCGCGAGGACAGTGGCTGGAGGCGGCGGCGATGCTGACGTGGCAGGAGCGGATTGGCCGAAGGGGCGTGGCAGCTGGACATGTCCGGCGAGGGTGGACATGTCCGGCGGCGCGAGGAAGAGGGAGGCTAGGGATGCACCGCAAAAATGGAGGGGGAGGCACATATTTATAGGTAGAGGGAGCTAGGAGAGTCCAAATGAGGAGCAGTTTTCGGCCACGCGATCGTGATCGAACGGCCAAGAGCATGGAGGGGGTTAGAATGGGCTTGGGGGCTGTTGTGAAAGGGGTGCTGGGCCAGAAGAGAAAAGACTTCCCGCTGTTAACGCGGTTGACCGTTGGGCTATCAAACGAACTTCGAATGCGACGAAACTTCACAGGCGGTCTACCTATGCTATAATAAGACCACTTGACAAGTTTCAACCCATTCCGAGAACATTTTCCGGCCACTCATAAAATAAATATTCGGAGGTGCCACGGGCACGTGCAAGTGTGTCTGGGCTCAGAACGAACAACGGAGAGGACGAAGGAACTCGGACGGATGCAAGTTTTGAAAACATGCTGATGCAACACAAATGATGACATGGCAAGATGCAACACGCAAGCAGATGACATGGCAAAGACAACGAATAACTGGCTGACACCTGGCACATCGGTCTCGGGGTGTCACAACACTCCCCTACTAACAAGAGATCTCGTCCCGAGATCTTAGGAACGAGACGGAAGAGGAAAAAGGAAGAACAAAGTTCTTCGAGGACAAAAGAGTGAAACCAAGAACCTTGAGAGGTTGAGCCACTCGAAAGGAAGAATACAACGGAGATGAAGGAGAAAGAGAAGCTCCATTACAAAAGAGGAACAAGGAACAGACGGGCTGAACGAACAAGAATGAATTCAAAACCACTCCGGTTAAAAGAGATAGAAAAGCAATTCGAACGAAGGAATTTGGGCAGCACTCCGGCTGAAACTGAAAGAAATAGCACACTGGTTGACATGAATGGAATAGGACAAGAACATGAGAAGATGGAATAAAACATGACGAAATGAACAAGACAATGCCTCCGGTATAATTGAAATGATGGAATTAAAGAATGGAGAAGAAGATGACAACTTGAGCACAAGTGACATGAACGAGAATTTATAAGAGAAAGACTTGAACGGAGTTGTTGAGAAAATCAACAACAAAAGAATAAGCTTGTTATGGACTTATTTAAACATCTCAAGACTTGAGGTGAATTATGCCACAGCCAAAGATTGAATAATTGAGATTACGAACGAAATGCAAAACTCCACTCCAAAAGAATAGGGATAATTATTTGCACTTTGAGATGCAAAAGGATAATGCTTGAGCTTGATCCGAAAGAATTTGGCGAACACTCGACGAATGATTTAAAACATGAGGAACCACCATGAAGAACTCCGGTAACCAAAAATGATGATGAGATATAAATGACAGACGAAAAGAATAAGATTAAAGCCTTGCGATGATTTAGAAAGAACTTCCGACGAGATACCCGAGAAAAATTTGAACTTCGGGGAAGAAAAGATAAAAACACTTGGAACTAGAATTTATTCATCAAGAATAACCTCCGAAGGAAAGATAAAAACATTTCGATGATTAAAGAGGGATATATCTCGAACTTGCAAAAATCTTCATGAAACACCGGTAGGATTGGAATACAATGAGTGGATTGATATGATAACACCAGAAAAGAACTCTTGATCGAGCCACCGTAAAGAATTGAAGCCGAGTGAAGAAAAGGAACGAACCACCGTAAGAATTAAAATGGAGTGAATACAAGAGAATGAATCGCCGGGAAGAATAAAGCACTTGGGGAATTTAGGTACAAGAGAACGACGAGATCGTGAACTGATTAAAGATTACTTGAACGAAACACCGAATGAATGTGAGACGAATGAAGATGCATCAATGAAGAATATTTGGAGGACGAAGTTGAAAACTGAGAACGAAGAAATCTTCTGAAATGATGGCCTTCGGGGGAACATCATGGAGGGAATTCACGAAAAGCTCCGGATGGGTAAGGAAAAGAATTTATTACAACCGGAATAACTCGAGAGATAGCATGAAGCTAGAACTATGAATAGTCGAGAGAACAGACAAGATTTAGAGGAACTCTTCATCGGTCTTGAAATGATGACGAGAAATACCACCAAAAATTATTGAGATACTCCGGAAGTATGGAAAGAGAGAAAAGGTTGAACCAACGATGAAAAGAATTGAAAGCGATCTTGGAGAAGGCATATGACTGATGGAATCCATATTTATGTCACACTTGAAAAGAATTTCGGAACACTCCGGGAAATTAGAAGAGTCAGGTAAGATCCTGGGAATAAACCTATGGGTTATGAGCCCACTGAAGAGAAAACTTTGTTGGAAAGGATTATTGAATGAGAAATGATGCACCGGAACGATTAAAAGACTCAAAGCAGGTGACAACCTCGAATTACTTGGAACACAAACGAATCTCCTGGAATGTCTTCGGAACTCCGGAACAATTAAATGGCGAGAGGTAAACGAGCAAGAGGAAACAACTGAGCCGAGTGAAGAATAAGATCAACACCGAATACTTGAATTGAATTGGATCCACCGGAAAAGAGGAAGAGGTGAAGAATAACAAACGAGAGGAGAATTCATCGGAGAAGAAAAGAGACGAACTAGACAAGAATTCACCAGTTGAAATAACTGAGGAAAAAAATGCAAGGATTCACACGAGTATGATGGATACTCACTTAAGGTTTCCGGCTCCGAGAAGCAAAAGGGCGGGTGGGTGGGAAAATAAAAACCACTTCGGAAGGGGAAAAAAACATCGGTTGGAAGAACCGAGGATTGAACTTGCAAAGAAGAAGAGGGTCAAAACACTTGACGAGAGATGCGCCAGATGAAAAGAACTGACAACGCAACGGACGAAAACTAACCGCGTGATCCTAAAAAAATTTGAAGGGGAAGAGGGGTAATTCAAAACACCTACGTCAAGATTCCTCACCAGAGCGACGAAGGGGCAGGGGAGTAAAAAGAATTCCTACTCTTCGATATAACTAGACTCTGAAAAAGTTCTTCTGCTAGACTCGACAATGACCAATCTACGATCAATCAAGGGGGCTCCTATGGTCGGTCGAGGCTCTGATACCAACTTGTCAGGCCCAAGATGCGATTCTATCCCGATCACGTGACACTTACGTGATCGGGGCACAACCGCATTTCGGGCGCTTAGAAAGATGGATATCATTACATCGTACCATTACATACATACATGGGGGATACAACAATTCATACAAGTCACATGAATACAACAATATCAACACAAAGCATCCGACTACGGATGCAAACATGGAAAACACAACGACGTCCATATGCTATCCCAGGCTGCCGACCAGGAACCTAGCCCAAGACTGAAGAAGAAGAAGAAGAAAGAACTCCAACAAAAGGACATCGCTCTCGCGTCAAGTCATCGGAAACCTGCACCTACAACTGTTGTTGTAGTATCTGTGAGCCACGCGGACTCAGCAATCCCATAATCATAGGTAACAAGACTAGCAAAGCTTAATGGGTAGGAAGACGTTAAGTGGTGAGGTTGCAGCAGCGGCTAAGCAAAAGTACGGTGGCTAACTTACGAGCACAAGAATAAGATGAGCATCTACGCAAACGGTCACAAACTAGTAATGATCGCTAAAGATCCTGAACTACCTACGAGTCAAACATAACCCCACCGTGTTCTCTTCTCAAAGTGAAAAGAGACAGTCACGGTTACTCACACAGTTCTGTGTTTTACTTCGGATCCTCTGTCAAGTTTTCTACAACCAGACATTAACAATTTCCAATCTGCCACATAACCGCGGGCACGTCTTTCGAAAGATCATAACCCTGTAGGGGTGTCCCAACTTAGCCCATCACAAGCTCACACGATCAGCAGAAGTAATAATAATATTACCCCTTATCTTAGGGCAGGCCCGATCAGACTCGGAATTCCCGGTGCACAAGACATTTCGACAATGGTAAAACAAGTCCAGCAAGACCTCCCAGTGTGTCAACACCCTGATAGTAGCCACGCATATCTCGTCTCAAGCCACGACCGGATGGGCGAAGCTACGAGTAAAACCAGCCCTCGGGTTTCCCCCAGGTGGCCCCGCAGCACCCCCGTTTGGGACCAACACCATCAGCACTGGCCCCCCTGCTATGTAGAAAGAATCTTCGAGGGCGCGACCCCCTATGCAATTTAATTAATTAATTAAGTTGTTATTATGAGGCAAATTAAAACCAATGTTGGGCCTTGCTGGAAGAGTTTTATACAAAGACAAACTGTCAAGGGGTCCCCATATACCCAACCGTGTAAGGAACGCAAAATCAAGGAACATAATGCCGGTTTATCGGCTCCTAAAGTGGCATGAGTGGAACAAAACACCGAGCAAAAGGCCAAGCCTTCCACCCATGCCCAGTATATAGGTGTGTTAATATATATAAGATATATTGTGATATTCCAACAACAAGATCCGACATGGATCAATCTTCATCTTCACCTGCAACTAACAACGCTATAAGAGGGGCTGAGCAAGCGGGTAACATAGCCAAACAACGGTTTGCTAGGAAGGTGTCAAAGGTTAGAGGTTTCATGGCAACAAGGAGAGGCTGACAAAAAGATAGGTAGCGCGACATATAACGATAGCATCGAGACAACTAAGCATGGCAATGATAGTAAAGGTATCCAAGGTGATGGTCATCTTGCCTGAGATCCTGCAAGGAAGAAGAACGGATCCATGAAGAAGATGAAGAAGAAGCCTTGAAGACGAACCACATGTAGGCGAACGAATCCTCACGATCGCAACGGAACAAGCACTAACGAGAAGAAGCAAGCAACATGGTAAACACACCACACAAGACATGACAATATGCTCAACCAAGTATGATGCAAGACAAGTCTATATGATGCATTTCATGGCAAGGGATGAAGCACACAAGAACAACACAAGCCAACAAGTTTAAATGAGGCCGGAATCATCATATAACAACTCTGGTAAGTCCTCATATGCATATTTGGAAATTGGTCCAGATCTGAACAAACCTTAAGTTAAAGTTGTTAAACAGCAAGCAAACATGCACCATGATGATCTACTCGAAATTCTAGTCAAATTACATATCAAGTTTGTTTAATTCAGAGCTACGGCCTAGAAGATATGAGCGAAATAAGTCAAGCATGTCAACGATGCAAGACGCACCCAAACATCAAGCTAACACATTCCAAACAAGTAAACAACATGATATTATGCTTCTACATGCAAAATCACACAAGTTTCATATAGGGCACACTCAAAACGGAGCAACGGTTCAACACATACACATGAAGCAAGATATAACAACAAGCTAAAGTTAACAGCCACATAGCAACTTTGGACCAAGTTAAATATATGCTACAACACCCAAAAATGATGACAAGAAGCATGCATGTGAAATAGACATGATACTTAACAAGCATGAACTTAGAACACACCCAAAAGCTTGTTGGAACACATTTAACAAAGCATGGCAAGTTGCAATAAATTTATCTAGACTTAGTCAAAATCTGGGAAGGCAAAAACATCATCACGATGCTGCCTTCGGAGGCACGAAACAACAAGCATATCAACTCTATTAAGTATATAAAGATCATGGACATGAAATAGACATCACATACATCAAACAACTCCATTGGAGCAACTCCATAGGAAGCATGGATCAATAACAACAAGCTCCGCCAAAATGAACATGCTGATAAAAACTTGACACGTAAATTTATAGCAACTTGAGAGCAAGAAATAAATAAGCTATAGCAGGCCATATGAGCAAGTAAGGGCATGAATGGATAGACAATAACATGGACAACAAGACATGATCATTGGGAACTCCATAACATGCATGGATTTGAGTGGGGCATCAAGCAAACATGGCATCAGGTTAAACAGATTCCAGACTTAGCAGTTTTTTCACTAAGTATAAAATAGCAGCATTGGCATGGCATGTTTACAAGCTTGTTTAAGTCAACACAAGGCATATCATGGAAAGTGGATTGCACCACAGCAAAGACCATATGAATTGTGCTTCTAAAACAATAGACATGAGGCATGAAAGACAAACACATCAATAGCAATGAGCAAGTGAAAACAACATCTCATAACAAGTTTCAGCACATAACAGCCACATGCACTTTTGCAATAGAGATTAATATGGCAACATGGCACCTAACATGAATGCTACAGCAACCAACATGTAGAGCACTTCACAATGAACATTTTGACATATCATATGCTCCATTTGGATAAACATGCACAAAGTTACAAGCATCACAAGTATGCAGCAAAATTATAGTTAACAGCAGTTTCAAACTTATAGCACTCTTGCGACAGTGATTAAGGCATCAAGATGATCTCAAACATGCATGTCACAATGGAACAAAGTGTAGAGCATATCACCACGGTCGTCTTGACATATTATTTGCATCATTTGGATTAGCACACAAAAAGTTACAGCCATGCAAAGATGCACACATATTATGCAATTTCTGGGACTTAGCAGTTTTTCTGAAGAAAAAAATGAGTGGCCGCAGAATGGTAAAAGTCACACGGGCGAGACTTAGCGGGCTCTCACCGGAGTGGGCCGAGCCCAAGTGGAGGAGGCCTAGCAGGCCGGCTGGGCCGGGGGGGACGCGACTGGGCCTTGGGGCCGGTGATACATCCAAAACGTATCTATAATTTCTGCTTGCTCCATGCCTCTTTTGTGTGATATTGCTATGATATTTATGCACTTCCATACACTTTTGATCATATTTGGACTAACCTATTAACTCAGTGCACCACAGTGCAAGTTCCTGTTTTCTGCTGTTTTTCTATTTCAGGTTTCCCCCATATTAAAAGTGCCCTAAAAATTCCGGGAAACATACAAGAAAAATCAGCGTACCGGGAGCTTCAAGAAAAACCAAAGCAGGGCCAGAGAGGAGCCAGGGGCAGCCCAGGCGGCCAGCCCAGGCGGCCCCACCCCTGGCCGCCCTAGGGGGGCGCCTGGGCCCCCCTCTCCGCTTCTGGTGACCCCCTTTGGCATATATACTCCTCGCGTCCCGAAACCCTCGATTACAGAACCCTTTTCTCCAGAAGCAATTCCGATCTCCGCCGCCATCGCCACCAAGTTTCGGGGGACCAGAATTCCTGTGCCTGCATCCTGCCGGGATGGGGAAGTGCCCCCGGATTCATCTCCATCAACGTTGCTTCCTCCCTCGATGATGCGGGAGTAGTTCCTCCTCGGGGCTGAGGTTTCTACCAGTAGCTATGTGGTCAATTCTCTCTCCCATTATGTGATCTTCGTTGTGATCATAGGCTATGTTAATCTAGGATATTTCCCCTTCCTCTATGTATTGGATTGATGTACTCACTTGTCTTTATGTAGTATAATCCCCGAGACCAAGGTGACAGCGGTCTATTGGACATGGATTAGAAGAATATTTTCATGAGTGATTTCCTCTTTTGTGTGTTGATTGAAGATTGAGAGTCTCTTGGTGCTTGTCTTTGACTATCCTTGAGATATGTTGTGGTGATTGTGGTACTCTCTTCGGATGGCCGCGGTGACATTGGGAAATCCATAGATAGAGAACTACGAACTTTGAGGTGTGCTTTTGTAGCCCTACATAATTCTTGTCCTCTCTTGACCACAAAGGAATGACCTCCGGGTGCGTCTCCATTGCATGTTTTATGGGAAATATCATGTGATTAGATTATGTAAATGTTGTTGGGAGTTGCCACTAGTGAAAGTATGAAACATAGGCCTTGTTTCCACCATTGCAATACCATTTGTGCTCACGTTTACCACTTGTTTGCTTGCTGCACTTTTTATTACAGATTTATATTACTTTGCTTTGCCATCCATATCACTTGCCATTTAACATCTCTTCGCCGAACTAGTGCACCTATACATCTGACAAGTGTATTAGGTGTGTTGGGGACACAAGAGACTTCTTGTATCTTGATTGCAGGGTTGCTTGAAAGGGGTACGATCAACCTCCACTTCCCTGAGTTCGATAAACCTTGGGTTACTCACTTAAGGGAAATTTGCTGCTGTCCTACAAACCTCTGCTCTTGGAGAACCAACACTGTCTACAGGAATAGAAGCGTGTAGTAGACATCAAGCTATTTCTGGCGCCGTTGCTGGGGAAGTAAGTGTTTGAAGGTATATCTTTAGATCTTGTAATTAAATCTTTTTGTTTCTTGTTTTTATTTCACTAGTTTTGCTTAATGGAAAACAACAAAAATATGAGAGAGCTTTATAAGCTCTACCTTGAGCTTGGACATGATGTGTTTGAAGAGAAAATTAAAAAACCTTTGGAACTTTATTATTTGCATAACAATCATGATGGTGGTGATGTTATTAGTATGTTTTTTTAATATCAATATTGCTAATGACATGGAAAGCTCTAAGCTTGGGGATGACACGTTTGATGAACATGATATTTTTAGTCCCCCAACTTTTGAAGAGAAAATTTACTTTGATGATACTTTGCTTCCTATATATGATGATTACAATGTTAAATGTGAGCTTTTTAGTCCACCTACTATTGAGGATAAAATTTATTATGATTATGATATGCCTCCTAAATATGATGATTACCATGATGGTTATGATTGCTTTACTCTCACTATTCCTAATAAGAAAGATTTTGCTTATATGAAGAGTAATGATACTTTTATGCTTTTGGATCATGGAAATAATGCCTTATGTGATAGTTATATTGTTGAGTTCATCCATGATGCCACTGAAATTTATAATGAAAGAGGGAGACATGGTTCTAAATATCTTAATAATAAGAAGTTTCCTCTCTTTATGGTGAATATTTTGAAGTTATGCTTGTTTTGCCTTCCTATGCTAGTTGCTTTATGCTTCAATAATTTATTTTCTTACAAGATTCCCATGCATAGGAAGTATGTTAGGCTTAAATGTGTTTGGTATTTGCTTCTTGATGCTCTCTTTTGTTCTTCAATTCTTATTCCTACGAGAGCATCATTAAAGTCTTAAGCCTATCTTTATGGCTATAAAGAAAGAGCTCTAGGGAGACAACCCTTGTTATCTTTGCTTTCAGTTTGTTCTTTCAGTTTTTAGTGGTCTTGATGTTTGTTACTACTGTAGCAACATCATTGTATCTTTTCTTTTCAGCTTTGTGCCAAGTTTAGCCTCCGATTGCAAGAAAGTTCAAAAGTTGTGACGTGCTGTCCAGGAAACAGATTCTGTCCTTGGACAGAAAAATTCGTATAAAATCACCAGATCATCTTTTTGATCTGAACTTTTTTGACAGCGTGCGCCATACAATTGGCTTTCGAGCATCTGTTCTGAGTTTTTTTATTTGAGTTGCAGAAGTGCCCCGAAAAAATTATTTACTACCTGCTGGTTTGTTTTTTACAGATTATGTCCTGTTTTGCCTTTTCTTCGTTTTGCAAACCTTGAGCTTGCTTTTTCTTTGCGAAAACCTTTTGGCAATCTTGAGAAACAGTAGCTCTTCAAGATTATCTTTATTTCCAGTAGGGAAAAATTATTTTATTGTGGGTACTAACCTCGCTAATCAGATTATGATGAGTTATGTATGAAGGGAGTTTTCAAGTGTGCGAGGGAAGATGATAAAAGAAGATTCAGGAGGGTCAAACGCTCAAGCTTGGGGATGCCCCCGTGCACCCCCAAGAAATATTCAAGAATACTCAAGCGTCTAAGCTTGGGGATGCCCCCATGCATCCCCTTCTCCATCAACAATTATCAGTTCGTCTTTCGTTCCACTATATTTTAATCACTTCATGCGTTATGTGCTATGCTTGGAGCGTCTAGCTCTTAGTTTCCTTTTTAGTTTTCTTTAGCTTTGCTTGCTGTTCATAACAAGTTAGAACCCAGCTTTCTTTGTGTGGGAGAGAAACACGCTCCACTTCAACCTAGAACACAACATAGGATTTTCATGCTTATCTTTGTTGTGTGTGTTCTTTGTCTTTCCATAGCTGCTGTCATGTTTAGCTCTTAGTTTTCATGCTTTTCTTTTTAAAGAGCTTTTGTTTAGTTGGTTGCTGAACTCTCTTGAGTTTTCGTGTTATCCTCGTTAAGAGAGTTTGCCTGTTGCACTGAGTTGTGTGTCTTAACTTAAAGTAGGTAATTAAGGTTGCTATTTAATTTTAGTAGTAACTTGCAATAGTTTTGAGGTATTGCCATGAGTAATGTCTGAACTTTTGGTGTCAAGAGCTTTAGCCTATTAGTGATAGATGTCGTATTTTGGGCAATCCGTGTTTATTTTCGAAAACCTACAAATAGTTGAGAACTTTAGCTACTAAATGGATCACTAATCTTTGGAGGGATCGAATATTAGAGTACACTCACGTACCATGAGCCGAGGATGCGCAAGGATAACCAAATCCCCATACACTCCTCCTCGGGGTACTTGTCTCTTTGTGAACCTATGGGGACCCCGACTTAGAAGTTGAGATCACCGAATGCACGTGTACAGTGATCCCAGAGATCAATGCTCACTGAACACACAGAAGCTGAATAACAAGAGTCTTACATCCATACAAATAGTCTTACACGAATTATGGCCATTATGGCCAAGTCTTACATAGGTAGAGCCTCACGGGCTGAATAGTAAATAACTCAAATAGCGGAAGTCTTCGATAACGAGTAGAACCCATGCCATCTGCCTTAACCCTACAGGCATTCTGACTGGGATAGCGTCCTAGTTCGCATGCTCGTCTCCAAAGAACTCTTCCTCATATTCCTGTTCTTCCATGCCTGGCCAATTAAATAACCAGTGGCAAGCCAATGAGTACTTTGAATGTACTCGCAAGCAACCCATGATGTGGTTCAAAGTAACAATGCAATGGAACAATAATGAACAATCTAGCAAAAGGCTAGAATAAATATTCTACCATCAAGCTTATGCATCAATAACCTCGCGTAACCTCGAAGACAGGTTACCGATATCAACATGAATATGATCCAACTAATCGAGTCAAGTCACCATCTTGACTCGTCACACACATACTATCACCAATGAAGTAAAATTCTAGACATAGTTTAAGTAGCACCACCCAACTGTCCATGACCGTGGACACGGCTATTCGAATAGTTTGACACTCTGCAGAGGTTGCACACTTTACCCACAAGATCCGGGGAACTTCCGTGTCATCCACGACCCGCGGTACCTCAAGTACCCGGGGTAAGCACCCGGTCATTACCTTTCCTTAGACGACACTAACATAGAGTCCACTCGTTGATACACGGCCCTCGGGTACAAACAATAGATCACGGGACTTGCCCTAATTTCAATGTCACGCGTACCCGAAGGGACCAATGGTGTGTCCGGTGCCCTGTAAAAACAGTCATGGTCGTCTCTCCAAGGACGACCCCGTCCCGGGAAAGACCTCAAGTCTTCCCGTCACTAGTAATGCGGGCACCATGCTAGTATCGACCTAAGTAATCAATAAAGCCCCGTCCCATAAGGGGTAGTGTGGTTCCACATGTTTGGTTGGGATGGTAGTCACACATAAATCTAATCCATCATTTCACCATGCACATGATTTTACCGACACATCACTTCTTTCTCAAGTGATGACCTAACACATCATCATCCTCGGGCATTAGGGGCACCCGATGGGTTCATGCAAAGATTTTAACTACGAAGGTTAAAATCACACATGCATCATTTAGGCATCATGACCAACTATTTGCATGTCATCTAGCACTTAGCAAGATCAAGATCAAGCATGCATCATGTGGTGGTTCCAACTAGGTCAGCACCGTGAATCTATCATCATGCATCGGAAACAACAGGTTCCACAAAACAAGTGTATCATGGTCAAAGGGCTGCTTGCCTGGATTGGCTTGGTCTTCAAAGTCTTCAAATCCTTCTCCTTCTCCTTCCACAACAACTTCGTCAAATACGGGATCTATACATCGCATAATAACCACGGAAAAATAAGGCCACAAATAAAACAGAAAAATCAAAGTGCTCAGAAAAATGTCAACTTATTTTCGTTAAATACTAGAGGAATTTCTAAGATGGGGAAAATTCATAGTTGGAGTTTTGGAGCAACAGAATGGAACCTATTGTAGAACAGGAGTTTTACTGCTCAAATTTGAATTTAAATTTGAACAGAACAGAAAAGTTTCTTAGATGTGAGTGAAAGTGGTACCATTAAATAGGTTGGAATATTACAAGATTTTAGGAGTTGGAATTATTTTATTTGGACCATTATTCTTTTCTGTAGAAATGTTTCAATTAATACAGAAGAGAAAAAGGAGAAAAAGACCTGTGCAACTGGGCCAGAGAGGCCACAGTGCACGGCCCAGGGCGGTCCAGCCCAGCCGCACGGGTGCCTGCGCGCGCACGTTAGATTTTTGAACCTGACGGGCGGGGCCCGTGGGTCAGTGGCAGAGAGGAGGGGGAGAGAGGTGTGGGGATGACAGGCGGGGCCCGCCTGTCATCTCCAACCTTTCGGCCACGGCGACGGCGAGCTCACCGGCGAGGTTTCCGGCCACGGCGACGGCAACGGAGGGCAGGGTTGGGTCCAGCGTCGAGTGGCGGTTGTAGAGGTGGTGGTATGGTACGCCGGAGAGGTCAGGTTCGCCGGCGGCGAGGTGGGACGGCGGAGGCTCGTCGGGAGGTCGTTGCTATGGTCGTTCCCGACTGCCACAGAGAGGGGAAACAGGGGGGAAAGGGTCAGTGGAGCACGGCGGTTCCGAATCAGGTGAAAGGAGGGGCAGGGGAGGCCCGTACCGTGAGATCACCGGCGGCCCGACGCGGCGGCGCTCCGGTCGATCCCGAGTACTGGGACCTCCTGGGGTCGAACTGATGGTGCTGGGGGGCTCAGTGAGGTGAGGTGAGGCTGTTGGTGCTGTTGGAGAGGCTCGGGAGGGGCTTATATAGCCGCGCCCACGGTCCACCGTGGACTCGTGCGCCGGCGAGGTTGCAGGCGAGGCTAGGAGAGGTTCTGGTGCCTGTGATCAAGCCGGGGAGGATCGTGGATTTGTTCCACGTCCAGCTGAGGTGAGAGGAGGAGCGGGGGAGCTTCTGGAGCGCGCGCGCGTGCGGGGCAGCAGAGTGGCCGTTGCGGGCGGCCGATGCGTGTGCGACGATGTTCACTGGAGGGCGCAGAAGGAGGGGGAACAGCGCCGGGGCGGTCGCGGACGTCGAGGGGCCTCGACTGGCGCGAGGGAGTGGCCCGAGGCTGTCGGGGGAGGCTGATTGGCTGGAGCTATAGTGCGTGTCCGCACTGTTGCGCGCTCCAGAGCGCGCGTATGGCTGGCACCACTGTGCCCTCGCCGCTCCGGTCAAAACCAACGTGCCACAGAGTGTCTAGAAGGTTGAGGGAGGAGTAAAGAAATGGCCTGCGGCCTTGGATGCCCTGGAGATGCTGAGAGAGAGGGAGGATGCTGGTGACTTGGTGAAAACTTGCTGTCCAGCAAGGTAAACTTGGGTTCTTACCCCTCAATCATGGAGCTGGGGTGCTGGGGAAGTTACTGTGGGTAGCTAGTAACTCAATGATCATGTGGTAAAAAGTTTAGGCCATGGAGAAGAGTAAAAGTGATCAGGATGAGGGTTTTAGTAAATCTGCAGAAGGTGTTTGATCAGTGTTTGGTCAAGCAAATGACCTCCACTTGACATGGCACTTAACAGGATTGAAAGACATGAGAAAATAGGGTGCTTCACCAAATTTGGGCTCATTTGAAGAAACTAGCCAATGTAACTTTGGTGAACCCTAGAAATCAACAGAAACAGCTTCATCTTGTTTGAGTCAAGCTAATCATCTCCCATTGATGCACCACTTGGTGTAGCATCATCATTTGGGGTATTGATCATGCCCACAAAGTTTGAAGCTCCAGATAAAAAGTTGGTAATGTAAAGTTGTTCAAATTTGCATTTGAACAGAAAGGGTTTTGAGATGATCTGATCAAGTTGCTCTATTCCAAATCTTGTGCCATTTGGTCTAGATGCCTTATTAGGCCATTCTAGCATGTGCACCAAGTTTGAGAGCATTTGGACAAGTTTGGCAATGTAAAGTTTCTCAAACTTCAAATATGGACAGAATGGTTATGAAGGGGTTTGAGGATGTTTTCTTGCTTCCCAAGGCATGGGACTTGGCAAGATCATCAAATATGTCATATATGACATGATAGAATTTCCCTGGAATTTTTGGAGAATATTTCCTTTGTAAATATTTCAAAAGCTTGAAATATTCAAAAAGGGTTTTAGAGGGATTAGACCATTATTTTGAACATGACCAAGTGTTGAAACTCTTATATATGGATAATATATGTCCTCTGAGTCTCTCTGAATTTTGGCAAATATTTTTAAAACAGTTAAATAATTTTCCCCTATTAAAGACCATTTCCGGCCTTAAGAAAAAGCTTTTAAATAAAATAGAAAATTAACTTTTGAAATTATACCTTTGTGGTTTCTGGGAGCCCTATGACTACTAGGTCTCCAATGAACCTTTTGAAATAATTTTCTCACCCTAAATCAAGTACTTGCAGTGCAAATCTCAATTCAGGGGTTTTTGGAAAACTAAATTTATAAAATACATTTTGGCCAAATTAATTTTGAAGGAAAATACTATATTGTTATATAACACTTGGCATGATCATTGGGCAGAAGTTTTGGGTATGGAGATGAATTCTACAAGAGGTCATAGTTGACTTTAATGAGCACATGAAAAAGCATATGAAGAAAAACTCAATTCAAATGAAAGCCAAATGATGCTAAAAAAATTTGCTGGTCCAAATTTTCATGCTTCCAAGATACAAATAACATGTTACAAAATGCAGGGTGTGACAGACCTACCCTCTTACAAGAATCTCGTCCCCGAGATTCCTAAACTAGGTCTTAAAAGAGGTCGGGAAACTCGGATCTGAGATAGTCTTCTCGTTCCCAGGTAGCTTCTGCTTCGGTGTGGTTGCTCCACTGGACCTTGAAGTACTTGATGGTACGTACAAAGGTTCGTCGTTTTGCTTCGTCCAGAATGCGAATGGGCTTCTCGCGGTAGGTCAAATCAGGCTGCAGATCAATGGCTTGGTGATCCACATCCTTGTAGAGATTAGGCTTGTCCAGAACTTGGAGACTTTTCCGGAGTTGTGACACATGGAATACATTGTGCACATCGGATAGCTCAGGTGGTAGTTCCAACTGGTAAGCCACTTCTCCTCGTCGTGCAGTGATCTCAAAGGGTCCAATGAACCTTGGTGCGAGCTTCCCCTTGACGTGGAAACGCTTGGTTCCCTTCAGAGGAGTTACCCGCAGGTACACATGGTCCCCGACATGGAAACTCATGTCCCGACGGTGAGTGTCAGCATAACTCTTCTGCCTTGACTTGGCTGCCTTTAATCGCTCTCTGACTAGTTGGACTTGCTCTTCTGCTGCGCGGAGATTATCCGGTCCAAAGACTAGTCCTTCTCCAGTCTCTGACCAGTTGAGGGGTGTGCGACATCTGCGTCCGTACAACACCTCAAATGGTGCCATCTGAAGGCTTGACTGATAACTGTTGTTATAGGAGAACTCGGCAAAAGGGAGACAATCTTCCCACTTGGTTCCATATGCCAGGATACAGGCTCAGAGCATGTCTTCGAGAATCTGATTGACTCGCTCTGTCTGACCTCCAGTCTGTGGGTGAGAAGCCATGCTGAAAGACAACTTGGTTCCCAAGGCTTCTTGGAACTTCTTCCAGAACCTTGAGGTGAACTAGGTTCCTAGATCTAACACAATCTCCTTGGGAACACCGTGAAGACTTACGATTCGGTCGATGTAGAGAGCTGCCAGCCGGTTGCCATCATAAGTGGTCTTGACAGGAATGAAATGGGCCACCTTGGTCAAATGATCGACTATGACCCAGATAGAGTCATGTCCTCTATTCGACCTTGGTAATCCAGTGATGAAGTCCATTCCGACTTTATCCCACTTCCACTCAGGAACCTTGAGTGGTTGAAGCAATCCAGCAGGTCGCTGATATTCAGCCTTGACCCTTTGGCACACATCACACTTTGCAACATAGGTTGCAATCTCTCTTTTCATCCCGTGCCACCAGAATCGTGTCTTCAAGTCTTGGTACATCTTGGTTCCTCCGGGGTGGATAGAATACGGGGTGTCGTGGGATTCTTGCAGAATCAGCGTCTTCAGCTCGGTGTTGTTTGGTACGCAGATGCGACCTTTGTACCAAACAATCCCGTGCTCGTCTTCGGAGAATCCTGGGGCCTTGCCCAGCTTCATCTTCCTCTTGATGCCTTCAATGCTTGCATGTCCATCTTGTGCCTTCTTGACGTCGTCCATCAGGGTCGGTCTGACTTCCAAATGATCCAGAAATCCAGGGGTGACCAATTCCAAACTGAATTGTTCGATCTCCTTAAACAAGCCTGGCTGCCTTTCTTGAATAACGGCATTCAAAGAGCAAGCCTTCCTGCTTAAGGCATCGGCCACCACGTTAGCCTTCCCAGGGTGATACTGAACACTGAGGTCATAGTCTTTGATGAGTTCCAACCATCTCCGCTGCCTCATGTTCAATTCCTTTTGGGTGAAAATGTACTTCAGACTTTTGTGGTCTGTGTAGATCTCACACCGTTTCCCTAGGAGGTAATGCCGCCATGTCTTCAAGGCATGAACTACTGCCGCTAGCTCAAGATCGTGAGTAGCGTAGTTCTCCTCATGGGGTCGTAGCTGCCTGGAGAGGTATGCTATGACGCGGCCTTCTTGCATCAGAACGCTTTCCAATCCGGTTCGAGAGGCATCACAATATATCACAAACTCCTTGTGAATATCAGGTGTTGCTAGAACTGGGGCGGTGGTCAATCTCTTCTTGAGCTCTTGGAAGCTCTCTTCGCATTTTGGCGTCCACTCGAACTTCTTGTCCTTCTTGAGGAGCTGAGTCATTGGTCGTGCAATGCTAGAGAATCCTTCCACGAACTTGCGGTAATAGCCCGCTAGTCCGAGGAAGCTTCTAACTTCCTTGACGGTCGTTGGAGATTGCCATTGGGTCACAGCTTCGATCTTTGCAGGATCAATAGATAATCCTTCCTCGGTCAAGACATGACCTAAGAATCCAACTTTATGCAGCCAGAACTCACACTTGCTGAATTTGGCATACAGTTGGTGCTCACGAAGCTTGTCTAGGACCATCCTCAGATGCTGCTCGTGCTCTTCCTCCGACTTCGAGAACACAAGAATGTCATCAATGAAGACAACAACAAACTTGTCCAAATATTCCATGAAGACTTTATTCATGAGATACATGAAGTATGCTGGGGCATTGGTTAACCCAAAGGACATGACCGTGCACTCGTACAGGCCATATCTGGTTACGAATGCCGTCTTCGGAATATCTTGGGGTCTGATCTTCAGCTGGTAGTACCCAGATCTGAGGTCGATCTTGGAGAACACCTTGGCTCCGCTGAGCTGATCAAACAGATCTTCGATCTTGGGAAGTGGATACTTGTTCTTGATTGTAACTTCATTGAGGGAACGATAGTCAATGCATAAGCGGATGGTACCGTCCCTCTTTGCCACAAACAGAACAGGAGATCCCTAAGGGGAGGCACTTGGACGAATAAATCCCTTCCTTAGCTGCTCTTCCAGCTGCTTCTTCAACTCAGCTAATTCCTCCGTCCCCATTCTATAAGGCTTCTTATAGATGGGTCCTGCTCCGGGCACGAGCTCGATGATGAACTCAATGTCATGGTCAGGGGGCATTCCCGGTAGTTCATCTGGAAAGACATCAGGATACTCACATACCACCGGTACTTGATCTAGCCCAACTTCAGACAGACAGTTGACTTTAGCGGCTTGAGCGGAAGAGGAGTTGGAAGCAAACTTGACTTCGACTCCTTGGTCATTGGTCATAGTGACTGTCCGATTGGCACAGTCTAACAAGCCTTGGTGCTTGCTGAGCCAATTCATGCCTAGGATCACATCCAAGCCTTGCGATCTCAGGACGATAAGGTCTACTAGGAAGTCTACACCATTAATGGTAATACTGACTCCTTTACAGCCTATCTTGGCTCTCATCTCGGCTCCGGGGGTTTGTACCACCATCGGGTTATTCAGGGGTGTAGGGGTCATGCCACTTTTTAATGCAAATCTTTGAGTGACAAATGAATGCGTTGCTCCAGAATCAAACAAGACAGTTGCAGGTGCTGAGTTGACAAGGAACGTACCCAGCACGACGTCCGGGTCTTCCTGGGCTTCTTCAGCAGTGACGTGATTCACACGCCCCTTCCCATGGTTCGGTGGCTTGCGAGGAGCTGGGTTCCTTGGTGGCATTCCACGGCCTTGTCCCTGGTTCTGCGCATTGGGGCGCGGGGCATCAGGATTCTTGTTGGGGCACACCCTTGAGATGTGTCCGGGCTGACCACATCCAAAGCAAGTGACTTGGTTTGGATTGATCTTGTTGCCACCACTGGTATTGGGGTTGAAAGCTGGCCTGGGGTTGGCATACTGCTGAGGCTGAGGGTTGGCACGAGGTGCAGGAGCTCTTGGTTGCTGATAGGTTGGCTTGGCCGGGGCTGACTGCCACGGACGAGGCTTCTGGTTGCTGGAACTTCCCTTACTGACCAACTTGCGCTTGCGAGTGTCTTCCAAAGCACGCCGCTTGTCTTCAAGCATAAGTGCCTTGTTCACCAGGTCAGGGAAAGACGGGCAGTCGCACACGACAAGCGAGTATTGCAGAGTCTGATTGAGGCCTTCCATGAAGCGCTCCCTTTTGGCAGCATCAGTGCTGACATCTTCAGGGGCATACCTTGACAGAACACTGAACTTCTGCATGTACTCCTTGACAGTGCCACTTCCTTGCTTCAGGGCTCGGAACTCACGCTTTTTGATAGGCATGATTCCGGAAGGAATGTGGGCCTTGCAGAATTCTGCCTTGAAGTTAACCCAAGTGATGTCTTGTTCAGCATGCATGACCTTGAATCCATCCCACCAAGCTCTAGTAGTCCCCCCGAGGCTGTGGGCTGCATAAGCCACCTTCTCGCGGTCTTCGGTGCATCCGACCAGTTCCAGTATCTCCTCAATGGAACGGACCCAGTCGTCTGCATCCAGGGGTTCAGCAGTCACGATGAAGGTTGGCGGTGCATGCTTCTTGAACTCTGCCAACGTGGAACAACCATTGCCATTCCCCGCCGGCTGGCGGTTGTTGGTGACAGCTTGAGCAATCAGCTGGAGAGCTGCAGTGTTGGCTTGGCGTTCCTCTCGGAAAGCTTGGAGAAGCTGAGCCATGTCCATGCTTGGAGGAGGTGGTGGTGGAGCTTGATCGTTGGTTTGGTCGTGGCCTGCCTCAGACTGAGCGGATGCTCCGGCTTCGGGCTGCTGGGTAGAGGTACCAGTACGAGTTACAACAGGCATCCTGTTGGAGCGGTAAAAGGTCTCATGACTCGGAAGAGGGAAAGCAAGATAGATGGGTGCCTAGTAAGGGGGTGGGTGTGACACTAAATCAAATCATGCAGGGGCCGTAAGGCCAAAACACATTCATTAAAATCCAAATGGGTGATGTAGTCGATTACACATTCCCGAAGGAAGAGTACGACATACATCCAGACACAACAAAAGCAAACACTAGATGGTTTCATGTGAACCATACAAGGACTCGACTGCGCATAGGGGTTACACGACCTATCCTACCGTAGAGGTTACAACTGGCATATCCGAGTAGCGAATAATGCCTAAGCGGCGGAATGCTCGGTCGCGTATTCCGACTCTTCTGGGTCTTCCTCCTTTTCTTCATCTGTCTAGGCCCCCTTGTCACTTGAGGGTGCGGGGGAGTGGAGGAGTTGGATACGACGGTGCTTCGTCGGTGGTGCAGGGAAAAGCTTGCGATAATCCCTTGCCGTCATCCGGCGTCGCCGAGGTGGTTCTTCATTCTTGGAAGATACATCCTCGGAGGGCCTTCCGCCTCGATATGCGATAGCGGATTGTCCAGAAGGTGCTCCTTCCTTCTTGATCCTATTTGCCTTCTCTTGAGCTCGACGAAGAAGTGCCTTGGTCTTGTGAAGTTCTTCTCGAAGCTTCATTGATTCCGAGTCTAATTCTTGTGCCAAGCTGTCGGCACATACACTGAAGTAGGTCTGGAATCGAAGCATGAGTCCTTCCTTCAGTGGAGGGGCTAGTGCGCTGCTTTCTTCTTCACCTTCCTTCCGATAAGGTAAGAAGCGAGTTGTCATCTTGGCTGCCATCTCCGGAAGAACCTCGCGGAGACGGGTTAGTGCCTTGAGTGCAGCAGCCTCGACAGCGAGTGGTAGTGTTGCCATCTAGGGTCCCTCGAAGAACCAACTGGTGGGAGGATCGTTTGCCTTCACAATCACTTCCACATGGTACTCCACCTCAGTGTCGCTAACCCAATGCTCAAGGTAGGTGAGAATGGGTGCTCGGTGGAACTGACACTCCTGGAGGCTATCCTCGAGAAGTAAGGGAAACCCAGTGGTCAGGTGCTCTTCGGGTACAGCGGCCATCTACAAAGGTGGAATAGGAGGGGTTAATAAGCTGATGAAATCTCAGGTTTAGAAAAGAAGAGAGGTTCAGAAGGTTTTTGAAAAAGGGGTCTCATCTAACTAACGCCCATGCTAACTAAGGCTTCCTACAGTCAGGATGGCTCTGATACCAGCTCTGTGGGGACCCCGACTTAGATGTCGAGATCACCGAATGCACGTGTATAGTGATCCCAGAGATCAATGCTCACTGAACACACAGAAGCTGAATAACAAGAGTCTTACATCCATACAAATAGTCTTACACGAATTATGGCCATTATGTCCAAGTCATACATAGGTAGAGCCTCACGGACTGAATAGTAAATAACTCAAATAGCGGAAGTCATCGATAACGGGTAGAACCCATGCCATCTGCCTTAACCCTATAGGCATTCTGACTGGGATAGCATCCTAGTTCGCATGTTCGTCTCCAAAGAACTCTTCCTCATATTCCTGTTCTTCCATGCCTGGCCAATTAAATAACCAGTGGCAAGCCAATGAGTACTTTGAATGTACTCGCAAGCAACCCATGATGTGGTTCAAAGTAACAATGCAATGGAACAATAATGAACAATCTAGCAAAAGGCTAGGATAAATATTCTACCATCAAGCTTATGCATCAATAACCTCGCGTAACCTCGAAGACAGGTTACCGATATCAACATGAATATGATCCAACTAATCGAGTCAAGTCACCATCTTGACTCATCACACACATACTATCACCGATGAAGTAAAATTCTGGACATAGTTTAAGTAGCACCACCCAACTGTCCATGACCATGGACACGGCTATTCGAATAGTTCGACACTCTACAGAGGTTGCGCACTTTACCCACAAGATCCGGGGAACTTCCGTGTCATCCACGACCCGCGGCACCTCAAGTACCCGGGGTAAGCACCCGGTCATTACCTTTCCTTAGACGACACTAACATAGAGTCCACTCGTTGATACACGGCCCTCGGGTACAAACAATAGATCACGGGACTTGCCCTAATTTCAATGTCACGCGTACCCGAAGGGACCAACGGTGTGTCCGGTGCCCTGTAAAAACAGTCATGGTCGTCTCTCCAAGCACGACCCCGTCCCGGGAAAGACCTCAAGTCTTCCCGTCACTAGTAATGCGGGCACCATGCTAGTATCGACCTAAGTAATCAATAAAGCCCCGTCCCATAAGGGGTAGTGTGGTTGCACATGTTTGGTTGGGACGGTAGTCACACATAAATCTAATCCATCATTTCACCATGCACATGATTTTACCGGCACATCACTTCTTCCTCAAGTGATGACCTAACACATCATCATCCTCGGGCATTAGGGGCACCTGATGGGTTCATGCAAAGATTTTAACTACGAAGGTTAAAATCACACATGCATCATTTAGGCATCATGACCAACTATTTGCATGTCATCTAGCACTTAGCAAGATCAAGATCAAGCATGCATCATGTGGTGGTTCCAACTAGGTCACCACCGTGAATCTATCATCATGCATCAGAAACAACGGGTTCCGCAAAACAAGTGTATCATGGTCAAAAGGCTGCTTGCCTGGATTGGCTTGGTCTTCAAAGTCTTCAAATCCTTCTCCTTCTCCTTCCACAGCAACTTCGTCAAATACGGGATCTATACGTCGCATAATAACCACGGAAAAATAAGGCCATAAATAAAACAGAAAAATCAAAGTGCTCAGAAAAATGTCAACTTATTTTGGTTAAATACTAGAGGAATTTCTAAGATGGGGAAAATTCATGGTTGGAGTTTTGGAGCAACAGAATGGAACCTATTGATTTTAGAACAGGAGTTTTACTGCTCAAATTTGAATTTAAATTTGAACAGAACAGAAAAGTTTCTTAGATGTGAGTGAAAGTGGTACCATTAAATAGGTTGGAATATTACAAGATTTTAGGAGTTGGAATTATTTTATTTGGACCATTATTCTTTTCTGTAGAAATGTTTGAATTAATACAGAAAAGAAAAAGGAGAAAAAGACCTGTGCAACTGGGCCAGAGAGGCCACAGTGCACGGCCCAGGGCGGTCCAGCCCAGCCGCACGGGTGCCTGCGCGCGCACGTCAGGTTTTTGAACCTGACGGGCGGGGCCCGTGGGTCAGTGGCAGAGAGGAGGGGGAGAGAGGTGTGGGGATGACAGGCGGGGCCCGCCTGTCATCTCCAACCTTGCGGCCACGGCGACGGCGAGCTCACCGGCGAGGTTTCCGGCCACGGCGACGGCAACGGAGGGCAGGGTTGGGTCCAGCGTCGAGTGGCGGTTGTAGGGGTGGTGGTATGGTACGCCAGAGAGGTCAGGTTCGCCGGCAGCGAGGTGGGACGACGGAGGCTCGTCGGGAGGTCGTTGCTCTGGTCGTTCCCGACTTCCACAGAGAGGGGAAACAGGGGGAAAGGGTCAGTGGAGCACCGCGGTTCCGAATCGGGTGAAAGGAGGGACAGGGGAGGCCCGTACCGCGAGATCACCGGCGGCCCGACGCGGCGGCGCTCCGGTCGATCCCGAGTACTGGGACCTCCTGGGGTCGAACTGATGGTGCTGGGGGGCTTAGTGAGGTGAGGTGAGGCTGTTGGTGCTGCTGGAGAGGCTCGGGAGGGGCTTATATAGCCGCGCCCACGGTCCACCGTGGACTCGGGCGCCGGCGAGGTTGCAGGCGAGGCTAGGAGAGGTTCTGGTGCCTGTGATCAAGCCGGGGAGGATCATGGACTTGTTCCACGTCCAGCTGAGGTGAGAGGAGGAGCGAGGGAGCTTCTGGAGCGCGCGCGTGCGAGGCAGCAGAGTGGCCGTTGCGGGCGGCCGGTGCGCGTGCGACGATATTCACTGGAGGGCGCAGGAGGAGGGGGGACAGCACCGGGGCGGTCGCGGACGTCGAGGGGCCTCGACTGGCGTGAGGGAGTGGCCCCAGGCTGTCGGGGGAGGCTGATTGGCTGGAGCTACAGTGCGTGTCCGCACTGTTGCGTGCTCCAGAGCGCGCGTATGGCTGGCACCACCGTGCCCTCGCCGCTCCGGTCAAAACCAATGTGCCACAGAGTGTCTAGAAGGTTGAGGGAGGAGTAAAGAAATGGCCTGCAGCCTTGGATGCCCTGGAGATGCTGAGAGAGAGGGAGGATGCTGGTGACTTGGTGAAAACTTGCTGTCCAGCAAGGTAAACTTGGGTTCTTACCCCTCAATCATGGAGCTAGGGTGCTGGGGAAGTTACTGTGGGTAGCTAGTAACTCAATGATCATGTGGTAAAAAGTTTAGGCCATGGAGAAGAGTAAAAGTGATCAGGATGAGGGTTTTAGTAAATCTGCAGAAGGTGTTTGATCAGTGTTTGGTCAAGCAAATGACCTCCACTTGACATGGCACTTAACAGGATTGAAAGACATGAGAAAATAGGGTGCTTCACCAAATTTGGGCTCATTTGAAGAAACTAGCCAATGTAACTTTGGTGAACCCTAGAAATCAACAGAAACAGCTTCATCTTGTTTGAGTCAAGCTAATCATCTCCCATTGATGCACCACTTGGTGTAGCATCATCATTTGGGGTATTGATCATGCCCACAAAGTTTGAAGCTCCAGATAAAAAGTTGGTAATGTAAAGTTGTTCAAATTTGCATTTGAACAGAAAGGGTTTTGAGATGATCTGATCAAGTTGCTCTATTCCAAATCTTGTGCCATTTGGTCTAGATGCCTTATTAGGCCATTCTAGCATGTGCACCAAGTTTGAGAGCATTTGGACAAGTTTGGCAATGTAAAGTTGCTCAAACTTCAAATATGGACAGAATGGTTATGAAGGGGTTTGAGGATGTTTTCTTGCTTCCCAAGGCATGGGACTTGGCAAGATCATCAAATATGTCATATATGACATGATAGAATTTCCCTGGAATTTTTGGAGAATATTTCCTTTGTAAATATTTCAAAAGCTTGAAATATTCAAAAAGGGTTTTAGAGGGATTAGACCATTATTTTGAACATGACCAAGTGTTGAAACTCTTATATATGGATAATATATGTCCTCTGAGTCTCTCTGAATTTTGGCAAATATTTTTAAAACAGTTAAATAATTTTCCCCTATTAAAGACCATTTCTGGCCTTAAGAAAAAGCTTTTAAATAAAATAGAAAAATAACTTTTGAAATTATACCTTTGTGGTTTCTGGGAGCCCTATGACTACTAGGTCTCCAATGAACCTTTTGAAATAATTTTCTCACCCTAAATCAAGTACTTGCAGTGCAAATCTCAATTCAGGGGTTTTTGGAAAACTAAATTTATAAAATACATTTTGGCCAAATTAATTTTGAAGGAAAATACTATATTGTTATATAACACTTGGCATGATCATTGGGCAGAAGTTTTGGGTATGGAGATGAATTCTACAAGAGGTCATAGTTGACTTTAATGAGCACATGAAAAAGCATATGAAGAAAAACTCAATTCAAATGAAAGCCAAATGATGCTAAAAAAATTTGCTGGTCCAAATTTTCATGCTTCCAAGATACAAATAACATGTTACAAAATGCAGGGTGTGACAGACCTACCCTCTTACAAGAATCTCGTCCCCGAGATTCCTAAACTAGGTCTTAAAAGAGGTCGGGAAACTCGGATCTGAGATAGTCTTCTCGTTCCCAGGTAGCTTCTGCTTCGGTGTGGTTGCTCCACTGGACCTTGAAGTACTTGATGGTACGTACAAAGGTTCGTCGTTTTGCTTCGTCCAGAATGCGAATGGGCTTCTCGCGGTAGGTCAAATCAGGCTGCAGATCAATGGCTTGGTGATCCACATCCTTGTAGAGATTAGGCTTGTCCAGAACTTGGAGACATTTTCGGAGTTGTGACACATGGAATACATTGTGCACATCGGATAGCTCAGGTGGTAGTTCCAACTGGTAAGCCACTTCTCCTCGTCGTGCAGTGATCTCAAAGGGTCCAATGAACCTTGGTGCGAGCTTCCCCTTGACGTGGAAACGCTTGGTTCCCTTCAGAGGAGTTACCCGCAGGTACACATGGTCCCCGACATGGAAACTCATGTCCCGACGGTGAGTGTCAGCATAACTCTTCTGCCTTGACTTGGCTGCCTTTAATCGCTCTCTGGCTAGTTGGACTTGCTCTTCTGCTGCGCGGAGATTATCCGGTCCAAAGACTAGTCCTTCTCCAGTCTCTGACCAGTTGAGGGGTGTGCGACATCTGCGTCCGTACAACACCTCAAATGGTGCCATCTGAAGGCTTGACTGGTAACTGTTGTTATAGGAGAACTCGGCAAAAGGGAGACAATCTTCCCACTTGGCTCCATATGCCAGGACACAGGCTCAGAGCATGTCTTCGAGAATCTGATTGACTCACTCTGTCTGACCTCCGGTCTGTGGGTGAAAAGCCGTGCTGAAAGACAACTTGGTTCCCAAGGCTTCTTGGAACTTCTTCCAGAACCTTGAGGTGAACTGGGTTCCTAGATCTGACACAATCTCCTTGGGAACACCGTGAAGACTTATGATTCGGTCGATGTAGAGAGCTGTCAGCCGGTTGCCATCATAAGTGGTCTTGACAGGAATGAAATGGGCCACCTTGGTCAAATGATTGACTATGACCCAGATAGAGTCATGTCCTCTATTCGACCTTGGTAATCCAGTGATGAAGTCCATTCCGACTTTATCCCACTTCCACTCAGGAACCTTGAGTGGTTGAAGCAATCCAGCAGGTCGCTGATATTCAGCCTTGACCCTTTGGCACACATCACACTTTGCAACATAGGTTGCAATCTCTCTTTTCATCCCGTGCCACCAGAATCGTGTCTTCAAGTCTTGGTACATCTTGGTTCCTCCGGGGTGGATAGAATACGGGGTGTCGTGGGCTTCTTGCAGAATCAGCGTCTTCAGCTCGGTGTTGTTTGGTACGCAGATGCGACCTTTGTACCAAACAATCCCGTGCTCGTCTTCGGAGAATCCTGGGGCCTTGCCCAGCTTCATCTTCCTCTTGATGCCTTCAATGCTTGCATGTCCATCTTGTGCCTTCTTGACGTCGTCCATCAGGGTCGGTCTGACTTCCAAATGATCCAGAAATCCAGGGGTGACCAATTCCAAACTGAATTGTTCGATGTACTTAAACAAGGCTGGCTGCCTTTCTTGAATAACGGCATTCAAAGAGCAAGCCTTCCTGCTTAAGGCATCGGCCACCACGTTAGCCTTCCCAGGGTGATACTGAACACTGAGGTCATAGTCTTTGATGAGTTCCAACCATCTCCGCTGCCTCATGTTCAATTCCTTTTGGGTGAAAATGTACTTCAGACTTTTGTGGTCTGTGTAGATCTCACACCGTTTCCCTAAGAGGTAATGCCGCCATGTCTTCAAGGCATGAACTACTGCCGCTAGCTCAAGATCGTGAGTAGCGTAGTTCTCCTCATGGGGTCGTAGCTGCCTGGAGAGGTATGCTATGACGCGGCCTTCTTGCATCAGAACGCTTTCCAATCCGGTTCGAGAGGCATCACAATATATCACAAACTCCTTGCGAATATCAGGTGTTGCCAGAACTGGGGCGGTGGTCAATCTCTTCTTGAGCTCTTGGAAGCTCTCTTCGCATATTGGCGTCCACTCGAACTTCTTGTCCTTCTTGAGGAGCTGAGTCATTGGTCGTGCAATGCTAGAGAATCCTTCCACGAACTTGCGGTAATAGCCCGCTAGTCCGAGGAAGCTTCTAACTTCCTTGACAGTCGTTGGAGATTGCCATTGGGTCACAGCTTCGATCTTTGCAGGATCAACAGATAATCCTTCCTCGGTCAAGACATGACCTAAGAATCCAACTTTATGCTGCCAGAACTCACACTTGCTGAATTTGGCATACAGTTGGTGCTCAGGAAGCTTGTCTAGGACCATCCTCAGATGCTGCTCGTGCTCTTCCTCCGACTTCGAGAACACAAGAATGTCATCAATGAAGACAACAACAAACTTGTCCAAATATTCCATGAAGACTTTATTCATGAGATACATGAAGTATGCTGGGGCATTGGTTAACCCAAAGGACATGACCGTGCACTCGTACAGGCCATATCTGGTTACGAATGCCGTCTTCGGAATATCTTGGGGTCTGATCTTCAGCTGGTAGTACCCAGATCTGAGGTCGATCTTGGAGAACACCTTGGCTCCGCTGAGCTGATCAAACAGATCTTCGATCTTGGGAAGTGGATACTTGTTCTTGATTGTAACTTCATTGAGGGAACGATAGTCAATGCATAAGCGGATGGTACCGTCCCTCTTTGCCACAAACAGAACAGGAGATCCCCAAGGGGAGGCACTTGGGCGAATAAATCCCTTCCTTAGCTGCTCTTCCAGCTGCTTCTTCAACTCAGCTAATTCCTCCGTCCCCATTCTATAAGGCTTCTTATAGATGGGTCCTGCTCCGGGCACGAGCTCGATGATGAACTCAATGTCACGGTCAGGGGGCATTCCCGGTAGTTCATCTGGAAAGACATCAGGATACTCACATACCACCGGTACTTGATCTAGCCCAACTTCAGACAGACAGTTGACTTTAGCGGCTTGAGCGGAAGAGGAGTTGGAAGCAAACTTGACTTCGACTCCTTGGTCATTAGTCACAGTGACTGTCCGATTGGCACAGTCTAACAAGCCTTGGTGCTTGTTGAGCCAATTCATGCCTAGGATCACATCCAAGCCTTGCGATCTCAGGACGATAAGGTCTACTAGGAAGTCTACACCATTAATGGTAATACTGACTCCTTTACAGCCTATCTTGGCTCTCATCTCGGCTCCGGGGGTTTGTACCACCATAGGGTTATTCAGGGGTGTAGGGGTCATGCCACTTTTTAATGCAAATCTTTGAGTGAAAAATGAATGCGTTGCTCCAGAATCAAACAAGACAGTTGCAGGTGCTGAGTTGACAAGGAACGTACCCAGCACGACGTCCGGGTCTTCCTGGGCTTCTTCAGCAGTGACGTGATTCACACGCCCCTTCCCATGGTTTGGTGGCTTGCGAGGAGCTGGGTTCCTTGGTGGCATTCCACGGCCTTGTCCCTGGTTCTGCGCATTGGGGCGCGGGGCATCAGGCTTCTTGTTGGGGCACACCCTTGAGATGTGTCCGGGCTGACCACATCCAAAGCAAGTGACTTGGTTTGGATTGATCTTGTTGCCACCACTGGTATTGGGGTTGAAAGCTGGCCTGGGGTTGGCATACTGCTGAGGCTGAGGGTTGGCACGAGGTGCAGGAGCTCTTGGTTGCTGATAGGTTGGCTTGGCCGGGGCTGACTGCCACGGACGAGGCTTCTGGTTGCTGGAACTTCCGTTACTGACCAACTTGCGCTTGCGAGTGTCTTCCAAAGCACGCCGCTTGTCTTCAAGCATAAGTGCCTTGTTCACCAGGTCAGGGAAAGACGGGCAGTCGCACACGACAAGCGAGTATTGCAGAGTCTGATTGAGGCCTTCCAGGTGAAGCGCTCCCTTTTGGCAGCATCAGTGCTGACATCTTCAAGGGCATACCTTGACAGAACACTGGACCTCTTTCATGTACTCCTTGACAGTGCCACTTCCTTGCTTCAGGGCTCGGAACTCATGCTTTTTGATAGCCATGATTCCGGAAGGAATGTGGGCCTTGCGGAATTCTGCCTTGAAGTTAACCCAAGTGATGTCTTGTTCAGCATGCATGACCTTGAATCCATCGCACCAAGCTCTAGCAGTCCCCCCGAGACAGTGGGCTACATAAGCCACCTTCTCGCGATCTTCGGTGCATCCGACCAGTTCCAGTATCTCCTCAATGGAACGGACCCAGTCGTCTGCATCCAGGGGTTCAGCAGTCTCGATGAAGGTTGGCGGTGCATGCTTCTTGAACTCTGCCAACGTGGAACGTCCATTACCATTCCCCGCCGGCTTGCGGTTGTTGGTGACAGCTTGAGCAATCAGCTGGAGAGCTGCAGTGTTGGCTTGGCGTTCCTCTCGGAAAGCTTGGAGAAGCTGAGCCATGTCCATGCTTGGAGGAGGTGGTGGTGGAGCTTGGTCGTTGGTTTGGTCGTGGCCTGCCTCAGACTGAGCAGATGCCCCGGCTTCGGGCTGCTGGGTAGAGGTACCAGTACGAGTTACAACAGGCATCCTGTTGGAGCGGTAAAAGGTCTCATGACTCGGAAGAGGGAAAGCAAGATAGATGGGTGCCTAGTAAGGGGGTGGGTGTGACACTAAATCAAATCATGCAGGGGCCGTAAGGCCAAAACACATTCATTAAAATCCAAATGGGTGATGTAGTCGTTTACACATTCCCGAAGGAAGAATACGACATACATCCAGACACAACAAAAGCAAACACTAGATGGTTTCATGTGAACCATACAAGGACTCGACTGCGCATAGGGGTTACACGACCTATCCTACCGTAGAGGTTACAACTGGCATATCCGAGTAGCAAATAATGCCTAAGCGGCGGAATGCTCGGTCGCGTATTCCGGCTATTCTGGGTCTTCCTCCTTGTCTTCATCTGTCTGGGCCCCCTTGCCACTTGAGGGTGCGGGGGAGTGGAGGAGTTGGATACGACGGTGCTTCGTCGGTGGTGCAGGGAAAAGCTTGCGATATTCCCTTGCCGTCATCCGGCGTCGCCGAGGTGGTTCTTCATTCTTGGAAGATACATCCTCGGAGGGCCTTCCGCCTCGATATGCGATAGCGGATTGTCTAGAAGGTGCTCCTTCCTTCTTGATCCTATTTGCCTTCTCTTGAGCTCGACGAAGAAGTGCCTTGGTCTTGTGAAGTTCTTCTCGAAGCTTCATTGATTCCGAGGCCAAGTCTTGTGCCAAGCTGTCGGCACATAGACTGAAGTAGGTCTGGAATCGAAGCGTGAGTCCTTCCTTCAGTGGAGGGGCTAGTGCACTGCTTTCTTCTTCACCTTCCTTCCGATAAGGTAAGAAGCGAGTTGTCATCTTGGCTGCCATCTCCGGAAGAACCTCGCGGAGACGGGTTAGTGCCTTGAGTGCAGCAGCCTCGACAGCGAGTGGTAGTGTTGCCATCTGGGGTCCCTCGAAGAACCAACTGGTGGGAGGATCGTTTGCCTTCACGATCACTTCCACATGGTACTCCACCTCAGTGTCGCTAACCCAATGCTCAATGTAGGTGAGAATGGGTGCTCGGTGGAACTGACACTCCTGGAGGCTATCCTCGAGAAGTAAGGGAAACCCAGTGGTCAGGTGCTCTTCGGGTACAGCGGCCATCTACAAAGGTGGAATAGGAGGGGTTAATAAGCTGATGAAATCTCAGGTTTAGAAAAGAAGAGAGGTTCAGAAGGTTTTTGAAAAAGGGGTCTCATCTAACTAACGCCCATGCTAACTAAAGCTTCCTACAGTCAGGATGGCTCTGATACCAGCTCTGTGGGGACCCCGACTTAGAAGTCGAGATCACCGAATGCACGTGTACAGTGATCCCAGAGATCAATGCTCACTGAACACACAGAAGCTGAATAACAAGAGTCTTACATCCATACAAATAGTATTACACGAATTATGGCCATTATGGCCAAGTCTTACATAGGTAGAGCCTCACGGGCTGAATAGTAAATAACTCAAGTAGCGGAAGTCTTCGATAACGGGTAGAACCCATGCCATCTGCCTTAACCCTACAGGCATTCTGACTGGGATAGCGTCCTAGTTCGCATGTTCGTCTCCAAAGAACTCTTCCTCATATTCCTGTTCTTCCATGCCTGGCCAATTAAATAACCAGTGGCAAGCCAATGAGTACTTTGAATGTACTCGCAAGCTACCCATGATGTGGTTCAAAGTAACAATGCAATGGAACAATAATGAACAATCTAGCAAAAGGCTAGAATAAATATTCTACCATCAAGCTTATGCATCAATAACCTCGCGTAACCTCGAAGACAGGTTACCGATATCAACATGAATATGATCCAACTAATCGAGTCAAGTCACCATCTTGACTCATCACACACATACTATCACCGATGAAGTAAAATTCTGGACATAGTTTAAGTAGAACCACCCAACTGTCCATGACCATGGACACGGCTTTTCGAATAGTTTGACACTCTGCAGAGGTTGCGCACTTTACCCACAAGATCCGGGGAACTTCCGTGTCATCCACGACCCGCGGTACCTCAAGTACCCGGGGTAAGCACCCGGTCATTACCTTTCCTTAGACGACACTAACATAGAGTCCACTCGTTGATACACGGCCCTCGGGTACAAACAATAGATCACGGGACTTGCCCTAATTTCAATGTCACGCGTACCCGAAGGGACCAACGGTGTGTCCGGTGCCCTGTAAAAACAGTCATGGTCGTCTCTCCAAGCACGACCCCGTCCCGGGAAAGACCTCAAGTCTTCCCGTCACTAGTAATGCGGGCACCATGCTAGTATCGACCTAAGTAATCAATAAAGCCCCGTCCCATAAGGGGTAGTGTGGTTGCACATGTTTGGTTGGGACGGTAGTCACACATAAATCTAATCCATCATTTCACCATGCACATGATTTTACCGGCACATCACTTCTTTCTCAAGTGATGACCTAACACATCATCATCCTCGGGCATTAGGGGCACCCGATGGGTTCATGCAAAGATTTTAACTACGAAGGTTAAAATCACACATGCATCATTTAGGCATCATGACCATCTATTTGCATGTCATCTACCACTTAGCAAGATCAAGATCAAGCATGCATCATGTGGTGGTTCCAACTAGGTCACCACCGTGAATCTATCATCATGCATCGGAAACAACGGGTTCCGCAAAACAAGTGTATCATGGTCAAAGGGCTGCTTGCCTGGATTGGCTTGGTCTTCAAAGTCTTCAAATCCTTCTCCTTCTCCTTCCACAACAACTTTGTCAAATACGGGATCTATACGTCGCATAATAACCACGGAAAAATAAGGCCACAAATAAAACAGAAAAATCAAAGTACTCAGAAAAATGTCAACTTATTTTTGTTAAATACTAGAGGAATTTCTAAGATGGGGAAAATTCATAGTTGGAGTTTTGGCGCAACAGAATGGAACCTATTGATTTTAGAACAGGAGTTTTACTGCTCAAATTTGAATTTAAATTTGAACAGAACAGAAAAGTTTCTTAGATGTGAGTGAAAGTGGTACCATTAAATAGGTTGGAATATTACAAGATTTTAGGAGTTGGAATCATTTTATTTGGACCATTATTCTTTTCTGTAGAAATGTTTGAATTAATACAGAAAAGAAAAAGGAGAAAAAGACCTGTGCAACTGGGCCAGAGAGGCCACAGTGCACGGCCCAGGGCGGTCCAGCCCAGCCGCACGGGTGCCTGCGCGCGCACGTCAGGTTTTTGAACCTGACGGGCGGGGCCCATGGGTCAGTGGCAGAGAGGAGGGGGAGAGAGGTGTGGGGATGACAGGCGGGGCCCGCCTGTCATCTCCAACCTTGCGGCCACGATGACGGCGAGCTCAACGGCGAGGTTTCCGGCCACGGCGACGGCAACGGAGGGCAGGGTTGGGTCCAGCGTCGAGTGGCGGTTGTAGGGGTGGTGGTATGGTATGCCGGAGAGGTCAGGTTCGCCGGCGGCGAGGTGGGACGGCGGAGGCTCGTCGGGAGGTCGTTGCTCTGGTCGTTCCCGACTGCCACAGAGAGGGGAAACAGGGGGGAAAGGGTCAGTGGAGCACGGCGGTTCCGAATCGGGTGAAAGGAGGGCAGGGGAGGCCCGTACCGCGAGATCACCGGCGGCCCGACGCGGCGGTGCTCCGGTCGATCCCGAGTACTGGGACCTCCTGGGGTCGAACTGATGGTGCTGGGGGGCTCAGTGAGGTGAGGTGAGGCTGTTGGTGCTGCTGGAGAGGCTCGGGAGGGGCTTATATAGTCGCGCCCACGGTCCACCGTGGACTCGTGCGCCGGCGAGGTTGCAGGCGAGGCTAGGAGAGGTTCTGGTGCCTATGATCAAGCCGGGGAGGATCGTGGACTTGTTCCACGTCCAGCTGAGGTGAGAGGAGGAGCGGGGGAGCTTCTGGAGCGCGCGCACGTGCGAGGCAGCAGAGTGGCCGTTGCGGGCGGCCGGTGCGCGTGCGACGATGTTCGCTAGAGGGCGCAGGAGGAGGGGGGACAGCGCCGGGGCGGTCGCGGACGTCGAGGGGCCTCGACTGGCGCGAGGGATTGGCCCGAGGCTGTCGGGGGAGGCTGATTGGCTGGAGCTACAGTGCGTGTCCGCACTGTTGCGTGCTCCAGAGCGCGCGTATGGCTGGCACCACCGTGCCCTCGCCGCTCCGGTCAAAACCAACGTGCCACAGAGTGTCTAGAAGGTTGAGGGAGGAGTAAAGAAATGGCATGCGGCCTTGGATGCCCTGAAGATGCCGAGAGAGAGGGAGGATGCTGGTGACTTGGTGAAAACTTGCTGTCCAGCAAGGTAAACTTGGGTTCTTACCCCTTAATCATGGAGCTGGGGTGCTAGGGAAGTTACTGTGGGTAGCTAGTAACTCAATGATCATGTGGTAAAAAGTTTAGGCCATGGAGAAGAGTAAAAGTGATCAGGATGAGGGTTTTAGTAAATCTGCAGAAGGTGTTTGATCAGTGTTTGGTCAAGCAAATGACCTCCACTTGACATGGCACTTAACAGGATTGAAATACATGAGAAAATAGGGTGCTTCACCAAATTTGGGCTCATTTGAAGAAACTAGCCAATGTAACTTTGGTGAACCCTAGAAATCAACAGAAACAGCTTCATCTTGTTTGAGTCAAGCTAATCATCAACCCTTGATGCACCACTTGGTGTAGCATCATCATTTGGGGTATTGATCATGCCCACAAAGTTTGAAGCTCCAGATAAAAAGTTGGTAATGTAAAGTTGTTCAAATTTGCATTTGAACAGAAAGGGTTTTGAGATGATCTGATCAAGTTGCTCTATTCCAAATCTTGTGCCATTTGGTCTAGATGCCTTATTAGGCCATTCTAGCATGTGAACCAAGTTTGAGAGCATTTGGACAAGTTTGGCAATGTAAAGTTGCTCAAACTTCAAATATGGACAGAATGGTTATGAAGGGGTTTGAGGATATTTTCTTGCTTCCCAAGGCATGGGACTTGGCAAGATCATCAACTATGTCATATATGACATGATAGAATTTCCCTGGAATTTTTGGAGAATATTTCCTTTGTAAATATTTCAAAAGCTTGAAATATTCAAAAAGGGTTTTAGAGGGATTAGCCCATTATTTTGAACATGACCAAGTATTGAAACTCTTATATATGGACAATATATGTCCTCTGAGTCTCTCTGAATTTTGGCAAATATTTTTGAAACAGTTAAATAATTTTCCCCTATTAAAGACCATTTCTGGCCTTAAGAAAAAGCTTTTAAATAAAATAGGAAAATAACTTTTGAAACTATACCTTTGTGGTTTCTGGGAGTCCTATGACTACTAGGTCTCAAATGAACCTTTTGAAATAATTTTCTCACCCTAAATCAAGTACTTGCAGTGCAAATCTCAATTCAGGGTTTTTGGAAAACTAAATTTATAAAATACATTTTGGCCAAATTAATTTTGTAGGAAAATACTATACTGTTATATAACACTTGGCATGATCATTGGGCAGAAGTTTTGGGTATGGAGATGAATTCTACAAGAGGTCATAGTTGACTTTAATGAGCACATGAAAAAGCATATGAAGAAAAACTCAATTCAAATGAAAGCCAAATGATGCTAAAAAAATTTGCTGGTCCAAATTTTCATGCTTCCAAGATACAAATAACATGTTACAAAATGCAGGGTGTGACAGAACCTCCTAATTAGATTGAGAGTTACCGATAATAAGTGCATGAGTTCTTCGGACTAATGTGAGTATTCGAAAGTTGACACTTCCACCTAGCCATATTTTTCTAGCCTCTTCGGTACCGTGCATTGCCCTTTCTCACCTCGAGAGTTGGCGCATACTTCGCTGGTGCATCCAAATCCTTGGCACGATATGCTCTGTCATCATAAGCCTCATTATATCCTTCCTCAAAACAGCCACCATACCTACCTATCAAGGCATTTCCATAGCCTTTCCGAGATACATTGCCATGCAACATCCATCTTCTCATGACTTGATCTTCATGTCATACATGCTTATGCTTGATCGATGAGCCGCATGCTAGTTGGGCCTTGCCCTAATCATTGCTACATGACGGGCTAGTATCATTGCATATCCTGCTACACTGGCAGAGGCATACATTTGCATACATCATGATAGTTTCATTTTCTTTATGTTGGGTACTTTTGCAAAGTGTGAAAGATCTTCTATACTTCTTGTAATAAATAGAGTGTTGCCCCTAAAGTGAGGAAAAGATCCCAAAGAGGACAAAATCAAAAGATCCCAAAGAGGACAAATGAGAGTTAAATAGAAAGAGCCATTGAGGCCACAAAAAAATAAAAAGAAAATAGAAAAAAGAAAAAAAGGAAATAAAAAGAGAGAAGGGGGCACACTACTATTCCTTTTGAGAGATCCACACTCGTACTCCATCTTATACCTTGTGCTCCATAGAGATTATCATTCATGCATATAGCTATGTGCGAACCTTCACACTATAGAACTTGGCTTGTATATTCCAACGATGAGCCTCCTCAAAAGAGCTATAGGTCTTCTTGAGCAAGCAAGTTGGATGCACCCCCACTAGTTCCATTGGAGAGCTTACCTTAGCTCATATGTGCATCCGTTGCATGGCAATCCCTACTCCTCACATCATATCTATCATTTGGCTTTCTCTCGCCGATAATTGTCCTCATTGATGTGAGCCTTTCACACCTTTTTTGTCTTCCCCCTCTATCATTTTTCTCTCTTTGCCATCCTAAGTGTCGACTTTCTTGCTTACGCTCATCCATTGCATGAGTGCTCAAAATATCGAAAGGGAGTGGATCATTTTGACTTGTACCTGGCTGACGGTCTAGGGATGAGTCATGATAAGATTCCAAAGAAGACCAAGTGTGAAACTTTAGTAGATTAAGTTCTCAACAATACGAAAACTATGTTTTACTTTCTCATATATCCCTATCCCCTTTCTTGCACGCAAACACCATTTGGAGACATTCGAGTCACGGACAGCGAGAGCTCTTGCACCTTTATGTTCTTATGTTGCTTGTTACAATGCTAATATAGACTCTTGCTTGTTATGACTTGAATTGAATTACATGCCTTGATTGCTTCACTTAAAAGTTCTTATATGGTTGATAGCATGTCACCACATAAATTATGCTTGTTACCATTTACCTACTCGAGGACGAGCAGGAATTAAGCTTGGGGATGTTGATACGTCCAAAACATATCTATAATTTCTGCTTGCTCCATGCCTCTTTTGTGTGATATTGCTATGATATTTATGCACTTCCATACACTTTTGATCATATTTGGACTAACCTATTAACTCAGTGCACCACAGTGCCAGTTCCTGTTTTCTGCTGTTTTTCTATTTCAGGTTTCCCCCATATTAAAAGTGCCCTAAAAATTCCGGGAAAAATACAGGAAAAATCAGCGTACCGGGAGCTTCAAGAAAAACCAAAGCAGGGCCAGAGGGGAGCCAGGGGCAGCCCAGGCGGCCAGCCCAGGCGGCCCCACCCCTGGCCGCCCTAGGGGGGCGCCTGGGCCCCCCTCTCCGCTTCTGGTGACCCCCTTTGGCATATATACTCCTCGCGTCCCGAAACCCTCGATTACAGAACCCTTTTCTCCAGAAGCAATTCCGATCTCCGCCGCCATCGCCACCAAATTTCGGGGGACCAGAATTCCTGTGCCGGCATCCTGCTGGGACGGGGAAGTGCCCCCGGATTCATCTCCATCGACGTTGCTTCCTCCCTCCATGATGCGGGAGTAGTTCCTCCTCGGGGCTGAGGTTTCTACCAGTAGCTATGTGGTCAATTCTCTCTCCCATGATGTGATCTTCGTTGTGATCATAGGCTATGTTAATCTAGGATATTTCCCCTTCCTCTATGTATTGCATTGATGTACTCACTTGTCTTTATCTAGTATAATCCCCGAGACCAAGGTGACAGCGGTCTATTGGACATGGATTAGAAGAATATTTTCATGAGTGATTTCCTCTTTTGTGTGTTGATTGAAGATTGAGAGTCTCTTGGTGCTTGTCTTTGACTATCCTTGAGATATGTTGTGGTGATTGTGGTACTCTCTTTGGATGGCCGCGGTGACATTGGGAAATCCATAGATAGAGAACTACGAACTTTGAGGTGTGCTTTTGTAGCCCTACATAATTCTCGTCCTCTCTTGACCACAAAGGAATGACCTCCGGGTGCGTCTCCATTGCATGTTTTATGGGAAATATCATGTGATTAGATTATGTAAATGTTGTTGGGAGTTGCCACTAGTGAAAGTATGAAGCCTAGGCCTTGTTTCCACCATTGCAATACCATTTGTGCTCACGTTTACCACTTGTTTGCTTGCTGCACTTTTTATTACAGATTTATATTACTTTGCTTTGCCATCCATATCACTTGCCATTTAACATCTCTTCGCCGAACTAGTGCACCTATACATCTGACAAGTGTATTAGATGTGTTGGGGACACAAGAGACTTCTTGTATCTTGATTGCAGGGTTGCTTGAAAGGGGTACGTTCAACCTCCACTTCCCTGAGTTCGATAAATCTTGGGTTACTCACTTAAGGGAAATTTGCTGCTGTCCTACAAACCTCTGCTCTTGGAGGCCCAACACTGTCTATAGGAATAGAAGCGTGTAGTAGACATCAGCCGGCGGTGACGAAGCCTCGCGGGGGCGACGCGCCGGACGCGGTCGTTGTCCTCGCCGAACGAGGATGAGGCGGCAACGGCGGCTGGTCCGTCTCCGGCGTGTCTGGGACGCCGGCGGGGTGTGGATCCGGGGTGACAGCCGCCGGGATCTGGCGAGGAAACGAGATGGGGCGAGGGATCCGTGGTGGTGGCGGCTTTCCACAGCGAGGCGGGTCGCCGGCGGGGTGCAGACGACGGCGAGGCGGGTCGCCGGCGGGGTGCAGACGACGGCGGCGGGCGCCGGTCGCCGGCGGCGAGCAGACGAGGCGGCGGGGTTGGCTACCGGCGGCGGCGAGCAGAGCAGCAAGGCGAGGAGCGCCGGACGAGCGGCGGCGAGCGGGGAGCGGGCTCGCGCAGGCCAGCGGCGGCGGAGCGGTCGGGCCAGGCGGGCCGTGCCTGGGACCGCAGGACTGTGGCGGCGGGGAGCTGAGGGAGGCCAGGTGGCGCGAGGATAGTGGCTGGAGGCGGCGGCGACGCTGACGTGGCAGGAGCGGATTGGCCGAAGGGGCGTGGCAGCTGGACATGTCCGGCGAGGGTGGACATGTCCCACGGCGCGAGGAAGAGGGAGGCTAGGGTTGCACCACGAAAATGGAGGGGGAGGCACATATTTATAGGTAGAGGGAGCCAGTAGAGTCCAAATGACAAGCGGTTTTCGGCCACGCGATCGTGATCGAACGGCCAAGAGCATGGAGGGGATTAGAATGGGCTTGGGGGATGTTGTGAAAGGGCTGCTGGGCCAAAAGAGAAAAGGCTTCGGGCGGTTAACGCGGTTAACCGTTGGGCTATCAAACGAACTCCGAATGCGACGTAACTTGACAGGCGGTCTACCTATGCTATAATAAGACCACACGCCAAGTTTCAACCCATTCCGAGAATATTTTCCGGCCACTCATAAACTAAATATTCGGAGGTGCCACGGGCACGTGCAAGTGTGTCTGGGCTCAGAACGAACAACGGAGAGGAGGAGGGAACTCGGACGGTTGCAAGTTTTGAAAACATGTTGATGCAACACAAATGATGACATGGCAAGATGCAACACGCAAGCACATGACACGGCAAAGGCAACGAATAACTGGCTAACACCTGGCGCATCGGTCTCGGGGTGTCACATAGGGTAAGCCTTCGTGGCGTTGGTGTGCCTTCCTGGTAATATCCACCTCTCTAAATGGTGACGTAGCTTCCCTCCAAGGAAGTGAACATCGGCATACATCCTCGTCTCTCAAAGTTTCGGTTATTCCTAACCCTAACTTTCTACTCGTGGTTACTTGTTTCTTAGTTTTTACTTGTATCTTATTGTGCTAGCTATTTACATACTTGTGTTACTAGCTTACCTTGCTTAGCATCTTACTTGCAATTCTTAGGCTCACTTTCCTATTACGCACTATTGCCTAAAATTGCTAAGTAACAATTAAAATTTGTAATTGTACCTATTCACCCCCCTCTAGGTCCATCTCGATCCTTTCAGCCACGAGGGTCTAGGGCGCGCCCCCTCCTACAGGGCTCGTCCACCACCCTCGTGGGCCCCCTCTGTGTCGGTGTACTAAGGTAGGGGTACCTCAGTACCCCAACTTGTGCACGGGCAGTTGCAGCTTCCCGCTGCAGGGTTTACCGCGTGCTCGCCGAAGACCTTCCTGCTCCCTATCAAACCATTCAAAAACAAAGTATACAAGAAAGAAGATCGAGACCCCGGCAAGAGGAGCTTGCCGGGAAGGCCGTACCAGGCTCAAGACTGCCCCCACTAGCACAAGGCCCTGGCAAGAGGAGCTTGCCAGGAAGACTAGAAGACACGCCTCGGCGCTATATGCGCCCCGGCAAGGGCCCGGGGAGCGGCAAGCTCCCGGGCCCGGCAAGTTCAAGGCCCCGGCAAGGTGCTTGCCGGGAAGACTGCGCTGTGTGCCCGCGCTCCAGCTCATCGGCCCACGCGTCGCCCTGGGGCCTATCCAGGGACGCGTGGCGGATGGCTGTGCAGCCTAGGGTACACGGTGGCACTCCATGGTGGTGGATCCATCGCCGTGGCAGACGGAGACGCTAAGGCGGGAACTTTTGGGGTCGACGGCGACGGGCATTGAATGCCCTTGTCCCCCACTGTCAAAGTAGGTATAGACCACTGTTCTGCACTGTAGATCCACTGTTCCCGCACTGTTACAACTACCACCTCTTTTACGTTTTTACCCCTTTCTCCTACGTTGACACCTGTCGGTGACCCCTTACACTATAAAAGGAGGCCCATGCACAACGTGGAGGGGGTTCGGAACCTTGATCACTCTCACGCTCGGTGTAGCTGCTTCTTCAAGCTCCCGAGCTCTCCAACTTAACACACAACCAAGCAGGAGTAGGGTTTTACGCGTCTACCGCGGCCCGAACCTGGGTAAAACTGCCCGCGTGCTCGCTTCGATCTGCTCTTCGTGCTCCCTCCGCCCTCGTACCGCACAGACAAGGGGCTCCGGTCCCATAGGTGTTCGTGGCGGACAGTTTCCCCCGACATCTTTGGCGCGCCAGGTAGGGGGCGTCGAGGTTGTGCGAACCTGATCCGGCGTTCGTGCGGGCGCATTCTTCATCAACCTCTCCGAATTCGCCAACTTCACCAGCAACAGCTCCATGGCCCCGAAGAAGAAGGCTTCGGAGGTCGGAGGCCCGTCTGCGTCTCACCCGCCGCCACCAGAGCCAACGGTGGGCGGGGGAGACGCCGTCGGAAGGGTGGTCGCCGGCGAGGACACTCACGGCGCCACCAGATCCAAGAACAGGACGGACGACCGAACCTCGGTCTCCGTGGACGCGCCGCGTCCATCTCAACACACGACGACCCAGCAGCGCCATACCACGGGAGGTGGTATCCGCTTGCTGGGGCAAGGCCAAACTGGAGGCTCGCGGGACGCCCCGGACCCCCGTCTGGGCACAAGCAAAGCGAAGGCGCCGGCGCGGGACCCCGCTCCTTCTAACGTCGTTAGAAGTCCGAGCGTATCCCGCTCCTCGCACCTCTCGCCCGCGTTCCCCTCCACTCCAGCGGAAGCGCTCGCAAGGGCGCAACTGCTCCTCGACTTCCCTCTAGCGGCCGACAAGGCCGAAGAATGGAGGGCCACCATCCGGAGCCTGATAGACTTCGCCAACAATGATTCTCCACAACAGCCGTCGACCTCACGGCCGCGGCAAGCTGAGAAGACGAAGGCTGACGGCGACAAGACTGCCGGGGGTGCGACAAGCGTGCACTCCCCGCCGCAGAAGCAGAAGACGCCGCCCCGCCGGAACAACGCCGACGACGGCTCCACGGCCTCGTCGGACCCGCGGGCTCGTCGGGACCAGCGCCAAGTCCTCGACGACCGGCGAGAAGAAGACGCTCGGACCACAATCGAGCACCGCCGAGAAGCTCGGCGACAATCAGACAAGAGAGCTGGGAACACTGTCGACGCGCACGCGCCCGGTGAGCCAGGCGACTTGCCGTACGCGGCAGGCTGCCCTGCGTTCACCCGCGAGCTGCGGCGCGTCCAGTGGCCCAGCATGAAGAATTTTAAGCCCGACGTACCGGAGAAGTACGACGGCAAGACGCACCCCTCGGAATTCCTCAGCGTCTACACCATCGCAGTGCAAGCTGCCGGGGGGCGCGACGAGAAGATCTTGGTGAACTACTTCCCGCTCGTGCTAAAGCCGAACGTCCGTTCGTGGCTTATGCACTTGCCGGAAGGTTCTATCTCTTCTTGGGCCGACCTTTGCCACCAGTTTGTTGGCGCCTTCACCGGCGGCCACAAACCCCACGGCCAGGAGAGCGATCTCCACATTCTGGCCCAGAAGGAAGGCGAGACCCTGCGCAAGTACATCCAACGCTTCAGCCGTGTGCAGCACAACATCCCTGATGTCCACCCTGCCGCGGTTATCAGCGCGTTCCATCAGAACGTGCGTAACCGCCGCATGCGTAAAGAGATGGCGATGACCAAGATTCGGGATGTCAGCGAGCTCTATGCTCTGGCTGACAAGTGCGCACGCGCGGAAGAGGGGATAAGACTCCCCGGGTAGGATGCTGGCGCAGGAGGAAGCGACAGCGATGACGCCGCCCCGGCAAAGAAGAGCCGGCGGCGGAATAACAGAAGGAAGGGCAAGAAAGAGGTGCTTGCCGTCGAGAAGTCCGGCAAGGAGGCCCCCGCCAAGCAAGCGCAGGCTGGCGGTTCCGGCAAGGAGCCTGCCCCTGCAACGGCGGCCGACAAGCCGGGCAGCTCCGACAAGCAATACTGTAAGATCCACCGCACCAAGGGTCACGATCTCTCCAACTGCAAACGCGTCGAGTATCTCGTCGAGCAGCAGAAAGCTGAGTACGAGAGGCGCGACAAGGAGAAGGCCCAAGGTGGCGGGGAGGAGACAAGCAAGAAGCGGCCGTTCAACGGCCGGGGAGGGCGCCGCGGCAAGGCCAAGCAGCGGCAAGGAGATCGACCTCCCCGGGGCCGCGACAAACACGAAGAGGACGACGACGAAGACATGGAGGACGAAGATAACAGTGAGCAGGAGTTCCAGAAGGCCACGGAGGTCCTGTGCGTCGACGGTGGCGCCTCCCTGCACACCTCCCACCGCCAACTAAAGCAGTGGGTGCGTGAGGTAAACGCAGCGGAGCCGCCCGTGGAGTCGCGCAGGCTCCTCAAATGGTCCAGCACGCCCATCATTTTTGATCTTGAGGATCACCCCAACCGCACCACTGCGGTCGGGTGCTTGCCGATGCTGGTCTCTCCCACCATCCGCAACCTCAAGGTCACCAAAATGTTGGTTGATGGCGGGGCCGGGCTGAACTTGATCTCCTCTGCTGTGATCAAGAAACTCCAGATTCCAGATGGCGAGCTCGAAGAAACCGGTTCATTCCAAGGAATCAACCCGGGAAGGAGCAAGCCCAAGGGAAAGATCACTCTGCCAGTGACCTTTGGCGGGGAGCTCAACTTCAGAACTGAGCGCATCACTTTCGACGTCGCCGATATTCCGTTGCCCTACAATGGAATACTCGGCCGTCCTGCCCTCGCTAAGTTCATGGCAGCTTCCCATTATGCCTACAACGTACTGAAGATGCCGGGGCCGATAAGCGTCATCACTGTCCACGGCGACAAGAAGGATGCGCTTGTCTGCGCCGACAAGATCTACCGGGATGCGGCAGCTGCGGCCGAGAAGGATACTCTTGCCGCTGAAGCTCCCGGGGGGAAGAAGACGAAGACCAAGTCCGGCAAGTGCTCTGGGACCCACTCCGGCAACCGCACCTCCTCGGAGTGCTGCGCTGCCGTCGAGGACGTTCCATCGAGCTCCACCGGCAAGAGTAAGAAAGGAATGGCCGCTCCTCCGGCAACCAAGAAAGTGTCCGCCAAGGAGGACGGCACCGGTGGTACCTTCACCATCAGTGCCACCCTTGACAGCAAATAGGAAAGCGCGCTCGTTGCCTTCCTGCGGGCGAATGTCGATGTGTTTGCCTGGCAACCATCTGACATCCCCGGTGTTCCCAGGAAGGTGATTGAGCACAAGCTTGCTGTCTGTCCTCATGCGCGGCCCATCAAGCAGAAAGTGAGGAAGCAAGCCGTGGAGCGCCAAGAGTTCATCAACGAAGAAATCAAGAAGCTAGAAGCAGCAGGCCTAGTTAGAGGTGTGATCCATCCGACGTGGTTGGCAAATCCAGTCGTCGTGCGCAAGGCCAATGGGAAATGGAGACTGTGTATAGACTTCACCGATGTGAATAAAGCATGTCCCAAGGATCCATTCCCTTTGCCGCGCATTGACCAGATCGTTGACTCCACTGCCGGATGTGAGCTACTCTGTTTTCTTGATGCATACTCAGGCTATCATCAGATCTTTATGGCCAAAGAGGATGAAGAGAAGACTGCATTTATCACTCCATGTGGCACTTATTGCTTTATTCGCATGCCATTTGGATTGAAGAATGCAGGCTCCACCTTTGCAAGGGTAGTATACATTGCTTTTGAGCCACAGATCCACAGAAATGTAGAAGCTTACATGGATGACATTGTGGTGAAGAGCAAGAGCAAGGAAACCCTGATTCAAGACTTGGAAGAAACGTTTCAGAACCTGCGCAGAATACAGCTCAAGTTGAACCCCGAGAAGTGCGTCTTTGGAGTCCCCTCCGGCAAGCTTCTCGGGTTCTTTGTATCGCAGAGGGGGATTGAAGCCAACCCCGACAAGATTAAAGCCATTGAGCAGATAGAGGCCCCAAAGCGCGTCAAGGATGTCAGGAGGCTTGCAGGTTGTGTGGCTGCCCTCAGTAGGTTCATTTCAAAGTCTGCAGAACGCGCCCTACCTTTCTTCAAAATCTTGAAGAAGGCAGGTCCCATGAAGTGGACTCCGGAAGCGGAGGCGACGCTGCAGGATTTGAAACGGTACATGTCCTCCACTCCAGTACTTGTCGCACCTAAACCACAGGAAAAGTTGTTGCTATACCTAGCGGCAACCAACCAGGTGGTTAGTGCTGCGTTAGTAGCAGAGAGGGAGTCCGACGAGGAGTCAGCACCACCGGCAAGCGAATCCAGCGACAAGCAGGGGGCTGCTCCGGCAAGCTCTGGCCCCGACAAGGATAACTCTGCGCAGGAACAGGATGAGGTGCGGAAGAAGATGGTGCAGCGCCCAGTGTATTTTGTGAGTTCCCTTCTCCAGGGAGCTAGATCAAGGTACTCTGGTGTGCAAAAGTTGCTTTTCGGCCTCCTTATGGCCTCGAGAAAGCTCCGCCATTACTTCCAAGCCCATGAGATAACAGTGGTCACTCGCTTTCCGCTGAAGAGGATATTGCACAACCCAGAAGCAACAGGCAGGATCGTTGAGTGGGCACTGGAGCTGTCGAGCTTTGGACTCAAGTTTGAAAGTACTTCAACTATACAGAGTCGAGCCTTGGCAGAATTCATAGCTGAGTGGACCCCAACGCCCGATGAAGAAGTTCAAGAAACAAGTACACTCGTACAAAAAGCGACAAGTGAATGGGTAATGTATTTTGACGGTGCCTTCTCGCTGCAAGGCGCCGGTGCCGGCGTGGTACTCATTGCGCCCACCGGAGAGCACCTCAAATATGTTATCCAGATGCACTTTCCCAGGGAGCAAGCGACAAACAACACCGCAGAATATGAAGGCTTGCTTGCCGGCCTCAGGATTGCGGCCGAACATGGGATCAGAAAGCTGATTGTGCGGGGAGATTCTCAGTTGGTGGTCCGGCAAGTCAACAAGAGCTATCAGAGCCCTTTGATGGAAGCTTATGTCGATGAAGTGAGGAAGCTTGAGGAGCACTTTGAAGGTTTGCAAATGGAGCACATCCCGAGAGCTCAGAATGAAATTGCAGATGGCCTTTCAAAGTGTGCTGCGATGAAGCTACCTGTGGAACCAGGGACCTTCTTGCTCAAGCTGACTCAACCATCCGTTACACCATCAATTGGACAGTCCAAGAAGAGAAAGTTGGTCTCCGGCGACTATTTGCCGGCGGATCTTCCAGAAACCGCCGCCAAGGTCCCCAAGATCAACAACAACAACGCTGAGGAACAGTTTGCTCCTGCAAGCCCTCGGGCTTGTACAGTTGAAGCAAGTGTTCCCGACAAGCCTCGCCCCGGCGAGCTTGCCGGGGGACCATCAGCTCCGGCAGGGCCAGAGGTCCTCGCCGTAGAAGCTGAGGTTCCCGCAGCGGCCCTCGAGCCTTTAGTCCTTGCCGTCGAGCCTCAGGCTCCGACATGGGCACAGCAGATCGTCCGTTTCCTTCAAACTGGAGAACTTCCCGACGACCCTCAAGAAATAGAGAAGATAACCAGGCAGTCAAGTATGTACCAGTTCGTGGATAACGAGCTGTACAGAAGAAGGCTCAATGGTGTCAGGTTGAAATGCATCTCCAGGGAAGATGGACAGAAGCTGTTGGCAGAAATACACGGAGGCATATGCGGCCACCACATTGGCGCAAGGGCGCTTGCCGGGAAAGCTTTCCGGCAAGGGTTCTTTTGGCAAGAAGCCCTCCAAGATGCAACTGCACTAGTAACCAAGTGTGAAGCGTGCCAGTTCCATGCAAAGCAGATTCATCAGCCAGCTCAAGCTCTCCAAACAATCCCTTTGTCCTGGCCCTTCTCGGTCTGGGGGCTCGATATCCTCGGCCCCTTCCCCCGAGCCGTCGGGGGCTTTGAGTACTTGTACGTTGCAATCGACAAGTTCACAAAGTGGCCAGAAGTGGAGCCAGTGAGAAAGGTGACAGCACAGTCAGCAGTCAGGTTCTTCAGGTCAATTGTTTGCCGTTTCGGGATCCCTAACAGGATCATCACCGACAACGGTACACAATTCACTAGTCGCACCTTCATGCAGTACGTCCAAGACCTTGGCGCCAAGGTCTGTTTCGCTTCTGTTGCTCACCCGAGGAGCAACGGTCAAGCGGAGAGGGCAAACGCTGAAGTGCTGCGCGGACTCAAGACGAGGACCTTCGACAGGCTGCGCAAGTGTGGAAGAAATTGGATAGAGGAGCTACCGGCGGCTCTTTGGTCAATCAGGACGACACCAAGTCGAGCCACCGGACAGACACCCTTTGCTCTAGTCTATGGAGCAGAGGCAGTTCTCCCCACAGAACTCGTATACGGATCTCCTCGAGTGCTCGCTTACGATGAACTCGAGCAAGAGCAACTGCGGCAAGATGACGCGTTGCTCCTCGAGGAGGGACGTCTCCAGGCTGCTGTACGAGCTGCTCGATACCAGCAAGCCTTGCGTCGCTACCATAGCCGCAAGGTCAAGGCCAGGAGTCTCGAGGAAGGCGACCTTGTTCTTCGGCGTGTTCAGTCCGCCAAGAATTTCAACAAGTTGACGCCGAAGTGGGAAGGCCCTTATCGGGTGAGACAAGTTACGAGGCCCGGCGCTGTCCGCCTCGAGACCGAAGAAGGCTTACCGGTGAGAAACTCCTGGAACATAGAGCATCTTCGCAAGTTTCACCCCTAAGGCGCGGTTGCCGTGATCCGCTCCGGCAACCACCTTTTGTACAAGCTTTGCCGCTGTTGCATGTAACCCTTTGTACAAAGCCGGGCGCAGACCCCGTGCATCAGTAAAGTTCTCGTGTTTTTCGCACCGAATGCCTTTTGCATGCTTTTCTTTGCTATTTGCATGTTTCGTCTGGCATTTGGTGCAACACTCAAGTATACGGTAAGCGTTAGCACGCCGAAAGGCCATATACTTGTTTCCCTCTACCTTTTCTTTCCTCTTAAGCAGAAGGAACGTTCCTCGCGCACAAGTTTGCCGGGGGGGAAGGAGGTGGAGGAGGAACCAAGTGATGTTCAAGAAAGAGAAGCCTTACCGGAAAGCAAGCAATATAAGCGAGCAACATATGAAAGCTAAGTTGTTAGAGTTTGACCAGTTCAAATTTTAAATTTTAGTTGTCTTCCTTGAACAATCACACTTTGTATGGAAAACCTGTGCGCGGAGGAACCTACCCGTAGCTTGCCGCACCCTTATCTTGTTTTCGAGTTCGCTCAACGATTTAAGTGAGCTGCGACAAGTGTCGCGCCCTTGCTTCGTTTCCGAGTACGCTCAGCAAGCTAAGTGCGTTGCGACTAGCTGCGGCAAGGTTGCTTGCCGGTGAAGACCTTGGCCAGCAGGCTGCTCAGAGTCCAGCACTCAGCGCTCGCGGCAAGGTCCCTTGCCGGCAAGCTCCCCGGGAGCGTAGGGTGAAAAACATACAAAGTCAAGGATTAAGATAAGGAAGATAACATTGCACTGATTGATCAAAATGAGATAAATATCTTACAAGGGATAACTTGCCACGATGGACTAATAAGTTCATGATATCATATGCAGCAACAAAAAGATAAAGATAATGGAGCCCTAATCTACGCGGTCGCCCTCCTTCCTGCCGAGCTTAGCCACCTTGGCGATGATGTGGGCGACCTGCTCCTTCAGGGCCTCCGTGTCCGCATCAGCCGGCAAGCTGCGAAGAACGTTGGTGAGATTGATCCCCGGGTTGCGGTACACGATCTTCGTCAGCACCCGCTCCAGAGTTCCCGCGCAGAGCAGGCGCGACTCCTCGGCCAGCTGCGCGGGGATTTGGTTCCGGAGACCTGCAAGGGCCGGCGCGATCCCTCTGAAGAAGAGGCTGAGCTTGGCGCTGTGCGGGAGATCCGGATCCGGCGAGTAGATGAGATGTTCGACCTTCAGCGCCAGCAGCTCCTGGTCAATGTTGGACGCAGAAGATACCAAGTCTTCGGTCCATACCTCAATGGTCTGGCGGAAGAGCTCGGATGCTTTGTTGACGCTGTCCACTAGGGTCCGCTCCTTGCGGAGCTCCTCTTTCAGCTTGGTCTCCTGAGCCCGGGCAGCGTCGAGCGAATCCTTCAGAGTAGTGACCTTCAACTCCAAGTCCTCGATGGAGTCCTTGGCGGCTTTCAACTCGTCGCCCCTCTTAGAGAGGCTCACCTGGAGCTCTGAATTTGTGTGGGCGTCCTTCTCGCGCTCCGTGATGAGCGCGGCAACCTTCTCCGCGCTCACCTTCAGCGCCTTCTCCAGCTGTACAACCTTGGCGGCGAGCTCCTTCTTGGCGTCTTCCGCGGCAACCGCGGCGGCTTTCGCCTCCTTCAACTCCCCGCCAAGGGCCGCCTCGCGAGCGGCAAGGTCCTCCTCATGGGAGTCGAGCTCGACCTTCCGCTGCGCGAGCTCTCCCTCTCGCCGGGACAGCTCCACCCCGGCGAGCCGCTGCTGTTCCTCAGCTTCGGCCTTCTCCAGCACCCATTCTTGGTACTCGCCGGCGAGACGCTCGCGCTCCTCCGCCACCTCGCGGAGGGCCGCCTGGTTGGCGGCGCTGAGCTCTGCCGCGCGCTTCTCCACCTCCGCGGCGGCCTTGGCGGCAAGGGCTTCCCGGGAGGCGAGCTTCGCCTGCCTGGCCCGGTAAAGGGCCAGGAGCTGGTGGAGCAGCTTCTCCTCCTCGGGCCCCTCACTCCCGCCGGGCGCCTCGACGATCATCAGGCCTGCGGAGGCGAGGACTTCTCCGTCAAACGCCTCGCCCTCCGCGGGAGCTCACGATGAAGACCCCCAAGGCATCTGGATGAAGACGCCATTGGGGGCCTCAAGGTAGTACCCCTGCTCCTTGCTGGCGGAGGGGTCGGCGGCCGGTGCAGCATCCGATGCTCCCGCCGCCTCCGGGTCGGCGGTGCGGTCGCCGTTCCCCTCCCCGGCCGCTGCGTCCGCAGCCGGAGCAGTCTCCTGCGCGGTCGGCTCGGCGGCCTCAGCCATCTCCTCGATGGCAGGGACGTCACCGCCGCCGCCCTGCGCGCCCTCCTCCTCGAGGTTGATAACCTCCGTCTCCATGGGCTCAGGAGGAGGAAGATCTAAAAAGAAAAAGAAGAAAAAGAAGTTCAAGTTCAAGCAAAGATCCAAAAAGAGGCAAGGCCGAGAAGACAAACCACAAGACATACCTTGGCGGACGTCCTCAGCGGCGGGCTCCCTCGCCGGGGAGCTCGGCCTTGTCGGAGTAGCCACCCTCGCCGGGCTGCTCGCCCTTGGCGGGGTACTCTGCCTTGGCGGAGTACCCGCCCTTGGCGGAGCACTCTCCCTCGCCGGAGAGTTCGGCCTTGGCGGGGACGGCGGGGCCTGCGGCTCCTCGACGACGGTCTCCGGGCGCTCTTCCCGCTGTGGCTCCACCTCTGCGCAAATCAAGACAAGAAACGTCAAGACGATGAAAGAAGACAAAATCCCTAAGCGCATCCCGACAAGCGGAAGGGTGGAACCCAGACTTACGCTGGGGGCTGCGCTGGGGGCTGCTCCTCGGAGCAGCGCTCGGGTCCGGCAGGCTCGGCTCCGGCACGCCTCCTGTTGCCGCAGCTGCTGAGTCTCCCGCGACCTCAACCGCGGGCGCCTTGGCCTTCTTCGCCGCGCGCTCAACCAAGGTCCTGGAATCAAGGCAACAAACAAAGTCAGCATCAGCAAAAATCAAGACAAAACTCGAAAAGGTGTAAGACCTTGGACTCTTACTCCTGGTCCTCCTCGTCGTCCTCGCTCAAGGCGGAGAAGTCGTACTCCACCGTCGGCGCGTCGGCGCGAGGAGCGGAAGACGAAGATTCCCTCGCGCGCTTGGTGGTCCCTGGGGCTGGGGGCTGCGAAGACCCAGCCCCTGTGGTAGCCGGCGCCCGAGGAGCGGGCGGAGCCGTTGCTCCGCTCCGAGAAGACCCTTGCCGGCTCGGCGCCGGCCTGCGAGGCGCCTCCGTCGTGGCCCGCGCGCGGGCCGCCTCTGCTGCGGCTGGTGCGCCGGTCGCCCTTGGCGCGGCTTGGCTCCCCCGGGGAGCTGCCCGGCGAGCTGGTTGTTGCCGGGGCGCCTGCGCCCTCTCCCCCATCGCCGTCTTGCGGAGACGCTTCGGCGGAGACTGCCTTGGGCTTGCCGGGGGCGGGGAGCTCTCCGACGAGGAGAGGTCATCGGCGTAGAGCTCCGTGGATCCGCCAGAGTCCTCGGCCTCCTCCTCCTCCTCTTCCCCGGCCGGCTCGCTGGGCCCAGCGCCCTGCGCTGCGGCCTCTTTTCCCTTGGCGCCTCCGCCCCTCGCGGCGCCTCTGTTCCCTCCGGCGGCACCCTCCATTGCCGCGGCCTCGGCCACGATTCCGTGGATCCCGGAGTGCCTCAGAGAGGGGACCCCGGCGAGCGCGTCGGGAGGGAGCTGCAGCAATCTGCGCATCTCCGCCTCCTCCGCTTGGCTGGACGCATCCGCAACTTCCGCCTCTTCCGGCGTGTATCCAAAAATTCCTGCCGCTGCGGCTGCAGCGGCCTCTTCAGCCCGAGAAGCCATGTAGGCAATCTCCTGGTCGGTGGTGTCCCGCGTATGCTCCTTGAGGTCGTTCTTGTTCTTCGCCACCTCCGCGAGGTTGTCGTAGAAGTTGAGGACGTCAATGGGCTTGGGCGCGATCCACGTGCGGTCCACGCCGTGCGAATCGCAAGCGGGCATCATGGCGAGGAGACGGTCCCGGACTGTGCTGTTGCAGAGCGGCACCACTTCCCGGGGAGGTCTGAACCACTCAGGGTGTGCCGGGTCGTACTTGAAGAGTTCCCGGACCATCCCCTTCAGCTCCAGCGTGGTGAAATTGAAGTTGAGCCCGGGGCGCAGCCGCATTATATCCGCCGGGCCGCCGTACTCCCAGGCCGGCCTCTTCCTGTCTTGGAGAGGGGCGATGCGGCGTCGGAGGAAGTCTGCGCCCACCTCTGCAACGGACAGTTTCGCCATCCGAAGACGAAGAATCCGGACGAGGGCGATGTCGAGCTTGATGTCGTCCGAATCTAGTTCGCTCCAGTCCCTGCCGCGCACGATGGGCGTTGTGCGCGGCGCGGTGAAAGCTTGCGGCTGGTCTTCGACGATCCAGCACCACTCCGCTCGCCATTCCTCCCACATGCCGCGGAGCTCCCCCGGCAAGTACGCTCCTTTCTTATTCAGACGGAAAACCCAAGAAATTCCTCCGGAGAGGGGGGCATCGGCCTCGGCTCTAGGAGTGAAGAAGTGCCTAAAAAGCGCTACGTTTGGGTGTACTCCTATGAAGTTTTCGCACATGTGTGCGAAAACCGCCATGGTGAGGATAGCGTTGGGGGTGAAGTCAAGCAGATGGAAGCCGTATGTGTTCATAATGTCGCAGAAGAAATCAGAGAAAGGAGGGCAGAGACCGCAGTGAAAAAAGGCTGCGAAGAAGTAGTACCCGCCGGGATAGTCGTCCTTGGCGGCGGCCGGGTAACCTCGCGTGCGGGGGTGCGCCTTGGTGTCCTTGGCCCAGAACAAGTAGTACTTGTTCCAGAGCTCCCGCACGCCGAGCTTCGGCGGGAAGACGAGGTGCTTCTTCCGGTACGCGGCGAGCTTCGCCGCTTGCTCCGACTTCTCCCTCTTGGCTTTCTCCGCCTTCGCCTTGTCGGTCTTTGGGGCCATGGCGGACGCGGCGGAAGGAGGGGGACGAAGAGCTCGGCGGCGACGGAGGTGTGGAAGCAGAGCGCAAGAGAGATCTCTGGAGGAAGGAGACGATGCAATGAAAGCGCAAGGAGGGGAACCGCGCCCGCTTCCTCTGCTTTTATGGGGGAGTGGGGGGCGTTTCGCCCTTTCCATTAAGAGATCGTGGGCACGTCCCATCCCACGACGCCGCGATCGACGCGTGCCGTTACGGTGGGGTGCGGCGGATACGGAAGCGGATTCGGCGCGCCGCGGGCCGCGGGTACCCGTGCACTGTTTTGGGCCTGGCCCAACAGCGCTCGGCACCGTGTGTGGCCCAGGCCCGGGGCTCCTGTCGGTGTACTAAGGTAGGGGTACCTCAGTACCCCAACTTGTGCACGGGCAGTTGCAGCTTCCCGCGGCAGGGTTTACCGCGTGCTCGCCGGAGACCTTCCTGCTCCCTATCAAACCATTCAAAAACAAAGTATACAAGAAAGAAGATCGAGACCCCGGCAAGAGGAGCTTGCCGGGAAGGCCGTACCAGGCTCAAGACTGCCCCCACTAGCACAAGGCCCTGGCAAGAGGAGCTTGCCAGGAAGACTAGAAGACACGCCTCGGCGCTATATGCGCCCCGGCAAGGGCCCGGGGAGCGGCAAGCTCCCGGGCCCGGCAAGTTCAAGGCCCCGGCAAGGTGCTTGCCGGGAAGACTGCGCTGTGTGCCCGCGCTCCAGCTCATCGGCCCACGCGTCGCCCTGGGGCCTATCCAGGGACGCGTGGCGGATGGCTGTGCAGCCTAGGGTACACGGTGGCACTCCACGATGGTGGATCCATCGCCGTGGCAGACGGAGACGCTAAGGCAGGAACTTTTGGGGTCAACGGTGACGGGCATTGAATGCCCTTGTCCCCCACTGTCAAAGTAGGTATAGACCACTGTTCTGCACTGTAGATCCACTGTTCCCGCACTGTTACAACTACCACCTCTTTTACGTTTTTACCCCTTTCTCCTACGTTAACACCTGTCGGTGACCCCTTACACTATAAAAGGAGGCCCATGCACAACGTGGAGGGGGTTCGGAACCTTGATCACTCTCACGCTCGGTGTAGCTGCTTCTTCAAGCTCCCGAGCTCTCCAACTTAATACACAACCAAGCAGGAGTAGGGTTTTACGCGTCTACCGTGGCCCGAACCTGGGTAAAACTGCCCGCGTGCTCGCTTCGATCTGCTCTTCGTGCTCCCTCCGCCCTCGTACCGCACAGACAAGGGGCTCCGGTCCCATAGGTGTTCGTGGCGGACAGTTTCCCCCGACACTCTGGCTCCCGCGTTGCCCTCCTTCCTCCTATATATTCCCATATACGCTGAAAACATCGAGGCAACAGAGAAAACCCTAATTCCACCGCCGCAACCTTCTGTTCCCGTGAGATCCCATCTTGGGGCCTGTTCTGGAGCTCCACCGGAGGGGGGGGGGGGTCTTTCTCGGAGTGCTTCTACATCAACACCATCGCCTCACCATGAGTTGTGAGTAGTTTACCATAGACCTTCGGGTCCATAGTTAGTACCTAGATGGCTTCTTCTCTCCTTTTGGATCTCAGTACCAAGTTCTCCTCGGCCTTCGAGTAGATCTATTCGATGTAATCTTTTTGCGGCGTGTTTGTCGAGATCTGATGAATTCTGGGTTTATGATCAAGATTATCTATGAGAAATATTTGGTTCTTTTCTGAATTCTTTTATGTATGATTATAATATCCTTGCAAGTCTCTTCGAATTATCGGTTTGGTTTGGCCTACTAGATCTGTAGTTCTTGCAATGGGAGAAGTTCTTGGCTTTGGGTTCAATCTTGCGGTGTCCTTTCCCAGTGAAAGTAGGGGCAGCAAGGCACGTATTGTATTGTTGCCATCGAGGATAAAAATATGGGGTTTATATCATATTGCTTGAGTTTATCCTTGTACATCATGTCATCTTGCTTAAAGCATTGCTCTGTTCTTATGAACTTAATACTCTAGATGTATGTTGGATAGCGGTCGATGTGTGGAGTAATAGTAGCAGATGCAGAATCGTTTCGGACTACTTGTCACGGACGTGATGCCTATATATAATGATCATGCCTAGATATTCTCATAATTATTCGCTTTTCTATCAATTGCTCGACGGTAATTTGTTCACCCACCGTAGAATCCTGCTATCATGAGAGAAGCCACTAGTGAAACCTATGGCCCGCGGGTCTATTCTCAACATATCAATCTACAATCTACTTTACTTGTTGTTTTTACTTTCTGTTCTTATATCCAAAAATACCAAAAATATCAAATTATCCTATCTATCATATCTCACTTTCGTAAGTTACCGTAAAGGGATTGACAACCCCTTATCGCGTTGGCTGCAAAGTTCTTATTTGTTTGTGCAGGTGCGAGGGACTCGCGCGTGGTCTCCTACTGGATTGATAACTTGGTTCTCACAAACTGAGGGAAATACTTACAGTAGTGTGCTGCATCACCCTTTCCTCTTCGAGGGAATACAATGCAAGCTCGAAAAGTAGCAAGAAGAATTTCTGGCGCCGTTGCCGGGGAGGCTTACGCAAAAGTCATATACCAAGTACCTATCACAAACCCTTATCATTCGCATTACATTTATTCGCCTCTCGTTTTCCTCTCCCCCGCTTCACCCTTGCCATTTTATTTGCCCTTCTTTTTGCCGTGTGTTTACCGTTCGCTTGCTTCTTGTATGCTTGTGTGTTGGATTGCTTGCTTGTCACTATGGCTCAGAACAATACCAAATTGTGTGAATTCTCCAATTCCAACAATAATGATTTTATTAGCACGCCGATTGCTCCTATTACAGATGCTGAATCTTTTGAGATCAACGCCGCTCTGTTGAATCTTGTCATGAAAGATCAATTTTCCGGCCTTCCTAGTGAAGATGCAGCTACCCATCTAAACAACTTTGTTGATTTGTGTGATATGCAAAAGAAGAGGGATACGGATAATGATATTGCTAAATTGAAGCTATTTCCGTTTTCACTTAGAGATCGTGCTAAAACTTGGTTTTTCCTCTTTGCCTAGAAATAGTATTGATTCGTGGAATACGTGCAAAGATGCCTATATCTCTAAGTATTTTCCTCACGCTGAGATTATCTCTCTTAGAAACGACATTATGAATTTTAAGAAACTAGATCATGAGCTTGTTGCACAAGCTTGGGAGAGAATGAAATTAATAATACGTAATTGCCCTACACATGGTTTGAACTTATGGATGATTATACAAAAAATTTATGCTGGCTTGAATTTTGCTTCTAGAAATCTTTTAGATTCGGCCGCAGGAGGCACTTTCATGGAAACTACCTTAGGAGAAGCTACCAAACTCCTAGATAATATTATGGTTAATTATTCTCAATGGCACACCGAAAGATGTACTAGTAAAAAAGTGCATGCTATAGAAGAGATTAGTGTTTTGAGTGGAAAGATGGATGAACTTATGAAATCATTTACTACCAAGAGTGCTTCTTCTGATCCTAATGATATGCCTTTATCCACGTTGATTTAAAATAATAATGAATGTTCGGATGTGAATTTTGTTGGTATGAATAATTTTGGTAACAATGCTTATAGAGGAAACTTTAATCATAGGCCTTTTCCTAGAAATTCCTCTAATAATTATGGTAGTTACAACAATAACACTTATGTAAATTTTGGTAAGATGCCTTCTGAATTTGAAACTAGTGTTAAAGAGTTTATGAATTCACAAAATAATTTCAATGCTCTGCTTGAAGAAAAATTGCTAAAGATTGACGAGTTGGCTAGAAGCGTGGATGGAATTACTCTTGATGTTGATTCTTGGAAACTTAGATCTATTCCACCTAAGCATGATATCAATGAGTCTCTCAGAGCCATGAGAATTTCCATTGATGAATACAAAGAAAGAACCGTTAGGATGCGTGCTAAAAAAGAGAGCTTTATAAAAGTGTGTTCTTCTAGTAATCATGGAAACAAAGATGAAGATCTGAAAGTTATTGATGTGTCTCCTATTAGATCCTTGTTTTCTAGTACGAATCTTGATAAAGATGGGACTAGAGATGAGTCTACTTTAATTAAAAGGTGTCCCAATGATTCGGAGTTTTTAGATCTTGATGCTAAAATTGTTAAAAGTGGGATTGAAGAGATTACAACTTTGCATAGTGATGAACCCACTACTTTGGATTTCAATGGATACAATTATGATAATTGCTCTTTGATTGATTGTATTTCCTTGTTGCAATCCGTACTAAATTCTCCGCATGCTTATAGTCAAAATAAAGCTTTTACCAAACACATAGTTGATGCTTTGATGCAATCTTATGAAGAAAAACTTTAACTAGAGGTTTCTATCCCTAGAAATCTTTATGATGAATGGGAACCTACTATTAAAATTAAAACTAAGGATCATGAATGCTTTGCTTTGTGTGATTTGGGTGCAAGTGTTTCCACTATCCCAAAAACTTTGTGTGATTTGTTAGGTTTCCATGAACTTGATGATTGTTCTTTAAATATGCATCTTGCGGATTCTACTATTAAGAAACCTATGGGAAGGATTAATGATGTTCTTATTGTTTCCAGTAGGAATTATGTGCCCGTAGATTTCATTGTTCTTGATATAGATTGCAGTCCTTCATGTCCTATTATTCTTGGTAGACCTTTCCTTAGAACGATTGGTGCAATTACATATATGAAGGAAGGAAATATTATATTCCAATTTCCTTAAGGAAAGGCATGTAACACTTTCCTAGAAAGAAAATCAAATTACCATATGAATTTATTATGAGAGCCACTTATGGATTGCCTTCCAAAGATGGCAATACCTAGATCTATCCTTGTATCGTGCCTAGCTAGGAGCGTTAAACGATAGCGCTTGTTGGGAGGCAAGCCAATTTTATTTTCTTTGTTTTTGATTATTTAGGAATAAATATTGCATCTAGCTTCTGTTTAGATGTGGATTTGTGTTTTAATTAGTGTTTGTGCCAAGTAGAACCTTTGGGAAGACTTGTGTGAAGTTTATATGATCTTGCTGTAAGAAACAAAAACGTTAGCGCTCACGAGAATAGTCACCAGATTTTACTGGAGAGTGATATTTAGTTGATTCTTCTTGAAGATGATTGATAGACAAATTCCTCACGTTTAAGAATTTATTTTAATTTTTTTGAAGTTACAGAAGTATTCGAAAGTTACAGATTACTACAAACTGTTCTGTTTTTGACAGATTCTGTTTTTCGTGTGTTGTTTGCTTATTTTGATGAATCTATGAGTAGTATTGGGGGGTATGAATCATAGAGAAGTTGGAATACATTAGGTTTAACACCAATATAAACAAAGAATGAGTAAATTACAGTACCTTTGAGTGGTGGTTTGTTTTCTTATACTAACGGAGCTCGCGAGATTTTTGGCTAAGTTTTGTGTTGTGAAGTTTCCAAGTTTTGAGTATGGCTTTGATGGACTATGGAACAAAGAGTGGCAAGAGCCTAAGCTTGGGCATGCCCAAGGAACCCCAAGGTAAAATTAAAGGACAACCAAAAGCCTAAGCTTGGGTATGCCCCGGGAAGGCATCCCCTCTTTCGTCTTCATCTATAGGTAACTATACATGGGACTATATTTTTATTCACCACATGATATGTGTTTAGCTTGGAGCGTCATGTATAATTTGAGTCTTTGCTAGTTAGTTTGCAACAATCATCCTTGCTGGACACACCTTTTTGAGAGAGATAAATATGGTCCAGAATTTGTTAGAACACTCTATGTGCTTCACTTATATCTTTTGAACTAAATAGTTTTGCTCTAGTCCTTCACTTATATCTTTTAGAGCACGGTGGTGATTTTATTTTGTAGAAATTGTTGATCTCTCATGCTTCACTTATATCCTTTTGAGAGTCTTTTAGAACAGCATGGTAATGTGCTTTGGTTATAAAACTAGTCCTAATATGATAGGTATCCAAGATGAATGTAGTAAAAACTTTCAAAGTGCATTGAATATGATGAGGTTTGATACTTGATGATTGTTTTGAGATATGAGGATGGTGATATTAGAGTCATGCTAGTGGAGTAATTATGAATTTGATAAATACTTGTGTTAAAGTTTGTGATTCCCGTAGCATGCACGTATGGTGAACCGCTGTGTGACGAAGTTAGAGCATGAGGTATTTGTTGAGTTTCATCCTTTGTGTGGAGGTCGGGGCGCGCGATGGTTAACTCCTACGAACCTCCCCCCTAGGAGCATGCGTTGATTGCTTTTTTTTATTACTCGTAAATTTTTGCAATAAGTATATGAGTTCTTTATGACTAATGTTGAGACCATGGATTATACGCACTCTCACCCTTCCACCATTGCTAGCCTCTCTTGTACCGCACAATTTTCGCCGGTACCATACACCCACCATATACCTTCCTCAAAATAGCCACCATACCTATTTATCATGGCATATCCATAGACATTCCGAGATATATTCCCATGCAACTTTCCACCGTTCCGTTCATATGACATGCATCATATTGTCATATTGCCATGCATGATCATGTAGTTGACATCGTATTTGTGGCTAGGTCACCATGCATAATTTTTCATACATGTCACTCTATATTCATTGCACATCCCGGTGCACCGCCGGAGGCATTCATATAGAGTCATACTTTGTTCTAGTATCGAGTTGTAAATCAATATAAGTGTGATGATCATCATTATTAGAGCATTGTCCCAAAAAAGGAAAAAAAATAAAAAAAGGCCAAGAAAAAGAAAGGCCCAAAAAAGAAAAAAAAGAAAGAAAGAAAGAAAAAGAAAAGAAAAGAAAAGGGACAATGCTACTATCTTTTTCCACACTTGTGCTTCAAAGTAGCACAATGTTCTTCATGATAGAGAGTCTCTTGTTTAGTCACTTTCATATACTAGTGGGAATTTTCATTATAGAACTTGGCTTGTATATTCCAACGATGGGCTTCCTCAAATGCCGTAGGTCTTCGTGAGCAAGCAAGTTGGATGCACACCCACTTAGTTTCTTTTGTTGAGCTTTCATACATTTATAGCTCTAGTGCATCCGTTGCATGGCAATCCCTACTCACTCACATTGATATCTATTGATGGGCATCTCCATAGCCCGTTGATACGCCTAGTCGATGTGAGACTATCTTCTTCCTTTTTGTATTGTCCACAACCACCACGCTATTCCACCTATAGTGTTATATCCATGGCTCACGCTCATGTATTGCGTGAAAGTTGAAAGGTTTGAAAAAAATTGAGTGTGAAAACAAGTGCTTGGCTAAAACCGGGGTTGTGCATGATATGAATATTTTGTGTGATGAACAGGGAGCATAGCCAGACTATATGATTTTGTAGGGATAACTTTCTTTGGCCATGTTATTTTGAGAAGACATGATTGCTTTGTTAGTATGCTTGAAGTATTATTATTCTTATGTCAATATGAACTTTTATCTTGAATCTTTCGGATCTAAACATTCATGCCACAATAAATAAATTACATTGAAAATTATGTTGGTTAGCATTCCACATCAAAAAAATTATTCTTATCATTTACCTACTCGAGGACGAGTAGGAATTAAGCTTGGGGATGCTTGATACGTCTCCTACGTATCTATAATTTTTTATTGTTCCATGCTATTATATATGATGTTTTGGATGTTTAATGGGCTTTATCATACACTTTTATATTATTTTTGGGACTAACCTACTAACCCAAAGGCCCAGTGCAGATTGTTGATTTTGCCTATTTCAGGGTTTCACAGAAAAGGAATATCAAACGGAGTCCAAACGGAATGAAACCTTTGCGAGAGTTATTTTTTGGAACAAAATCAACACAGAAGACTTGGAGTACAGGCGAGGGAACGAAGGAGGCGGCCACGAGGGTCCAGGGCGCGCCCCCTCCTACAAGGTGTGCCCCCACCCTCATGGGCCCCCTCTGGCTCTTCCGATGCCCTCCTTCCTCCAATATATACCCATATACCCTGAAAACATCGAGGCAACAGAGAAAACCCTAATTCCACCACCGCAACCTTCTGTTCCCGTGAGATCCCATCTTGGGGCCGGTTCCGGAGCTCAACCGGAGGGGGGATCTTCCACGGAGTGCTTCTACATCAACACCATCGCCTCACCATGAGTTGTGAGTAGTTTACCACAGACCTTCGGGTCCATACTTAGTACCTAGATGGCTTCTTCTCTCTTTTTGGATCTCAATACCAAGTTCTCCTCGACCTTCGAGGAGATCTATTCGACGTAATCTTTTTACGGTGTTTTTGTCGAGATCCGATGAATTGTAGGTTTATTATCAAGATTATCTATGAGAAATATTTGGTTCTTTTCTGAATTCTTTTATGTATGATTATTATAATATCCTTGCAAGTCTCTTCGAATTATCGATTTGGTTTGGCATACTAGATCTATAGTTCTTGCAGTGGGAGAAGTGCTTGGCTTTGGGTTCAATCTTGTGGTGTCCTTTCCGAGTGACAGCAGGGGTAGCAAGGCACGTATTGTATTGTTGCCATCGAGGATAAATAGATGGGGTTTATATCATATTGCTTGAGTTTATCCCTCTAAATTGTGTCATCTTTCTTAAAGCATTACTCCGTTCTTATGAACTTAATACTCTAGATGCATGTTGGATAGCGGTCGATGTGTGGAGTAATAGTAGTAGATACAGAATCGTTTCGGTCTACTTGTCACGGACGTGATGCCTATATATAATGATCATGCCTAGATATTCTCATAATTATTCGCTTTTCTATCAATTGCTCGACAGTAATTTGTTCACCCACCGTAGAATTCTGCTATCATGAGAGAAGCCACTAGTGAAACCTATGGCCCCCGGGTCTATTCTCAACATATCAATCTACAATCTACTTTACTTTGTTGTTTTTACTTTCTGTTCTTATATCCAAAAATACCAAAAATATCAAATTATCCAATCTATCAGGTCTCACTTTCGTAAGTGACCGTAAAGGGATTGACAACCCCATATAGCGTTCGCTGCGAAGTTCTTATTTGTTTGTGCAGGAGCGAGGGACTCGCGCGTGGTCTCCTACTGGATTGATTCCTTGGTTCTCAAAAACTGAGGGAAATACTTATGCTACTGTGCTGCATCACCCTTTCCTCTTCAAGGGAATACAACGCAAGCTCGAGAAGTAGCAATAGCAACGAGAGAAGAGAGTGTGTCTACGTAACCTCGTAGACCGAAAGCGGAAGCGTCTAGTGACGCGGTTGATGTAGTTGAACGCCTTCGCGATCCAACCGATCCAAGTACCGAACGTACGGCACCTCAGCGTTCAGCACACATTCACCTCAATGACGTCCCATGAACTCTTGATCCAGTTGAGCATCGCAGGAGAGTTTCGTCAGCACGACGGCGTGGTGACGGTGATGATGAAGTTACCGACGCAGGGCTTCACGGCTTGCAAATCAACTTGTCTCTCTATGGGGTGCATCCTGGCCACCTATATAAAGGATGGAGGGAGGAGGAGGCCGGCCCAAAGTGTGGAGTCCTACTAGGACTCCATAGTCCTAGTAGGATTCCACCTCACACATGGAATACGAAAAGGGGAAGGGAGAAGGAGAATGAAGGAAGGGGCTCCCTATTTCCCTAGTCCAATTCGGACCAGTCCATGGGGAAGGGGCGCGGCCACCCTTGAGGCCTTTCTCTCCTTTCCCGTATGGCCCATTAAGGCCCAATACAAATTCCCGTAACTCTCCGGTACTCCAAAAAATACCCGAATCACTCGAAACCTTTTCGATGTACGAATATAGCCTGCCAATATATCGATATTTACGTCTCGACCATTTCGATACTGTTCGTCATGTCCGTGATCTCATCCGGGACTCCAAACAAATGTCGGTCATCAAATCACATAACTCATAATACAAATCGTCATCGAACGTTAAGCGTGCGGACCCTACGGGTTTGAGAACTATGTAGACATGACCGAGACACATCTCCAGTCAATAACCAATAGCGGAACCTGGATGCTCATATTGGCTCCAACATATTCTACGAAGATCTTTATCGGTCAAACCGCATAACAACATACGTTGTTCCCTTTGTCATCGGTATGTTACTTACCCGAGATTCGATCGTCGGTATCATCATACCTAGTTCAATATCGTTACCAGCAAGTCTCTTTACTCATTCCGTAATACATCATCTCGTGACTAACTCATTAGTCATTTGCTTGCAAGGCTTATTATGATGTGTATTACCGAGAGAGCCCAACGATACCTCTCCGACACTCGGAGTGACAAATCATATTCTCGATCTATGCCAACACCACAAACACCTTCAGAGACACCTGTAGAGCATCTTTTTAATCACCCAGTTACGTTGTGACGTTTGATAGCACACAAGGTGTTCCTCCGGTATTCGGGAGTTGGATAATCTCATAGTCATAGGAACATGTATAAGTCATGAAGAAAGCAATAGCAATAAAACTAATCGATCATAATACTAAGCTAACAGATGGGTCTTGTCCATAAAATCATTCTCCTAATGATGTGATCCCATTCATCAAGTGACAACACATGTCTATGGTTAGGAAACATAACCATCTTTGATCAACGAGATAGTCTGGTAGAGGCATAGTAGGGACACTCTGTTTTGTCTATGTATTCACACATGTACTAAGTTTCCGGTTAATACAATTCTAGCAATAATAATAAACATTTATCGTGATGTAAGGAAATATAAATAACAACTTTATTATTGCCTCTAGGGTATATTTCCTTAAGTCTCCCACTTGCACTAGAGTCAATAATCTAGTTCACATCGCCATGTGATTTAATACTGATAGTTCACATCGTCATGTGAATAACACCCATAGTTCACAGCGCCATGTGACCAACACCCAAAGGGTTTACTAGAGTCAATAATCTAGTTCACATCACTATGTGATTAACACCCAAAGAGTACTAAGGTGTAATCATGTTCTGCTTCGTGACAGAATTTTAGTCAGCGGGTCTGTTACATTCAGATCCGTATGTATTTCGCAAATTTCTATGTCTACAATGGTCTGCATGGAGGTACTCTAGCTAAATGCTCCCACTTTCAATATGTATCCAGATCAGGACTCAGAGTCATCCAGATCTGTGTCAAAGCTTGCATCGACGTAACTCTTTACGACGAACGCTTTATCACCTCCATAACCGATAAATATTTCCTTGGTCCTCTAAGGATAATTTTGACCGCTGTCCAGTGATCTACTCCTAGATGAAAATTGCACTCCCTTGCCAAACTCAGGGCGGGCCATACAATTGGTGTGGTATACAACATGTCATACTTTATAGAACCTAAGGCTGAGGCATAGGGAATGACTTTCATTGTCTCTATCTTTTGATGTGGTCGGGCTTTGAGTCTTACTCAACTTCACACCTTGCAACACAGGCAAGAACTTTTTCTTTGACTATTCCATTTTGAACTACTTCAAAAACTTGTCAAGGTATGTACTCATTGAAAAAATCAAGCGTCTTGATCTATCTCTATAGACCTTGATGCTCAATATGTAAGCAGCTTCACCGAGGCCTTTCTTTGAAAAAACTCCTTTCAAACACTCCTTTATGATTTCCAGAAAATTCTACATCATTTCTGATCGACAATATGTCATTCACATATACTTATCAGAAATGTTGTAGTGCTCCCACTCACTTTCTTGTAAATACAGGCTTCACCGCAAGTCTGTATAGAACTATATGCTTTGATCAATTTATCAAAGCATATATGCCAACTCCGAGATGCTTGCACCAGTCCATAGATGGATCGTTGGAGCTTGAACATTTTGTTAGCACCTTTAGGATTGACAAAACCTTCTGGTTGCATCATATACAACTCTTCTTTAATAAATCCATTAAAGAACACAGTTTTGTTATCCATTTGCCAAATTTCATAAAATGCGGCAATTTCTAACATGATTAGGACAGACGTAAGCATCACTACGAGTGAGAAAATCTCATCGTAGTCAACACCTTGAACTTGTCGAAAACCTTTCGCAACAAGTCGAGCTTTGTAGACAGTAACACTACCATCGACGTCAATCTTCCTCTTAAAGATCCAATCCATTTATCTTCAATGGCTTACCGATCATCGGGCAAGTTAACCAAAGTCCACATTTTGTTCTCATACATGGATCCTGCTACTTCTCGAGCTTGTGTTGTATTCCCTCGAAGAGGAAAAAGTGATGCAGCACAGTAGCGTAAGTATTTCCCTCAATTTTTGTGAACCAAGGTATCAATCCAGTAGGAGACCATGCGCGAGTCCCTCGCACCTGCACAAACAAATAAAAACTTTGCAGCCAACGCGATAAGGGGTTGTCAATCCCTTTACGGTCACTTACGAAAGTGAGATCTGATAGATAGGATAGTTTAATATTATTAGTATTTTTTATATAAGAACAGAAAGTAAATAAAGCAAATAAGCAACGGCAGCAGAAATTGAAGTAAAGCAATATGATAAAGATAGACCCGGGTGACATAGGTTTCACTAGTGGCTTCTCTTATAATAGCAGAATTCTATGGTGGGTGAAAAATTTACTGTCGAGCAATTGACAGCAAAGCACATAGTTATGAGAATATCTAGGCATGATCAATATATATAGGCATCGCGTTCGTGACAAGTAGACCGAAACGATACTGTATCTACTACTATTACCCCACACATCTACCGCTATCCAGAATGCATCTAGAGTATTAAGTTCATAAGAACAGAGTAATGGTTTAAGCAAGATGACATGATGTACATGGATAAGCTCAAGCAATATGATATAAACCCCATCTTTTTATCCTCGATGGAAACGATACGATACGTGCCTTGCTGCCCCAGCAGTCACTGGGAAAGGACACCGCAAGATTGAACCCAAAGCCAAGCACTTCTCCCATTGCAAGAACTATAGATCTAGTATGCCAAACCAAACCAATAATTCGAAGATACTTGCATGGATATTATAATCATACATAAAAGATTTTAGAAAAGAATCAAATATTGTTCATAGATAATCTTGATCATAAACCCACAATTCATCGGATCTCGACAAACACACCACAAAAAGATTACATCGAATAGATCTCCTTGAAGATCGAGGAGAACTTTGTATTGAGATCTAAAAAGAGAGAAGAAGCCATCTAGCTAATAACTATGGACCCGAAGGTCTGTGGTAAACTACTCACAACTCATTGGTGAGGCTATGGCGTTGATGAAGAAGCACTTCGGGGTAGATCCCCCCTCCGGCGGAGCTCTGGAACAGGCCCCAAGATGGGATCTCACCGGAACAGAAGGTTGCGGCAGTGGAATTAGGGTTTTCTCTGTTGCCTTGATGTTTTCAAGTTATATGGATATATATAGGAGGAAGGAGGGCATCGGGGGAGCCATAGGGGGCCCACGAGGGTGGGGGCGCGCCCTGGACCTTCGTGGCCACCTCCTTCGTTCCCTCGCGTGTACTCCAAGTCTTCCGGGTAGATACGGTTCCAAAAATAACTCTCCCGATGGTTTCATTCCGTTTGGACTCCGTTTGATATTCCTTTTCTGCGAAACCCTGAAATAGGCAAAAAACAGCAATCTGCACTGGGCCTTGGGTTAGTAGGTTAGTCCCAAAAATAATATAAAAGTGTATAATAAAGCCCATTAAACACTCAAAATAGAATAAATAATAGCATGGAACAATCAAAAATTATAGATACGTTGGAGACGTATCAAGCATCCCCAAGCTTAATTCATGCTCGTCCTCGAGTAGGTAAATGATAAAAATAGAATTTTTTATGTGGAATGCTAACCAACATAATTCTCAATGTAATTCTTTATTGACATAAGAAATAATAATACTTCAAGCATACTAACAAAGCAATCATGCCTTCTCAAAATAACATGGCCAATGAAAGTTATCCCTACAAAATCATATAGTCTGGCTATGCTCCCTCTTCATCACACAAAATATTCATATCATTCACAACCCCAGTTTAAGCCAAGCAATTGTTTTCATACTCAAAAAAATTCAAACGTTTCAACTTTCGCGCAATACATGAGTGTGAGCCATGGATATAGCACTATAAGTGGAATAGAGTGGTGGTTGTGGAGAAGATAAAACGGAGGAGGATAGTCTCACATCAACTAGGCGTATCAATGGGCTATGGATATGCCCATCAATTGATATCAATGTGAGTGAGTAGGGATTGCCATGCAACGGATGCAGTAGAGCTATAAGTGTATGAAAGCTCATCAAAATATACTAAGTGGGTGTGCATCCAACTTCTTGCTCATGAAGACCTAGGGCATTTGAGGAAGCCCATCGTTGGAATATACAAGCCAAGTTCTATAATGAAAATTCCCACTAGTATATGAAAGTGACAAAACAACAGACTCTCTATCATGAGGATCATGGTGCTACTTTGAAGCACAAATGTGGAAAAGGATAGTAGCATTGTCCCTTCTCTCTTTTCTCTCATTTTTTTGGAGGGGTTTTTATTAGCCCCTCTCTATATTTTTTTTTGGGCCATCTCATTTTTGTATTTGGCCTTTCCTCACATGGGACAATGCTCTAATAATGAATATCATCACACTTTTATTGACTTACAACTCAAAGATTACAACTCGAAGCTAGAACAAAATATGACTCTATGTGAATGATGATGAAGAGTGTCATATGAACGGAACGGTGGAAAGTTGCATGGCAATATCTCTCAGAATGGCTATGGTAATGCCATGATAGGTAGGTATGGTGGCTGTTTTGAGGAAGGTATATGGTGGGTGTATGGTACCGGCGAGAGTTGCGCGGTACAAGAGAGGCTAGCAATGGTGGAAGGGTGAGAGTGCGTATAATACATGGACTCAACATTCATCATAAAGAACTCAAATACTTATTGCAAAAATTTACAAGTCATACAAACAAAGTAATCAACGCATGCTCCTAGGAGATGGGCTGGTAGGAGTTAACCATCGCGCGATCCCGACCTCCACACAAAGGATGACACTCAATATATACCTCATGCTCTAACTTCGTCACATAGCGGTAAACCATACGTGCATGCTATGGGAATCATAAACTTTAACACAAGTATTTCTCAAATTCATAATTACTCTACTAGCATGACTCTAATATCGCCATCCTCATATCTCAAAACAATCATCAAGTATCAAACTTCTCATCATATTCAATGCACTTTATATGACAGTTTTTACTATATTCATCTTGGATGCCTATCATATTAGGACTAGTTTTATAACCAAAGCACATTACCATGATGTTCTAAAAGACTCTCAAAAAGATATATGTGAAGCATGAGAGATCATCAATTTCTACAAAATAAAACCACCACCATGCTCTAAAAGATATAAGTGAAGCACTAGAGCAAAACTATCTAGCTCGAAAGATATAAGTGAAGCACATAGAGTATTCTAATAAATTCTAAATCATATTTATCTCTTCTCAAAATGTGTGTCCAGCAAGGATGATTGTGTCAAACTAAAAAGCAAAGACTCAAATCATACATGACGCTCTAAGCAAAACACATATCATGCGGTGAATAAAAATATAGTCCCGAGTATAGTTACCGATAGATGAAGACGAAAGAGGGGATGACTTCCCGGCGCATCCCCAAGCTTAGGCTCTTGGTTGTCCTTGAATTTTACCTTGGGGTGCCTTGGGCATCCCCAAGCTTAGGCTCTTTCCACTCTTTGTACCATAGTCCATCAAAGCCATACTCAAAACTTGAAAACTTCACAACACAAAACTTAGCCAAAAATCTCGTGAGCACCGTTAGTATAAGAAAACAAACCACCATTCAAATGTACTGTAATGAACTCATTATTTGTTTATATTGGTGTTAAACCTACTGTATTACAACTTCTCTATGATTCATATTCCCCAATACAACTCATAGATTCATCAAAATAAGCAAACAACACACGAAAAACAGAATCTGTCAAAAACAGAACAGTCTGTAGTAATCTGTAACTTTCGAATACTTCTGTAACTCCAAAAAAATTGAAATAATTTGGTAAACATGAGGAATTTTTCTATTAATCATGTGCATAAATAATCAACTAAATATCAATCTCCAGTAAAATATGGTAGCTAATCTCGTGAGCGCTAAAGTTTCTGTTTCTTACAGCATGATCATATGAACTTCACACAAGTCTTCTGAAAGGTTCTACTTGGCACAAACACTAATTAAAACACAAAAACACATCTAAACAGAAGCTAGATGCGATATTTATTCCTAAACAGAAGCAAAAACAAAGAAAATAAAATTTGGTTGCCTCCCAACAAGCGCTATCGTTTAATGCCCCTAGTTAGGCACGATACAAGAATAGATCTAGGAATTGCCATCTTTGGTAGGCAATCCAAAAGTGACTATCATAATAGACTCATATGGTAATTTGATTTTCTATATAGGAAAGTGTTCCATGCCTTTCCTTAACGGAAATTGGAATCTAATATTTCCTTCCTTCATATCAATAATTGCACCAATCGTTCTAAGGAAAGGTCTACCAAGAATAATGGGACATGAAGAATTCCAATCTATATCAAGAACAACGGAATCTACGGACACATAATTCCTATTGGAAACAATAAGAAAATCATTAATCCTTCTGATAGGTTTCTAAATGGTAGAATCCGCAGGAGGCAAATTTGAAGAACAATCATCAAGTTCATGGAAACCTAACAAATCACACAAAGTTTTTGGGATAGTAGAAACACTTGCACCCAAATCACCAAAAGCAAAGCACTCATGATCTTTAATTTTAATTTTAATAGTAGTTTCACACTCATCATAAAGCTTTCTAGGGATAGAAACTTCTAATTCAAGTTTTTCTTCATAAGATTGTATCAAAGCATCAACTATGTGTTTGGTAAAAGCCTTATTTTGACTATAAGCATGCGGAGAATTTAGTACGGATTGCAACAAGGAAATACACTCTATTAAAGAGAAATTATCATAAATGAATCCCTTGAAATCCAAAATAGCGGGTTCATCACTATGCAAAGTTTTAATCTCTTCAATCCCACTTTTAACAATTTTAGCATCAAGATCTAAAAACTCTGAATCATTAGGACGCCTTTTAACTAAAGTAGACTCATCTCCAGTCCCTTCTTTATCAAGATTCATACTAGTAAACAAGGATCTAATAGGATACACATCAATAACTTTTAGATCTTCATCTTTATTTTCATGATAACTAGAAGAACACGCTTTCATAAAGCAATATTTTTTAGCACGCAACCTAGCGGTTCTTTCTTTGCATTCATCAGTGGAAATTCTCATGGATTTGAGAGACTCATTGATATCATGCTTGGGTGGAATAGATCTAAGTTTCAAGGAATCAACATCAAGAGTAATTATATCCACGTTTCTAGCCAACTCATCAATCTTAAGCATTTTTTCTTCTAGCAAAGCATTGAAATTCTTTTTTGAATTCATAAACTCTTTAACACTATTTCAAATTCAGAGGGCATCTTACCAAGATTTCCATAAGATTTATTGTAGGAATTACCATAATTATTAGAGGAATTACTAGAAAAAGGCCTAGGATTAAAGTTTCCTCTATAAGCATTGTTACCAAAATTATTCCTACCAACAAAATTCACATCCAAAGATTCATTGTTATTTTCAATCAACATGGATAAAGGCATATCATTAGGATCAGAAGAAGCAATCTTAGTAGCAAATAATTTCATAAGTTCATCCATCTTTCCACTCAAAACACTAATCTCTTCAATAGCATGCACTTTTTACTAGTAGATCTTTTGGTGTGCCATTGAGAATAGCTAACCATAATATTATCTAGGAGTTTGGTAGCTTATCCTAAGGTAGTTTCCATGAAAGTGCCCCCCGTGGCCAAATCTAAAAGATTTCTAGAAGTAAAATTCAAGCCAGCATTTTTTTTGTATAATCATCCATAAATTCAAACCATGTGTAGGGCAATTACGTATCATTAATTTCATTCTCTCACAAGCTTGCGCAACATGCTCATGATCTAGTTGCTTAAAATTGATAATATCGTTTCTAAGAGAGATGATATTAGCGGGAGGAAAACCATCTTTGCATCAATACTATTTCTAGGCAAAGAGGAAAACCAAGTTTTAGCACGATCTCTAAGTGAAAATGGAAATAGCTTCAATTTAACAATATCATTATCCGTATCCCTCTTCTTTTGCATATCACACAAATCAACAAAGTTGTTCAGATGGGTAGCGGCATCTTCACTAGGAAGGCCAAAACATTGATCTTTCATGACAAGATTCAACAGGGCATCATTGATCTCACAAGATTCAGCATCGGTAATAGGAGCAATCGGAGTGCTAATAAAATCATTATTGTTGGTATTGGAGAAGTCACACAATTCGGTATTGTTTTGAGCCATATTATAAAGCAAGCAATCCAACACACATGCAAACAAGAAGCAAGCGAACGGTAAACACACGGAAAAAGAAGGGCGAATAAAACGGCAAGGGTGAAGTGGGGGAGAGGCAAATGAGAGGCAAATAAATGTAATGCGAAGGATAAGGGTTTGTGATAGGTACTTGGTATATGACTTTTGCGTAAGCCTCCATGATACGTCTCCAACGTATCTATAATTTTTTATTGTTCCATGCTATTATATTATGTTTTGGATGTTTAATGGGCTTTATTATATACTTTTATATTGTTTTTGGGACTAACCTAGTAACCCAAAGGCCCAGTGCACATTGCTGTTTTTTGCCTATTTCAGGGTTTCGCAGAAAAGGAATATCAAACGGAGTCCAAACGGAATGAAACCTTCACGAGAGTTATTTTTGGAACAATATCAACACAGAAGACTTGGAGTACACGTGAGGGAACGAAGGAGGCGGCCACGAGAGTCCAAGGCGTGCGCCCTCCTACAGGGCGCGCCCCCACCCTCGTGGGGCCCCTCTGGCTCCCCCGATGCCCTCCTTCCTTCTATATATACCCATGTACCCTGAAAAAATCGAGGAAACAGAGAAAACCCTAATTCCACTGCCGCAACCTTCTGTTCCCGTGAGATCCCATCTTGGGGCCCGTTCCGGAGCTCCGCCGGAGGGGGGATCTTCCATGTAGTGCTTCTACATCAACACCATTGCCTCACCATGAGTTGTGAGTAGTTTACCACAGACCTTCGGGTCCATAGTTATTAGCTAGATGGCTTCTTCTCTCTCTTTGGATATCAATACCAAGTTCTACTCGGTCTTCGAGGAGATATATTCGATGTAATCTTTTTACGGTGTGTTGGTCGAGATCCGATGAATTGTGGGTTTATGATCAAGATTATCTATGAGAAATATTTGGTTCTCTTCTGAATTCTTTTATGTATGATTATAATATCTTTGCAAGTCTCTTCGAATTATTGGTTTGGTTTGGCCTAGTAGATCTATAGTTCTTGCAATGGGAGAAGTGCTTGGCTTTGGGTTCAATCTTGTGGTGTCCTTTCCCAGTGATAGCAGGGGCAGCAAGGCACGTATTTTATTGTTGCCATCGAGGATAAAAAGATGGGGTTTATATCATATTGCTCGAGTTCATCCCTCTACATCATGTCATCTTGCTTAAAGCATTACTCTGTTCTTATGAACTTAATACTCTAGATGCTTGCTGGATAGCGGTCGATGTGTGGGGTAATAGTAGTAGATGCAGAATCGTTTTGGTCTACTTTTCACGGATGTGATGCCTATATATAATGATCATGCCTAGATATTCCCATAACTATTCGCTTTTCTATCAATTGCTCGACAATAATTTGTTCACTCACCGTAGAATTCTGCTATCATAAGAGAAGCCACTAGTCAAACCTATGGCCCCCGGGTCTATTCTCAACATATTAATCTCCAATCTACTTTACTTTGCTTTATTTACTTTATGTTCTTATATCCAAAAATACCAAAAATATCAAACTATCCTATCTATCATATCTCACTTTCGTTTGTGATTGTAAAGGGATTGACAACCCCTTATCGCATTGGCTGCGAAGTTCTGATATGTTTGTGCAGGTGCGAGGGACTTGCACGTGGTCTCCTACTGGATTGATACCTTGGTTCTCAAAAACTAAGGGAAATACTTATGCTATTGTGCTGCATCACCCTTTCCTTTTCGAGGGAATACAACGCAAGCTCGAGAAGTAGCAAGAAGAATTTCCGGCGCCGTTGCCGGGGAGGCTTACGCAAAAGTCATATACCAAGTACGTATCACAAACCCTTATCCTTCGCATTACATTTATTTGCCTCTCGTTTCCTCTCCCCCACTTCACCCTTGCCGTTTTATTTGCCCTTCTTTTCGCCGTGTGTTTACCGTTTGCTTGCTTCTTGTTTGCTTGTGTGTTGAATTGCTTGCTTGTCACTATGGCTCAGAACAATACCAAATTGTGTGACTTCTCCAATACCAACAATAATGATTTTATTACCACTCCGATTGCTCCTATTACCAATGATGAATCTTGTGAGATTAATGCTGCTCTGTTGAATCTTGTCATGAAAGATGAATTTTCCGGCCTTCCTAGTGAAGATGTCGCTACCCATCTAAACAGCTTTGTTGATTTGTGTGATATGCAAAAGAAGAGGGATATGGATAATGATATTGTTAAATTGAAGCTATTTCCGTTTTCAATTAGAGATCGTGTTAAAACTTGGTTTTCCTCTTTGCCTAGAAATAGTATTGATTCATGGAATAAGTACAAAGATGCTTTTATCTCTAAGTGTTTCCCTCCTGCTAAGATTATATCTCTTAGAAATGATATGATGAATTTTAAGCAACTAGGTCATGAGCATGTTGCACAAGTGTGGGAGAGAATGAAATTAATGATACGTAATTGTCCTACACATGGTTTGAACTTATGGATGATTATACAAAAAAAATATGCTGGCTTGAATTTTGCTTGAATCGGCCGCAGGAGGCACTTTCATGGAAACTACCTTAAGAGAAGCTACAAACTCCTAGATAATATTATGGTTAACTACTCTCAATGGCACACCGAAAGATCTACTAGTAAAAAAGTGCATGCTATTCAAGAGATTAGTGTTTTGAGTGGAAAGATGGATGAACTTATGAAATTATTTGCTGCTAAGAGTGCTTATTATGATCCTAATGATATGCCTTTATCCATGTTGATTGAAAATAATAATGAATCTTTGGATGTGAATTTTGTTGGTAGGAATAATTTTGGTAACAATCCTTATAGAGGAAACTTTAATCCTAGGCCTTTTTCTAGTAATTCCTCTAATAATTATGGTAATTCCTACAATAACTCTTATGGAAATTTTGGTAAGATGCCTTCTGAATTTGCAACTAGTCCTAAGGAGTTTATGATTCGCAAAAGAATTTCAATGCTTTGCTTGAAGAAAAATTGCTTAAGATTGATGAGTTGGCTAGAAGCGTGGATAGAATTACCCTTGATGTTGATTCTTTGAAACTTAGATCTATTCCACCTAAGCATGATATCAATGAGTCTCTCAAATCCATGAGAATTTCCATTGATGAATGCAAAGAAAGAACCGCTAGGATGCGTGCTAAAAAAGAGTGCTTTATGAAAGTGTGCTTCTAGTTATCATGAAAATAAAGATGAAGATCTGAAAGTTATTGATGTGTCTCCTATTAGATCCTTGTTTTCTAGTATGAATGTTGATAAAGATGGGACTGGAGATGAGTCTACTTTAAATAAAAGGCGTCCCAATGATTTGGAGTTTTTAGATCTTGATGCTAAATTTGTTAAAAGTAGGATTCAAGAGATTAAAACTTTGCATAGTGATGAACACACTATCTTGGATTTCAAGGGATTCAATTATGATAATTGCTCTTTGATAGATTGTATTTCCTTATTGCAATCCGTACTAAATTCTCCGCATGCTTATAGTCAAAATAAGGCTTTTACCAAACACATAGCTGATGCTTTAACGCAATCTTATGAAGAAAAACTTGAATTAGAAGTTTCTATCCCTAGGAAGCTCTATGATGAGTGGAAACCTACTATTAAAATTAAAATTAAAGATCATGAATGTTTTTCCTTGTGTGATTTGGGTGCAAGTGTTTCTACTATCCCCAAAACTTTGTGTGATTTGTTACGTTTCCATGAGCTTGATGATTTTTCTTTAAATTTGCATCTTGTGGATTCAACCATTAAGAAACCTATGGGAAGGATTAATGATGTTATTATTGTTGCCAACAGGAATTATGTGCCCATAGATTTCATTGTTCTTGATATAGATTGCAATCCTTAATGTCCTATTATTCTTGGTAGACCTTTCCTTAGAACGATTGGTGCAATTATTGATATGAAGGATATCCCAATTTCTATTAAGTAAAGGCATGGAACACTTTCCTAGAAAGAAAATCAAATTACCATATGAATCTATTATGAGAGCCACTTATGGATTGCCTTCCAAAGATAGCAATACCTAGATCTATCCTTGTATCGTGGCTAGCTATGGGCGTTAAACGATAGCGCTTGTTGGGAGGCAACCCAATTTTATTTTATTTGTTTTTGCTTCTGTTTAGGAATAAATATTGCATCTAGCTTCTGTTTAGATGTGGTTTTGTGTTTTAATTAGTGTTTGTGCCAAGTAGAACCTTTTGGAAGACTTGTGTGAAGTTTATATGATCATGCTGTAAAAAACAGAAACGTTAGCGCTCACGAGAATAGTCACCAGATTTTAGTGGAGAGTGCTATTTAGTTGATTCTTTTTGCAGATGATTATTAGACAAATTACTCACGTTTACCAATTTATTTAATTTTTTACAAAGTTACAGAAGTATTCGAAAGTTACAGATTACTACACAATGTTCTGTTTTTGACAGATTCTGTTTTTCGCGTGCTGTTTGCTTATTTTGATGAATCTATGAGTAGTGTTGGGGAGTATGAATCATAGAGAAGTTGGAATACAGTAGGTTTAACACCAATATAAACAAAGAATGAGTTCATTACAGTACCTTGGAGTGGTGGTTTGTTTTCTTATACTAACGGAGCTCACGAGATTTTTGGCTAAGTTTTGTGTTGTGAAGTTTTCAAGTTTTGAGTATGGCTTTGATGGACTATGGAACAAAGAGTGGCAAGAGCATAAGCTTGGGGATGCCCAAGGCACCCCAAGGAAAAATTCAAGGACAACCAAATGCCTAAGCTTGGGGATGCCCAGGGAAGGCATCCCCTCTTTCGTCTTCATCTATCGGTAACTATACTCGGGACTATATTATTATTCACCACATGATATGTGTTTTGCTTGGAGCGCCATGTATGATTTGAGTCTTTGCTTGTTAGTTTGCCACAATCACCCTTGCTGGACACACCTTTTTGAGAGAGAGAAATATGATTTAGAATTTGTTATAATACTCGATGTGCTTCACTTATATCCTTTGAGCTAGATAGTTTTGCTCTAGTGCTTCACTTATATCCTTTAGAGCACGGTGGTGATTTTATTTTGTAGAAATTGTTGATCTCTCTTGCTTCACTTATATCCTTTTGAGAGTCTTTTAGAACAGCATGGTAATGTGCTTTGGTTATAAAAGTAGTCCTAATATGATAGGCATCCAAGATGAATATAGTAAAAACTTTCATATAAAGTGCATTGAATATGATGAGAAGTTTGATACTTGATGATTGTTTTGAGATATGAGGACGATGATAATAGAGTCATGCTAGTGGAGTAATTATTAATTTGAGAAATACTTGTGTTAAAGTTTGTGATTCCCGTAGCATGCACATATGGTGAACCACTATGTGACGAAGTTAGACCATGAGGTATTTATTGAGTGTCAACCTTTGTGTGGAGGTCGTGGGCGCGCTGGTTAACTCCTACCACCCCCCCCCCCCTAGGAGCATGCGTTGATTGCTTTGTTTTGATGACTCATAAATTTTTGCAATAAGTATATGAGTTATTTACGACTGATGTTGAGTCCATGGATTATGCGCACTCTCACCCTTCCACCATTGCTAGCCTCTCTTGTACCGGGCAACTTTCGCCGGTACCATACACCCACCATATACCTTCCTTAAAACAGCCACCATACCTACCCATCATGGCATTTCCATAAACATTCCGAGATATATTGCCATGCAACTTTCCACCGTTCCATTCATATGACACGCTTTATATTGTCATATTGCCATGCATGATCATATAGTTGACATCGTATTTGTGGCAAAGCCACCATTCACATTTCATTCATACTTGTCACTCTTGATTCATTGCACATCCCAGTACACCGCCAGAGGCATTCATATAGAGTCATATTTTGTTCTAGCTTCGTGTTGTAATCTTCAAGTTCTAAGTCAATAAAAGTGTGATGATCTTCATTATTAGAGCATTGTCCCATGTGAGGAAAGGCCAAATAAAAAAAAGATGGCCCAAAAAATATAGAGAAGGGCAAACAAACAAAAGAGAAAGCCCCTCCAAAAAAAGAGACAAAAGAGAGAAGGGACAGTCCTACTATCCGTTTCCACACTTGTGCTTCAAAGTAGCACCATGATCTTCATGATAGAGAGTCTCTTGTTTTGTCACTTTCATATACTAGTGGGAATTTTCATTATATAACTTGGATTGTATATTCCAACAATGGGCTTCCTCAAATGCCCTAGGTCTTCATGAGAAAGCAAGTTGGATGCACACCCACTTAGTTTTATTTGATGAGCTGTCATACACTTATAGCTCTAGTGCATCTGTTGCATGACAATCCCTACTCGCTCACATTGATATCTATTGATGGGCATCTCCATAGCCCATTGATACGCCTAGTCGATATGAGACTATCTTCCTCCTTTTTGTCTTCTCCTCAACCACCACTCTGTTCCACCTGTAGTGCTATATCCATGGCTCACGCTCATGTATTGCATGAAAGTTGAAAGGTTTGAAAAAATTGAGTATGAAAACAAGTGCTTGGCGGAAACCGGGGTTGTGCATGATATGAATATTTTGTGTGATGAAGAGGGAGCATAGCCAGACTATATGATTTTGTCGGGATAACTTTCTTTAGCCATGTTATTTTGAGAAGACATGATTGTTTTGTTAGTATGTGTCGGGGGAAACTGTCCTCCCACGAGCACCTATGGGACCGGAGCCCCTTCTACGTTGCGGTAAGGGTGCGGAGGGAGCACGGAGAGCAGATCGAGGAGCGCACGCAGGCAGTTTACCCAGGTTCGGGCTGCGAGGACGCGTAAAACCCTACTCCTGCTTAGGTTGTATTGAGTTTTTGGGCTCGTGAGCTTGAAGATCTACAGTACTTAGCTACACCGAGCGAGAGAGTTGTCTAGGTTTCGAACCGAACCTCTTCTACGTTGTGCATGGGCCTCCTTTTATAGCTCAAAGGGGTCTCCGACAGGTGTCAACGTAGAGGAGGGTAAAAGTGTAAATTTGGTGGTAGTTGTAACAGTGTGTGAATAGTGCATGAACAGTGGATGAACAGTGGTCTTCACCTAACTTTGACAGTGGGGGACAAGGGCATTAAATGCCCGTCGCCGTCGCCCCCAAAAGCGTCCGTCCATGCTTCTCCGTTCGCCACGGCGGTAGCCTCGTCACCGTGGCTTGCCACCGTGTGCCCCAGGCTGCACAGCTGTCCGCCACGCGTCCCTGGAAGGGCCCCAGGGCGACGCGTGGGCAGATGAGCTGGAGCGCGGGCACACAGCGTAGGTTTCCCCGGCAAGCACCTTGCCGGGGTCGTGACCTTGCCGGGCCCGGAAGCTTGCCGCTCCCCGGGTCCTGCCGGGGCGCATGATGCGCCGAGGCACCTCTTGAGATATGTGTTCCTTGGCCTTCCTGGCAAGCTCCTCTTACCAGGGTCTTGTGCTAATGTGATAACCTTGAGCCTGGTGCGGCCTTCCCGGCAAGCTCCTCTTGCCAGGGCCTTGATCTTCTGACTTGTATACTTTGTTCTTGAATGGCTTCATAGGGGCCGGAAAGGTTCTTGGCGAGCACGTGGTAAGCCCTGCCACGGGAAGCTGCTACTGCCCGTGCACAAGTTGGGGGTACTAAGGTACCCCTATCTTAGTACACCGACAGGAGCCCCCGGGCCTGGGCCACACACGGTGTCGAGCGCTGTTGGGCCAGGCCCAAAACAGTGCACGGGCACACGCGGCCCACGGCAAGCCATATCCCCTTCCGTATCCGCCGCATCCCTCCCTAACGGCATGCGTCGATTGCGGCGTCATGGGAGAGATCGTGGCCTGTTGTTTAATGGGAAATGCGGAACGTCCCCCACTTCCCCCTTAAAAGTAGAGGAAGCAGGGGCAGTTCCCTCCATCGTCTTCATTGCGCCTTGATTCTCCAGAAACCCACGGCGCCCTCCGCCTCCCAAAGGTCGACAGAGAGCCCAGCTCCTCTCCCTCCTCCGCCGTCCGCAGCATCCGCAGCACCGTCGTCCTCCCCGCCATCCCCGCCATGGCCCCGAAGGGTGACAAGAAGAAGAAGGAGAAGTCCAAGCAGGCGGCGGAGCTGGCTGCTCTGCGGAAGAAGTGCGTGGTCTTCGCGCCAAGGCTTGGTCCGAGGGAGCTGCGGGACAAATACTATTTGTTCTGGGCGAGGGAGACCAAAGCTCATCCCCGCACCAGAGTCCGCCCCGCCGTCGCCGTCGACATGTTCCCCGGCGGGTACTTTTTCTTTGCCGCATTCTTCCACTGTGGTTTGTGCCCTCCGTACTCGGAGTTCTTCTGCGATGTAATGAACACGTACGGCCTCCACCTTCTAGATTTCACCCCCAACGCCATCCTTACGATGGCCGTTTTCGCACATCTGTGCGAAAACTATGTCGGGGTTCATCCCAATGTAGCTCTTTTCCGCCACTTCTTTATGCCTAGAGTAGAGTCTGGCGCTCCCCTTTCCGGCGGCATCTCCTGGATCTTCAGAGTGAACAAGAAGGATTCGTACCTGAAGGGAGAGCTCCGCGGGAAGTGGGAGGAGTGGAGAGCGGATTGGTGCTGGGTGCTAGAAGATAAGGCCGAGCCCTTCACCTCGCCGCGCACGACTGCCATAGTGCGCGGCAGGGATTGGAATGAATTGGCCCCGGAGGACAGCAAGCTCAATATCGCCCTCATTAGGATCATTCGTCTCCGGGTCGCCATTTTGACTGTTGGAGAAGTTGGAGCAGATTTCCTCCGCCGCCGCATCGCCCCTTTATAGGAAAGGAAGAGGCGTGCCTGGGAATTCGGCAACGCGGCGGACATCATGAGGCTGCGCCCTGGATTGAACTACAACTTCACCGTCTTGGAGTTGAAGGGGATGGTCAAGGAGTTCTTCAAGCATGACCCCGCCCATCCAGAGTAGTTCAGACCTTCCCGGGGAGTGGTGCCGCTGTGCAACAGCACTGCCCGCGATTCTATACGCGCGATGATGCCCGAGTGCGACTCTCATGGCGTCGTCCCCACTTGGCTGGAGCCTCCGCCAGATACCGTGCTGACCTTCTTCGACAACTTGGTCGAGAAGCCCTGCAAGGCCGATGAGCAGAAGGGCCTTACCCGGGATACTACTGGCCGGGATATAGCTTACATCGCCGCCAGGATGGAGGAGGCCGCCGCAGCCGCGGCAGCGGGCGAATTTGGATACACTTTGGACGAGGCAGAGGCCGCGGACGCAGTGAGTGAAGCAGAGGAGGCGGAAATCCTCAAGCTGCTGAAGATCGCGCCCGAAGAGTTTGCCGGGGAGCCCTCCGCGCAGCTTGCCGGGACGAGTGAGGTTGCTGGGGGGAGCGAAGCCACCGGGCATGGCACTGAGTCCAGCGGGCCTGCCGAGGAGGAGGAGGACGTCGAGGCCGAAGATTCCGATGAAGACTCCGGTGGATCTCTGAATCTTGACGACGACGCCTCCTCGTCCTCGGAGAACTCTCCGCCTCCGCAAAGCCCTCCGCAGCAACAGAAGAAGCGCCTCCGCAAGGCAACTGAGACGGCGAGGCCACAGGCGCCTCGGCAGCAGCCGGCGCGCCGTGCGACGCGCGCCACCAAGATGAGCGGAGTCGTCAAGGAGGCGCCCCGTGCTCAAGCGCCAAGCGGAGCGGGATCTTCCCGGAGCGGAACGGGTGCTCCTTCTGCCCCTCGGCCCTCGGCGACGACTGGGGCTGGGTCTTCACAGCCCGCAGCCACGGAGACCGCCAAGCGCCCGAGGGAGCCTTCTCCTCCAGCTCCTCGCGCGGGAGCGCACCAGGCGGAGTTTGACTTCTCCGCCCTCAGCTCCGACGAAGAGGAAGAGGAGTAAGTACTTGCAATTCCTTAGTTTCTTTGATTTTGTCTTGATTTTCCTTGCTTGGTTCTGATCTTGTTTTCGTTTTGCTTCGCAGGACCTTGACCCAGAGGATGGCGAAGAGGGCCAAGATCCCTGTGGTCACTATCGAGGACGACGAGCCCGTCGCGGCGACAAGTGACGTGCCGGCGACGAGCATGCCGGATCAGCCTGCTGCTCCGAGGAGCAGCCCCCAGCGCAGCCCCCAGCGTAAGTCTGGTGTTCGCCTTTCTGCTTGATGGGCGCGCTCGAGGTTGTTGCTTGTACTGATGTCTTGTTGTCTTGTGCAGAAGTGGAGCCGCAGCCGCAGGAGCGCCAGGAGGTCGCCCCCGACGAGCCACTTGCTCCAGCCTCCCCGCCAAGGATGAACTCCCCGGCAAGGGAGAACACTCCGCCAAGGACGGGCACTCCGCCAAGGGCGAGTACCCCGCCAAGGGTGAGCAGCCCGACAAGGGTGAGCAGCCCGCCAAGGGAGGGCGCAGGCGGCCCTCCGCCAGCAGGGGCCACCGCTCCGCCGCCAAGGGAGAATTCCCCGGCTAGGGACCCTGTCGTCGAAGAAGTCCGCGAAGGTAAACCTTTCAACTTCTTCTTCATGGATATTGTCTTTTTGGGTATTTGCTTGACTTTTTCTTTTCTTTTTCTTCTGCTAGATCCCCCTGCCCCAGAACGGATGGAAATGGAGGCCACCACTGAGGAGGAGGTGCACGGCGACGGCGGCAACGCCACTGCCGCCGAGGGAACGTCTGGAGCTGGCGAGCCAGTCGTCGAGGAGACCGCCCCGACCACCGACGCCGCGGCTGGGGAAGGGACCGGCGACCATACAGCTGGCCCGGAGGCCGCAGGAGCGCCGGACGCTGCACCGGCCGCCGACCCTTCTGCCTCCGCGGAGCGGTTGGGTGTCTACTTGAAGGCCGCCAACAGGGTCTTCATACAAGTCCCGTGGGTGTCCTCGTCTCGAGCACCCACAGAGGGAGAGACCTTTGACGGAGAGGTCCTCGCCTCCGCCGGCTTGAAGATCGTTGAAGTGCCCGGCGACAGCGACGAGCCCGAAGAGGAGGGACTCCTTCGCCGGCTCCTGGCCTTGTATCGGGCCAGGCAGGCGAAGCTGGAGTCTCGGGAGGCTCTCGCCGCCAAGGCTGGAGCAGACTTGGAGAAGCGCGCCGCGGAGCACCGTGCCGCCAACCAGGCGGCCCTCTGCAACTTGGTGGAGGAGCGTGAAGAGCTTGCCGGGGCGCAGCAAGCCTTCCTCCTAGAGAAGGCTGAGGTAGAAGAGCAGCAGCGGCTGGCCGCCGAGGAGTTGTCTCGGCGGGAGGGAGCGCTCAACCAGCGGAAGGTCGAACTCGACACCCACGAGGACGACCTCACCGCCCGGGAGCAGGCCATCGGCGGGGCCCTGAAGGAGGCAAAGGACACCGCCGCTGCCGCCGAAACTGCTAAGAAGGATCTGGAGGCCAGGGTGAAGCAGCTGGAGTTGTTCCTGAAGGCGAGCGAGGACAGAGTCACTGCGCTCAATGTGGAGCGGGAGAAAGATGCCCACACCAACTCTGAGCTGCAGGTACGTCTCTCCGAGAAGGGCACAGAGCTCTCTGACGCCAAGAACTCCATTGCTGACTTAGAGCTGAAGGTCTCCACCCTGACTGGCTCGCTCGACGCTGCCCGGGACCGCGAGACGAAGCTGAGGGACGAACTCCGCAAGGAGAGGAACTTGGTGGAGAGCGCCGCCGTCTCGACGAACAACTTCAACCGGGCAGTGGAGCAATGGACTGATGAGCTGGTCACCTCCGCTGCCAATATTGACAAGGAGATGGTGGCGCTGAGAGCGGAGCATCTCGTGTACTCCCCGGACGAGAGTCTCCCTCACAGCGCCAAGTTGAGTCTGTTCTTCAGGGGAATAGCGTCGGCACTTGTGCGGCTGCGGGAGAGGATCCCCGTGCAGCTGGCCGACGAGGCGCGTCAGCTCTGCACGGGCACCATGGAGCGGATCTTGTCGAAGATCGTCTACCGCAACCCCGGCATCAACCTCGTCAACGTCCTCCGCAGCTTGCCGCCCGAAGCCGATCAGGAGGCGTTGAAGGCGCAGGTTAACCACATCGTCGCCAAGGTGAACAAGATCACAAGGCGTGAAGGCGACCGCGTAGATTAGATTCCTTTCTTTATGCTTCCTTTGCCGCTGCAAAGTATGTTACGGACAAGAATCTATTAACATTGCGGCAAGTTATCTTTGTAATATACAATCTTATTTCGAGCAATCAATGCAGTGTTATCTCCCTTGCTTTGGTCCCTTTACTTTGTATGAATTCCACCCTACGCTTTCAGGGAACTTGTCGGCAAAAGGACCCTTGCCGCGAGCGCTGAGTGCTGGACTCTTAGCAGCCTGCTGGCAAAGGCCTTGCCGGCAAGAAACCTTGCCGCAGCTAGTCGCAACACACTTAGATTGTTGAGCGAACTCGAAAACGAAGCAAGGGCGCGACACTTGTCGCAGCTCACTTAAGTCATTGAGCGTGCTCGAAACAAAGTAAGGGTGCGGCTAGGCACGGGTAGGTTCCTCCGCGCACAGGTTTTCCATACAAAGTGTGGTGGTTCAAGGAAGACAACTAAAAAATTCGAAAAATTTGAATTGCTCAAACTTTGGTGACTTAGCTTTCATAAGTTGTTTGCTCCCCGACAAGGCTTCTCTTTCTTGAACAATACTTGGTTCATACCTCCATCTCCTTCCCCCCCGGAAAACTTGTGCGCGAGGAATACTCCTTCTGCTTAAGAGGGAAAGAAAAAAAAGAGGAGGAAAAAGCAAGTATAGGGCCTTACGGCTTGCTAGTGCTTACCGGGGATGTGCGTTGCACAAAGTGTGAGATAATGCATGCAAATAACAAAGAAAAGCATGGAAATGACAAGTAGTGCGAAGCACAAAAGCTTTACTGATGCACGGGATCTGCGCCCGGCTTTGTACAAAGGTTTACATGCAACAGCGGCAAGACTTGTACAAAAGGTGGTTGCCGGAGCGGATCACGGCAACCGCGCCTTATGGGTGAAACTTGCGAAGATGCTCTATGTTCTAGGAGTTGCTCACCGGTAAGCCTTCTTCGGTCTCAAGGCGGACAGCGCCGGGCCTTGTGACTTGTCTCACCCGATAAGGGCCTTCCCACTTCGGCGTCAACTTGTTGGAATTCTTGGCGGACTGAACACGCCGAAGAACAAGGTCGCCTTCCTCGAGACTCCTGGCCTTGACCTTGCGGCTATGATAGCGACGCAAGGCTTGCTGGTATCGAGCAGCTCGTACAGCAGCCTGGAGACGTTCCTCCTCAAGGAGCAATGCGTCATCTTGTCGCAGTTGCTCTTGCTCGAGCTCATCGTAAGCGAGCACTCGAGGAGATCCGTATACGAGTTCCGTGGGGAGAACTGCCTCTGCTCCATAGACAAGAGCAAAGGGTGTCTGTCCGGTGGCTCGATTTGGTGTCGTCCTGATTGACCAAAGAGCCGCCGGCAACTCCTCTATCCAGTTTCTTCAGCACTTGTGCAGCCTGTCGAAGGTTCTCGTCTTGAGCCCGCGCAGCACTTCAGCATTGGCCCTCTCCGCTTGACCATTGCTCCTCGGGTGAGCAACAGAAGCGAAGCAGACCTTGGCGCCAAGGTCTTGGACGTACTGCATGAAGGTGCGACTTGTGAACTGTGTGTCGTTGTCGGTGATGATCCTGTTAGGGATTCCGAAACGGCAAACAATTGACCTGAAGAACCTGACTGCTGACTGTGTTGTCACCTTTCTCACTGGTTCCACTTCTGTCCACTTTGTGAACTTGTCGATTGCTACGTACAAGTACTCAAAGCCCCCGACTGCGCGGGGAAAGGGGCCGAGGATATCGAGCCCCCAGACCGAGAAGGGCCAGGACAAAGGGATCGTCTGGAGAGCTTGAGCTGGCTGGTGAATTTGCTTGGCGTGGAACTGGCACGCTTCACACTTGGTTACTTGTGCAGTTGCATCTTGGAGTGCTTCTGGCCAGAAGAACCCTTGCCGGAACGCCTTCCCGGCAAGTGCCCTTGCGCCAATGTGGTGGCCACATATGCCTCCATGTATCTCTGCCAACAGCTTCTGTCCATCTTCTCTGGAAATGCACTTCAACCTGACACCATTGAGTCTTCTTCTGTACAGTTCATTGCCAACGAACTGGTACATACTTGACTGCCTGGTTATTTTCTCTATCTCTTCTGGGTCGTCGGGAAGTTCTCCAGTTTGTAGAAAGTGGACGATTTGCTGTGCCCATGCTGGAGCCTGAGGCTCAACAACAAGGACTAAAGGCATGAGGGCTGCTGCGGGAACCCCAGCTTCTACGGCAAGAACTTGCGGCTCTGTCGGAGCTGATGGTCCCCCGGCAAGCCTGCCGGGGCAAGGCTTGTCGGGAACGCTTGCTTCAACTGTACAGACCCTTGGATCTGCAGGAGCAAACTGTTCCTCAGCATCTTGGCTGTTGATCTTGGGGACCTTGGCGGCGGCTTCGGGAAGATCCGCCGGCAAGTAGTCGCCGGAGACCAACTTCGTCTTCTTGTTTTGCCCAACTGATGGTGTAACGGATGGCTGAGTCAACTTGAGCACGAAGGTCCCTGGTTCCACAGGTAACTTCATCGCAGCACACTTTGAGAGGCCATCTGCAATATCATTCTGAGCTCTTGGGACGTGCTCCATTTGCAGACCTTCAAAGTGTTCTTCAAGCTTCCTCACTTCATCAACATAAGCTTCCATCAAAGGGCTCTGGTAACTCTTATTCACTTGTCGGACCACTAACTGTGAATCTCCCCGCACAATCAATTTCTTGATCCCAAGCTCGGCCGCAATTCTGAGGCCGGCAAGCAAACCTTCATACTCTGCAGTATTGTTTGTCGCTTGTTCCTTGGGAAAGTGCATCTGGACGACATACTTGAGGTGCTCTCCGGTGGGCGCTATGAGTACCACGCCGGCACCGACGCCTTGCAGCGAAAAAGCACCATCAAAGTACATTATCCATTCGCTGCTCGCTTCTTGGACGGGGACGCTTGTCTCTGGTACTTCTTCATCTGGCGTTGGGGTCCATTCTGCTATGAATTCTGCCAAAGCTCTGCTCTGTATAGTTGAAGTACTCTCAAACTTAAGACTAAAGCTTGACAGCTCCAATGCCCACTCGACGATCCTGCCTGTTGCTTCGGGATTCTGCAATATCCTCTTCAACGGAAAGTGAGTGACCACTGTTATCTCGTGTGCTTGGAAGTAATGGCGCAGCTTTCTTGAGGCCATGAGGAGGCCGAACAGCAACTTCTGCACTCCAGAGTATCTTGACCTAGCCCCCTGCAAGAGGGAACTTACAAAATACACTGGGCGCTGCACCATCTTCCTTCTTACTTCTCCTTGTTCCTGCGCAGACTTGTCCTTGTCGGGGCCAGAGCTTGTCGGGGAAGCCCCCTGCTTGTCGCTGGAAGCACTTGCCGGAGCTGCGGGTTCTTCCTCTGCCTCCCTTTCCGCTACCAACGTAGTACTAACCACTTGATTGGTTGCCGCGAAGTACAGCAGCAACTTCTCTTGTGGTCTAGGTGCGACAAGTATTGGAGTGGAGGACAGGTATCCTTTCAAGTCTTGCAGCGCTACCTCCGCTTCCGGAGTCCATTTCATAGGACCTGCCTTTTTCAAAATTTTGAAGAAAGGCAGGGCGCGTTATGCAGACTTTGACATGAACCTGCTGAGGGCAGCCACACAACCAGCAAGTCTCCTTACGTCCTTGACGCGCTTCGGGGCTTCAATCTGCTCAATGGCTTTTATCTTGTCGGGATTGGCTTCAATCCCCCTCTGGGATACAAAGAACCCGAGAAGCTTGCCGGAGGGGACTCCGAAGACGCACTTCTCGGGGTTCAACTTGAGCTGTATCTTGCGCAGATTCTCAAAGGTTTCCTCTAAGTCCTGTATCAGGGTATCTTTGCTCTTACTCTTGACCACTATATCATCCATGTAGGCCTCTATATTCCTGTGGATCTGTGGCTCAAAAGCAGTGTGCACCACCCTCGCAAATGTGGAGCCTGCATTCTTCAATCCAAAGGGCATGCGTATGAAGCAATATGTGCCGCATGGAGTAATGAATGCAGTCTTCTCTTCATCTTCCTTGGCCATGAATATCTGGTGGTAACCTGAGTATGCATCAAGGAATGAGAGCAATTCACATCCAGCTGTGGAGTCAACAATTTGGTCGATGCGCGGCAAGGGAAAGGGATCCTTGGGACAAGCTTTGTTCACGTCGGTGAAGTATATACAAAGTCTCCACTTTCCATTAGCCTTTCGCACGACAACTGGATTGGCCAACCACGTGGGATGTATCACGCCTCTAACCAGGCCTGCTGCTTCTAGCTTCTTTATCTCTTCAGCTATGAATTCTTGGCGCTCCACGGCTTGCTTCCTGACCTTCTGCTTGACGAGCCACGCGTGAGGACAAACAGCAAGCTTGTGCTCCATTACCTCCCTGGGAACGCCGGGGATGTCAGACGGTTGCCATGCAAACACGTCGACATTCGCCCGCAGGAAGGCAACGAGCGCACTTTCCTATTTGTGGTCGAGTGTAGCACTGATGGTGAAGGTGCCACCAGTGCCGTCCTCCTTGGCGGACACCTTCTTGGTTGCCGGTGGAGCTGCCATTCCTTTCTTGCACTTGCCGGTGGAGCTCGATGGTGCGTCCTCGACGGCAGCGCAGCACTCCGAAGAGGTGCGTTTGCCGGAGTGGGCCCCAGAGCTCTTGCCGGACTTTGTCTTGGTCTTTCCCTCGGGAGCTTCAGCGGCAAGTGTGTTGCTTTGTGCTGCGGCTGCTGCATCCCGGTAGATCTTGTCGGCGCAGATAAGCGCGTCCTTCTTGTCGCCGGGGACAGAGATGACGCTTATCGGCCCCGGCATCTTGAGTACGTTGTACGCAAAGTGGGAAGCTGCCATGAACTTGGCGAGGGCAGGACGGCCAAGTATCCCATTGTATGGTAATGGGATATCAGCAACATCAAACGTGACCCGCTTCGTCCTTAAGTTGAGCTCCCCGCCAAAGGTCACTGGCAGCGTAATCTTCCCCTTCGTCTTGCTCCTTCCCGGGTTGATTCCTTGGAACGACCCGGTTTCCTCGAGCTCGTTGTCGGGGATCTGTAGCTTCTTGATCACAGCTGAGGAGATCAAGTTCAGGCCGGCCCCGCCGTCAACCAACATCTTGGTGACCTTGAGGTTGCGGATAGTTGGTGAGACCAACATCGGCAAGCACCCGACCGCAGTTGTGCGGTCAGGATGGTCCCCAAGGTCAAAGATGATGTGCGTGCTGGACCATTTCAGCAGCCTGCGTGACTCGACGGGCGGCTCAGCTGCATTCACTTCCCGCACCCACTGCTTGAGTTGGCGGTGGGAAGTGTGCAGAGAGGCGCCTCCGTCGACACACAGAACTTCTGTGGCCTTCTGGAACTCCTGCTCGTTGTTGTCTCCTTCTTCCATGTCGTCGTCGTCGTCTTCTTCCTCATCCTTGTCGTGGCCCCGGGGAGGTCTGTCACCTTGCCGCTGCTTGGCCTTGCCGCGGCGTCCTCCCCGGCCGTTGAACGGCCGCTTCTTGCTTGGTTCTCCTCCGCCTCCTTGGGCCTTCTCCTTGTCGCGACGCTCGTATTTAGCCTTCTGCTGTTCTACGAGGTACTCGACTCTCTTGCAGTTCTGAAGATCATGGCCCTTGGTGCGGTGGATCTTACAGTACTGCTTGTCGGAGCCATCCTGCTTGTCGGCTGCCGCTACAAGGGCGAGCTCCTTGCCGGAACCGCCAGCCTGTGCCTTCTTGGCGGGAGCCTCCTTGCCGGACTGCTCGACGACTAGCACCTCCTTGCTCTTCTTCTTTCTGTTGCTCCGCCGCCGGTTTTTCCTTGCCGGGGCGGCATCTTCGCTGTCGCTTCCTCCTGCGCCGGTATCCTCTCCGGGGAGTCTCCTCCCCTCTTCAGCGCGCGCGCACTTGTCAGCCAGAGCGTAGAGCTCGCTGACATCCCGGATCTTAGTCATGGTCATCTCCTCCCTCATCCGGCGGTTACGCACGTTCTGGTGAAACGCGCTGATAACCGCGGCAGGGTGGATGTCGGGAATGTTGTGCTGGACGCGACTGAACCTCTGGATGTACTTGCGCAGGGACTCTCCCTCCTTCTGGGCGAGGATGTGGAGATCGCTCTCCTGGCCGTGGGGTTTGTGGCCGCCCGTGAAGGCGCCAACAAACTGGTGGCACAGATCTGCCCATGAAGAAATGGAGTTTTCCGGCAAGTGCATAAGCCAAGACTGGACGTTTGGCTTAAGCACTAGCGGGAAGTAGTTGGCTAGGATCTTCTCGTCGCGTCCCCCGGCAGCCTGCACCGCGATGGTGTAGATGCTGAGGAACTCCGAGGGATGTGTCTTCCCGTCGTACTTCTCGGGTACGTCAGGCTTGAAATTCTTCATGCTGGGCCACTGGACTCGCCGCAGCTCACGGGTGAACGCAGGGCAACCTGCCGCGTACGGCAAGTCGCCTGGTTCACCGGGCACGTGCGTGTCGACAGCGGTCCCAGCGCGCTGATCTGACTGTCTTCGGGCTTCTCGTCGACGCACGATGCGAGTCCGAGCGTCCTCTTGCCGCCTGTCATCGAGGACCTGGCGCTGGTCACGACGAGCCCGCGGATTTGATGACGTCATGGAGTCGTCGTCGACGTTGATCCGGCGGGGTGGCGTCTTCTGTTTCCGCGGCGGGGAGTGCACGGTAGTTGCACCCCCGGCGGTCTTGTCGCCATCGGCCTTCGTCTGGTCGACTTGTCGCGGCCGCGACGTTGCCGGCTGCTGCGGCGTGTCGTTGTTGGCGAAGGCGATGAGGCTCTGGATCGTCGCCCTCCAGTCTTCGGCTTTATCCGCCGCTGGAGGGAAGTCGAGGAGCAGTTGTGCTCTTGCTAGAGCTTCTGCTGGAGAGGAGGGGAGCGGCGGCGAGCGGTGCGAGGAGCGAGATATGCTCGGACTTCTAACAGGGTTAGAAGGAGCAGTTTCTCGCCCCGGCGACCGCGCCTTGCTCGTACCAGGACGATGGCCTTGAGCATCCCGCGATCCTCCGGTTTGTCCTTGTCCCAGCAAGCGTATGGTACCTCCTGTACCACGGCACTGCTGGCCTGGCACCTCCTGAGAGGGATGTGGTGCGTGCACGACGCCGAGGCTTTGGAGTTCGCCCGGTCGTCCGTCTTGTCCTTGGATTTGGTGGCGCCGTGAGTTTCCTCGCCGGCGACCACCCTTCCGCCGACGTCTCCTCCACCAACCATTGGTTCTGGTGGCGGTGGGATCGACGCAGACGGGCCTCCGACCTCCGAAGCCTTCTTCTTCGGAGGCATGTTGATGCTGTCGATGCGGTTGATGAAGCTGATGAAGTTGCTGAAGGTTGCGCCCGCGTGAGCGCCGGATCAGGTTCGCACAACCTCGACGCCCCCTACCTGGCGCGCCAAAGATGTCGGGGGAAACTGTCCTCGTACGAGCACCTATGGGACCGGAGCCCCTTCTACGTTGCGGTAAGGGAGCGGAGGGAGCACGGAGAGCAGATCGAGGAGCGCACGCGGGCAGTTTACCCAGGTTCGGGCCGCGAGGACGCGTAAAACCCTACTCCTGCTTAGGTTGTATTGAGTTTTTGGGCTCGGGAGCTTGAAGATCTACAGTACTTAGCTACACCAAGCGAGAGAGTTGTCTAGGTTTCGAACCGAACCTCTTCTACGTTGTGCATGGGCCTCCTTTTATAGCTCAAAGGGGTCTCCGACAGGTGTCAACGTAGAGGAGGGTAAAAGTGTAAATTTGGTGGTAGTTGTAACAGTGCGTGAATAGTGCATGAACAGTGGATGAACAGTGGTCTTCACCTAACTTTGACAGTGGGGGACAAGGGCATTAAATGCCCGTCGTCGTCGCCCCTAAAAGCGTCCGTCCATGCTTCTCCGTTCGCCACGGCGGTAACCTCGTCACCGTGACTTGCCACCGTGTGCCCCAGGCTGCACAGCCATCCGCCACGCGTCCCTGGAAGGGCCCCAGGGCGACGCATGGGCAGATGAGCTGGAGCGCGGGCACACAGCGTAGGTTTCCCCGGCAAGCACCTTGCCGGGGTCGTGACCTTGTCGAGCCCGGAAGCTTGCCGCTCCCCGGGTCCTGCCGGGGCGCATGATGCGCCGAGGCACCTCTTGAGATATGTGTTCCTTGGCCTTCCTGGCAAGCTCCTCTTGCCAGGGTCTTGTGCTAATGTGATAACCTTGAGCCTGGTGCGGCCTTCCCGGCAAGCTCCTCTTGCCGGGGCCTTGATCTTCTGACTTGTATACTTTGTTCTTGAATGGCTTCATAGGGGCCGGAAAGGTTCTTGGCGAGCACGTGGTAAGCCCTGCCACAGGAAGCTGCTACTGCCCGTGCACAAGTTGGGGTACTAAGGTACCCCTATCTTAGTACACCGACAGTATGCTTGAAGTATTATTATTTCTTATGTCAATAAAGACTTTTGTCTTGAATCTTTCGGATCTGAACATTCATGCCACAACAAAGAGAATTACATTCAAAATTATGTTGGTTAGAATTCCGCATCAAAAATTCTATTTTTATCATTTACCTACTCGAGGACGAGCAGGAATTAAGCTAGGGGATGCTTGATACGTCTCCAACGTATCTATAATTTTTTATTGTTCCATGCTATTATATTATGTTTTGGATGTTTAATGGGCTTTATTATACATTTTTATATTATTTTTGGGACTAACCTATTAACCCAAAGGCCCAGTGCATATTGTTGTTTTTTGCCTATTTCAAGGTTTCGCAGAAAAGGAATATCAAACGGAGTCCAAACGGAATGAAACCTTCGCGAGAGTTATTTTTGGAACAATATCAACACAGAAGACTTGGAGTACACGCGAGGGAACGAAGGAGGCAGCCACAAGGGTCCAGGGCACGCCCCCTCCTACAGGGCACACCCCCACCCTCGTGGGGCCCCTCTGGCTCCCCCGATGCCCTCCTTCCTCCTATATATACCCATGTACCATGAAAACATCGAGGCAACAGAGAAAACCCTAATTCCACCGCCGCAACCTTCTGTTTCCGCGAGATCCCATCTTGGGGCCTGTTCCGAAGCTCCGCCGGAGGGGGGATCTTCCACGGAGTGCTTATACATCAACAACATTGCCTCACCATGAGTTGTGAGTAGGTTACCACAGACCTTCGGGTCCATAGTTATTAGCTAGATGGCTTCTTGTCTTTTTTTGGATCTCAATACCAAGTTCTCCTCTGTCTTCGAGGAGTCTATTCGATGTAATCTTTTTGCAGTGTGTTTGTCGAGATCCGATGAATTGTGGGTTTATGATCAAGATTGTCTATGAAAAATATTTGGTTCTTTTCTGGATTATTTTATGTATGATTATAATATCCTTGCAAGTCTCTTTGAATTATTGGTTTGCTTTGGCCTACTAGATATATAGTTCTTGGAATGGGAGAAGTGCTTGGCTTTGGGTTCAATCTTGTGGTGTCCTTTCCCAGTGACAGCAGGGGCAGCAAGGCACGTATTGTATTGTTGCCATCGAGGATAAAAAGATGGGGTTTATATCATATTGCTTGAGTTTATCCCTCTACATCATGTCATCTTGCTTAAAGCATTACTCTGTTCTTATGAACTTAATACTCTAGATGCATGCTGGATAGCGGTCGATGTGTGGAGTAATAGTAGTAGATGCAGAATCATTTCGGTCTACTTGTCACGGACGTTATGCCTATATATAATAATCATGCCTAGATATTCTCATAACTACTAGATCATCGAAGGCGCGCGTTGCTGCGCCCATCTATTTCTGCAATAAAATGACATGAATCACAATAATAAGTATAAATGCACTAAACATGAGCCAATTTTGCATACATTTATCCATATGTTTATTGATAATCAAAGAGCGGAATTTAATTTTGCACAAAAATAATGTGGACCATAGAAGTTAGTCGAAGTAGATAGGAAGAGAGGGCACAAAACATATTTGGAATAATTCCGTAAAATAATCAAATACAAAAGACGGATGAGTTCAAACTTTAAGGATCACTTAAAAATTACCAAGTGGGGAATGTTTCTTCATATAACGCACAAAAAAATTGGACAACCATTTTTTAGAAATTACAAATTTCGTACATTAGAAACATGGTATGAAGCGTACGTGTTATATTGTTCCAACAATTAGTAGAATGTGTTATTCCTAGCTAGTTACATTGCAGAGGTGATTCGACATTGTCAAAATAGAGTACATGCATACATAACTAATAATTGGGATAGTGATTTTTTAGGACAAAAGCATCCCTTATAGCTGCCATCAGGAGAGACGAGGGGGAACGACAATAGATAACACCATGAGAATAACTTATGGGAAAGAAAGGAAAACTAATGCTCTGCTTGAGTTATACATCAAATCATCTTGTTCATGTATCATGTCTAGGTCATGTAACATCAACCCCATCAAATGTATGGAATCTTATCCAAAATTTCTAGATCAAAGCTGCTTCCTTCCAACTATCTGACACCAAACTTAAGCAAGCAATGGAAGTTTTAGTAGGATATCAAGTAGCAAAACAGTGCAAATACATTTCACAAAAGCCTAACCTGTAATTTTATAATAATAAATACTTCCTCCGTTCCTAAATATAAGTCTTTTTAGACATTCCAAATGGACTACAACATACGGATGTATGTAGACATATTTTAGAGTGTAGATTCACTCATTTTGCTTCGTATGTAGTCACTTATTGAAATCTCTAGAAAGACTTATATTTGGGAACGGAGGGAGTACTATTTGATCAGGATGCAGTTTCATACATAGATTGATCCAAAAGTGATATACAACTTGATATGTTACAGTGAGCCCTTCCCTTGGTAGTATCTATGAATGGTACAACTGAGAACACAATACTTAGGTTTTCATTAAGGGAATGAAATATTAATCTTCATTGGCCAATCGAACGTAGAAAAATATAGGGTGCACTACTAAGTGTGATTAAGTTGCGATAACTGATCTATCTTATGTAACTAAACTTACTAAATTAGTACACCACAATCTCTCTTTTATCTGTTTTTTTAGATAGCTAACAACTCATGCCAAGCAGTTACCTCTATCTAACAAATCGAATTTATGGAGTAAATTCTATAATGGTCAGTAACAAACGGTTAAATAGACTTCACTGGAATCAGAAAAATAGTCTCAAAGTGGTATGCAGAAGTTATGGAGATGCTCAAGATCGGATTGAAAGTTAAAATTAAATTAGACTTCCAAAATATGCATGCACCTTGTCAAGGCCTGTTTCCTCAAAGCTGAACCTTTATGTCTGAAACTCATTTCTATTTTGAGGGTTATCTCTGAAACTCATTTCTATTTGCCTGCAAAATAAAAAGATCACTCCGCAAACATAGAATGTGACACCATCTTGTTAGCATGCATGGAGAGAAAGTTTTAGTGCAATCAAACTGACGATATAGCAAATTGCACAAAAAGTACAATAAATAATAGTATAAGAAGGGGAGCAAAACTACAAAAGTCAAACCTAAAGTGTAACAGGGAAGGGGAAAGAAAGCCCTGACGAAGAATGGGGCTGAGGTATCTCAGAAAAACATATTGCATAAATGAAGTTGTGCATGTTTCTCGGCATATGCCACACACGCTATAAGAAAGTCAGCAACTGATGCGATAACCTATGTCTCAAACAGATGATCTGCTACACTTTTCGAAAGCATATTTGAAGTTTAGAAACGCTTACAACTAACTAACTGGCCCTGGATGGAACCAAATGGAAACAACGGATTCCATTGACTGACACCAAATACAACTACCTAGCTGAAGCAAAGGTACTATTGTCAATTTGAATCAAGTACAATCTCCATCTCTCAAGAAACATGTAGTTTATCCGACTGAAACACATAGCAGCAAAGAGTTAGCATAACAATGTTCTGTTGATCTCTCCTTCGACTGCAAAGTAACGTCAATACATGCAAATATGATGGATCTGAAGATAAGGAATCAGTCAGTACACATGAAGAAACAAAATTCAAAGAGTCTCATGCAGGGGTGGTCCACAGACCTCACGGCGGCGGTTTTGATAGGATGAAAGCATGCTCACCCTTTTGACGAGAGGCGCTGCGAAACCAGAAGCAGGGTGCTGAAGGCGGCGAAGGTGCGGAGCCATCTCCAAAACATGTACCACAAAAGAGCATCAACTTGCTTAAATATAGAGTGCAGATTAGTAACCCAAGGGCAAATCATTGTGCATGTTACACATACTTGAATATAATACAAGCACATGAATTTAAGGAGGAATTGTTGGGAACTCAATGTTTCATCATATCAACATAATATTTCAATTCTGAATCTGTAAAACAGGACCAATCACGAAAATTGCAGTCTTGATCTGGAGGACCTAAAAGTGACGGATGTAGTACAAAAGGAAAGGTAAAATCCAACGAACTCGCGGATGAAGAAAACAATGGACAAGAGCTACTCTAGAGGACGAGTTTGACGAAAGCAGCAGGGATGACGATCTTAAAGGGGCAAGAAATTCTATCAATTCTGAACTTACGTAGATAAGAGTGTTCGACAATATAAATAACACAGCTACCTCGCATCTCAAAAGCATACAACACTTGATTCAGCATAATGGGTATACCTAATGCAGAGGATTAAGTTGGCTCCTATTTCTCATATTAGCCATGCACTTAACTATCAAAATCTCAAAGTTTTGGGTGAAAATCACCAGCAAAATTTGAGATTCAGACAATACTTGAGAGGCATGGAAGATTATGAAAAACTGATAGACCGGAGGCCAATCTAAGACCGGGACTACCTGCTTTCGGAGGATGATGACGAGGCCGGGGCTCTCCTGGAATGCGAGGGGCGGAGGATCTTGGCGATGGCGAGGAGGAGGAGAAGGCGGGCCAGGTCAGGGTCGTGGATAAAGTGGACGACGCGGTCGGCGCCCATGGCGAGCGCGGTGTCAGCGACCTGGGCGGGGACGACGGTGGCGGCGACAACACCAGCGGCGGCACCGGCCTCGCGCAGGCGGGGCGCCTCCTCGACGGCGGTGGGTATCCAGCGTGACAGCCGCTAGGGGACCGCGAAGCCCAGCAGACACCCCATCCCTTTGCCCGGACTCTCGCGACGGCTGGGACCCCTACTCCCTCCCTCACAGATCGAGCACCCGAGCCATGCCCTTCCCCTTCTCGATCTCTCCCGCACGGACGCCGCCCTCCTCTCGAATCAAATCGCCTTCCTCTCGCAGCGACCTACGCCATTCCAGATCTTGTCGCTTCTTTTATTTTTTGGGAGGGTCTCGGGTAGTTAGATGAATGGGCTACGGATGGGCTGGCCGAAGAGGCCCAATGCACCATAGGCATCCGTTTCGGCCCATGGAGCAGCAGCCCACAGGACAGCTGAGCCAGGTTAGCCACAGTGCGAAACAAAACGTTTTTCACATTAAATCTGACGGCCAGGAACTCTCAAATCGTGAAAACGGACGGCCGAAAACCCAAATCGCTGTGAGGGCAGGGATTAGGTGCGGTTATACTGTCCTTAATTCGCTTTTCTATCAATTGCTCGACAGTAATTTGTTCACCCATCGTAGAATTCTGCTATCATGAGAGAAGCCACTAGTGAAATCTATGCCCCCCGGGTCTATTCTCAACATATTAATATCCAATCTACTTTACTTTGCTTTATTTACTTTCTGTTCTTATATCCAAAAATTACCAAAAATATCAAACTATCCTATCTATCAGATCTCACTTTCGTTAGTGACCGTAAAGGTATTGACAACCCCTTATTTCGTTGGCTGCAAAGTTCTTATTTGTTTGTGCAGGTGCGAGGGACTTGCACGTGGTCTCCTACTGGATTGACACCTTGGTTCTCAAAAACTGAGGGAAATACTTATGCTACTGTGCTGCATCACCCTTTCCTCTTCGAGGGAATACAACGCAAGCTCAAGAAGTAGCACTCCCCGGCAACGGCGCCAGAAATTCTTCTTGCTACTTCTCGAGCTTGCGTTGTATTCCCTCGAAGAGGAAAGGGTGATGCAGCACAGTAGCGTAAGTATTTCCCTCAGTTTTTGAGAGCCAAGGTATCAATCCAGTAGGAGACCACGCGTGAGTCCCTCGCACCTGCACAAACAAATAAGAATTTCGCAGCCAACGCGATAAGGGGTTGTCCATCCTTTATGGTCACTTACGAAAGTGAGATCTGATAGATAGGATAGTATAATATTTTTGGTATTTTTGATATAAGAACAGAAGTAAATAAATCAAATAAGCAGCGGCAGCAGAAATTGAAGTAAAGCAATATGATAAAGATAGACCCGGGGACCATAGGTTTCACTTGTGGCTTCTCTCATGATAGCAGAATTCTACGGTGGGTGAACAAATTACTGTCGAGCAATTGATAGAAAAGCGCATACTTATGAGAATAGCTAGGCATGATCATTATATATAGGCATCACGTCCGTGACAGGTAGACCGAAATGATTATGCATCTACTACTATTACTCCACACATCGACCGCTATCTAGCATGCATCCAGAGTATTAAGTTCATAAGAACAGAGTAATGCTTTAAGCAAGATGACAGGATGTAGAGGGATAAACTCAAGCAATATGATATAAACCCCATCTTTTTCTCCTCAATGGCAACAATACAATACATGCCTTGCTGCCCCTGCTGTCACTGGGAAAGGACACCGCAAGATTGAACCCAAAGCCAAGCACTTCTCCCATTGCAAGAACTATAGATCTAGTAGGCCAAACCAAACCAATAATTCGAAGAGACTTGCAAGAATATTATAATCATGCATAAAAGATTTCAGAAAAGAATCAAATATTGTTCATTGATAATCTTGATCATAAACCCACAACTCATCGGATCTCGACAAACACACCGCAAAAAGATTACATCGAATAGATCTCCTCGAAGATCGAGGAGAACTTTGTATTGAGATCCAAAAAGAGAGAAGAAGCCATCTAGCTAATAGCTATGGACCCGAAGGTCTGTGATAAACTACTCACAACTCTTTGGTGAGGCTATGGCGTTGATGAACAAGCACTCCGTGGTAGATCCCCCCTCCGGCGGAGCACCAAAACAGGCCCCAAGATGGGATCTCATGGGAACAGAAGGTTGCGGCAGTGGAATTAGGGCTTTCTCTAGTGCCTTGATGTTTTCAGGGTATATGGATATATATAGGAGGAAGGAAGGCATTGGGGGAGCTAGAGGGGGCCCACGAGGGTGGGGGCGCGCCCTGGACCCTCGTGGCCACCTCCTTCGTTCCCTTGCGTGTACTCCAAGTTTCCGGGTATATACGGTTCCAAAAATAACTCTCTCGAAGGTTTCATTCCGTTTGGACTCCGTTTGATATTCCTTTTCTGCGAAACCCTGAAATAGGCAAAAAAAATAGCAATCTGCACTGGGCCTTGGGTTAGTAGATTAGTCCAAAATAATATTAAAGTGTATAATAAAGCCCAATAAACATCCAAAATAGAATATATATATATATATATATATATATATATATATATATATATATATATATATATATAATAGCATGGAACAATTAAAAATTATAGATACATTGGAGACGTATCAGATCCCATCTCAGATTTCATGGCCTCAAGCCATTTTGTGGAATCTGGGCTCATCATCGCTTCCTCATAGTTCGTAGGTTCATCATGGTCTAGTAACATGACTTCCAGAACTGGGTTACCGTACCACTCTGGCGCGGAACGCACTCTGGTTGACCTACGAGGTTCAGTAGTAACTTGATCTGAAGTTTCATGATCATCATCATTAGCTTCCTCGCTGATTGTTGTAGGAATCACTGGAACTAGTTTCTCTGATGTACTACTTTCCAATTCGGGAGAAGGTATAATTACCTTATCAAGTTCCACTTTCCTCCCACTCACTTCTTTTGAGAGAAACTCCTTCTCTAGAAAGGATCCATTTCTTAGCAACAAATATATTGCCTTCGGATCTGTCATAGAAGGTGTACCCAACAGTTTACTTTGGGTATCCTGTGAAGACACATTTCTCCGACTTGGGTTTGAGCTTATCAGGTTGAAGCTTTTTCACATAATCATCGCAGCCCCAAACTTTAAAAACAACAACTTTGGTTTCTTGCCAAACCACAGTTCATAAGGCGTCGTCTTAATGGATTTAGATGGTGCCCTTATTTAACGTGAATGTAGCTGTCTCTAATGCATAACCCAAAACGACAGTGGTAAATCGGTAAGAGACATCATATATTGCACCATATCTAATAAAGTACGGTTACGACGTTCGGACACACCATTACGCTGTGGTGTTCCGGGTGGCATTAGCTGTGAAACTATTCCACATTGTTTTAAATGAAAACCAAACTCGTAACTCAAATATTCGCCTCCGCGATCTGTAGCGACCAGACCTCAAACAGTCTGACCTCCATGCATCAGTGTCATCCCTGGATCAGTAATGCTGACACGCATGGTACTTGAAGGATTTATAACAGAGTAGCAATCACACACTTATTACATCGATAGTCCAACGATGAATTCATTACAAATAATATGGTTGAAGGCCATCTAACACGATAACAGCGGAAGGCTTGGAAGATAAGTGAGTCCATCAACTCCAGCGGCATCACTGAGTATAGAACCACGACCTAAAAGGGCATCTTACTCGTCGTCTGAAAAGTCTGCAACATGAAACGTTGCAGCCCGAAAACGGGTCAGCACATGGAATATGCTGGCAATGTAACACAAGAGATGCAATGAAAGTAAAGTTATACTATATGCAATATGGCTGGTGGAAAGCTCTATGGTTAAGTTTTTGTGTAAAGCCAATTTTTCCCTACTTCAAAGGAATGTATTTTAATTAACTATCATGGTAGTTGAAACATCGTCGAGAAGATAGACATCCTCTCAACCCCAATTAAAATTAATCATTAAACCCAACAAAATTAAATTAGAGTAACATGTTGAGATGCACATGAAAATCCAAGTACCAGATACTCAAGATGTCCATAACCGGGGACACGGCTAATCATGATCAGTTTGTACACTCTGCAGAGGTTTGTGCACTTTCCCCACAAGACTCGATCGCCTCCGTTTGGTTTCTCGCACTGCATGGTGTTTGAGAAACGGATGACCGAGACATAGTCTTTCAGAAGCGCTAGCACCTTACGATCGGGCGGACCGTACCAACCTACATCCCCTACATCTGCTAGTCCACCACTGTAAGAGTTCGCACAACTTACTCACACTATGCTAGAGCCCATAATAGCATTGTGGTTGCACACGAAAGTTTCTAGTATGAATAATCTCATGATCCCTTTGAGCCTGGGTGGCGGTCCAAAAGAAAAACAGGCAATCCTGGAATACCCAGGTGCCTCAATCCACCCAGATGTGTATTAATGTTGCCACCTTAAGTTGAGCCATTAATTAAACTATCTCACATCTATCATGGATTTCACTCACCCAATCCACGTCTACGAGCATAGCATGTCCTAGCAGCAAACGTAGAGTAACTTCCAAGGGTTTGAATGTAATGCAGGTAATAGGTACTACCTCAATCTACTTCCCAATCCCACAAGTTAATTTATCCTACTCATGCAATGTGTGAGGGTTTGACTAATGCAATGAAAACTGGGTAATTGGAAAGCATGATCAAAGTGTTACTTGCCTTGCTGATGATCCGCAAAACCTAGAGACTCAAAGTAGCAAGCGGCGCACTCCGGGTACTCTATCGCAATCAAACAAACAAGCATACAATAAGTACTTAACTAATGCACGGGTAAAACTCAAATAAGAGATCTAACCACAAAGTTCAACTTAAGAACTCCGGTTTGCAAAAAGAATCAACTCGAAAGAAGCAACGAAACTCAAACTGCAAAAGAAACGAGCTCTGAATTACTAGTTGGCCTAAAGTCAAATTTTACAATAGCCAAAACTTTGTTCAAGTTGATTTAACGTAAAGAGGGCTTCGAGACGAAGATCTGGGATTTTGAATCACCTGATTCTGACTCTCGAGCGGAAAGAAAAACGAAAAACAAGATCAGGGCAGAAATCGCGATCGGAAAAATCGCGGATAAAATACCCCGAAAAAGAAAAACGACGAACAGGCTAACGAATGCACGTTCGCTTTCTGCGGTTAACTAACGAAAACCGTTCGTTAAAACGAAGTTACGGACGAACGTCCGCTATATAACTAAACCGACGAAAAACCGATCTAAACCGAAAAAAAACAGATCAAGGGTTCTTTTTAAAAAAAAAATCATTCGGATCTCTCAAGAAAAAAAAAGGGGCGGCGTCTACCTCGACTCCGGCAGGGCGGCGGCTCCGGCGAGGTCGCGGCGGGGCGGCGGGGTCCGGCGAGGGGGCGGCGGCGTCCGGCGGCGGGGGCGGTGGCGTCTGGCGGCGGGGCGGCGAGGGGCGGCGGCGCGGCGCGGCAGCGGCGGCGGGGCGCGGGCACGGCTAGGGTTAGGGTTTCGCGTGGGCGGGCTGGCTGGGCGAGTCGGGCCGGCCTGGGCGGCTTAGAAAGCCCAGGAGTCCTGGGCGAAGACGACTCCTAGTCGGTTCCTTTTTTTAAATAGAATCCCGGCGCAGTAAAACTAACGAAAGAAATATCAAACAGACTCCAAAATTCCCGAAATAAATTTTCACCGTCCTCTAATAATATTTAGGACAAGGTGAACATTTTTCACGGACCTAAATGGAATTTTGAAAAACAGGTATTTTTCCTATGCAAATAAATCCGAAAATAAATCCAGAAAATACCAAAAGTGATTTTAATATTTTTCCTCCATTATTTCTGTATTTTTGGAGAAGTCATATTATCTCCGCTCATTTATTTTATTTAGAAATATTTTTAGGAGAGAAAAATAATTAGAATCACACTGTCCTCGTACCGGTATTCGAGCGAACTCAAATACGAAAACGGTAAAATCCCCAACTCTCTCCGTAGGTCCTTGAGTTGCTTAGAATTTTTGAGGAACTCCACGAACAAAACGCAAAACATGCAATTGCAATTATGATCTATGTATAACATTTCAAATTGAAAATTTGGGATGTTACACGATCAGATCATGGAAACTTAATTTTCTTGTTACGATGATTCTCTACTTCACTCTGAAATTCTTTGAACTTTTCAAATGTTTCAGACTTGTGCTTCATCAAGTAGATATACCCATATCTGCTCAAATCATTAGTGAATGTCAGAAAATAATGATACCCGCCGCGAGCCTCAATACTCATCGGTCAACATACATCAGTATGTATCATTTCCAACAAATCAGTTGCTCGCTCCATTGTTCCGGATGGCGGAGTTTTAGTCATCTTGCCCATGAGGCATGGTTCGCAAGCACCAAGTGATTCATAATCAAGTGATTCCAAAAGCCCATTAGCAAGGAGTTTCTTCATGCACTTTACACCAATATGACCTAAACGGCAGTGCCACAAATAAGTTGCACTATCATTATCAACTTTGCATCTTTTGGCTTCAATGTTATGAATATGTGTATTACTATGATCAAGATCCAACAAACTATTTTCATTGGGTGTATGACCATCGAACGTTTTATTCATGTAAACACAATAACAATTATTCTATGACATTAAATGAATAACCGTATTGAAACAAACATGATCAAATCATATTCATGCTCAACGCAAATGCCAAATAACATTTATTTAGGTTCTACACTAATCCCGAAAGTATATGGAGTGTGCGATGATGATCATATCAATCTTGGAACCACTTCCAACACACATCATCACTTCACCTTTAACTAGTCTTCGTTCATTCTGCAACTCTCGTTTCGAGTTACTAATTTTAGCAACTGAACCGGTATCAAATACCCACAGATTGCTATGAACACTAGTAAAGTACACATCAATAATCTGTATATCAAATATACCTTTCTTTACTTTGCCATCCTTCTTATCCGCCAAGTATCTAGGGCAGTTCCACTTCCAATGACCATTTCCTTTGCAGTAGAAGCACTCAGTTTCAGGCTTGGGTCTAGCTTTGGGTTTCTTCATGGGAGTAGCAACTTGTTTGCCATTCTTCTTGAAGTTCCCTTTCTTTTCCTTTGCCCTTTTACTTGAAACTAGTGGTCTTGTCAACTGTCAACACTTGATGCTTTTTCTTGATTTCTACCTTCGTCGATTTCAGCATCGCGAAGAGCTCAGGAATTACTTTCGTCATCCCTTGTATATTATAGTTCATCACGAAGTTCTAGTAACTTGGAGATAGTGACTAGAGAACTTTGTCAATTACTATCTTATCTGGAAGATTAACTCCCACTTGATTCAAGCAATTGTAGTACCCAGACAATCTGAGCACATGCTCACTGGTTGAGCTATTCTCCTCCATCTTGTAGGCAAAGTACTGTCAGAGGTATCATACCTCTTGATACAGGCATGAGTATGAAATACCAATTTCAAATCTTAGAAACATCTTATATGATTCGTGGCATTCAAAACATTTTTGAAGTCCCGGTTCTAAGCCGTAAAGCATGGTGCACTAAACTATCAAGTAGTCATCATACCAAGCTTTTGTCAAAATGTTCATAACATCTGCATCTGCTCCTGCAATAGGTCTGTCACCTAGTGGTGCATCAAGGACATAATTCTTTTGTGCAGCAATGAGGAAAATCCTCAGATCATGGAACAAGTCCGCATCATTGCTACTATCATCTTTCAACTTATATTTCTCTAGGAACATATAAAAATAAACAGGGAGCTACATCGCGAGCTATTGATCTACAACATAGATATGCTAATACTACCAGGACTAAGTTCATGATAAATTAAAGTTCGATTAATCATATTACTAAAGTACTCCCACTTAGATAGACATCCCTCTAGTCATCTAAATGATCACGTGATCCAAATCAACTAAACCATGTCCGATCATCACATGAGATGGAGTAGTTTTCAATGGTGAACATCTTATGTTGATCATATCTACTAAATGATTCATGCTCGACCTTTCGGTCTCCAGTGTTCTGAGGACATGTCTGTACATGCTAGGCTCGTCAAGTTTAACCCGAGTATTTGATGGCTTCTCACCCCTCGTTGGTTACCCCAAGTCGAAGGTTTGAGATGCAGTGTAGCGGAAGTTTTCCCTTGGCAAAGATACCAAGGATCGATTTCCCTGAGACTCCCAGTTTCAACAAGAAGGTGTCAACTGCTAACGGCGCCAGATATTAGCAATCAACGTGGACCTGCACACAGATACAAATAAATTTGCTCCCAACGAGTACAGAGAGGTTGTCAATCCCTCCGGCCTTGTCGTTTACAAAGGATCAAACGCAAGTGATAATAGTGATAGGTATTGCTCCAATAGTAAGTAAAAAGCGGAAAGTAAATAGCGGATGTGATCAATGATGGTAATATGGACCGGGGTCCCATGATGTTCACTAGTGATGTCTCTCTCCCAAAAAACGATAAAACAGCTATGTGAGGTGAACGAATTACAGCTGGGCAATTGACAGAATTATGTGCGCAAACCAATGCTAACTATGTTGCAAGAAAGGTAGAGGTTCAAAGCATGGGCGGTACGCCAAGGCAAGTAGACCGAAATCCATCTGCATCTACTACTAATCATCCACCTTGAGATATCTATCCAGAACATCTCGCTGGTATTAAGTTGCGAGTCCCACCCATAGTGTAAACTCAAAGCAACAGACAACTGCATTAAAAGAACTTTGCGTAAAGTAAACAATCCTTGCACCCGCGGGCACAAGCACCGTTGTTTTGCCCCTTGTGGCAACAACACATCCCCTAGACTCATGTTTCTGTCACTCAAGCTAGTCATCGAGGGGCATGAACCCACAATCAAGCATAACGTTCCCTCTTGGAGTCACTACCTACTACTTGGCCAAAGCCATAAATAACAACGGAGAACATGCAAGAATTACTTGCGAACATAAATATAAAAGAGGTAGATCAAATATATTACTCAAACACAATCTGAACATAATCTCACAATCCATCGGATCCCAGCAAACTCAACATAGCAACAGCATAAGGATTACATATGTGCCTCGATCATGTAGGGCAGCTCACGAGGACTAATTAGTGAAGCACAAGAACGGGAGGAGAACATCACATAGCTACTGGTCATGGACCCATTGTCCAAGGGAGACTACTCACAACTCATCCGGGAGGCGTCCATGGTGGTGGAGAAGCTCCCGGTGGTGATCCTCCCCTCCGGTAGGGTGCCGGGAAGAGTTCTCTTGGTGCTCCCGATCTTGGAAGCGCGGCGGCGGTGGAACAGAGATGAGATCGCAAAAAAGGGTTCCCGTCTCGAGGGTTTCGGGCCGTGATATAAATATATGCCAAAGGGGGGCATCAGCGGAGGCCCGGGGGGGCCAGGGGGGCCGCGCCACCAGGGCGCCTGGAGCCCTGGTGGCCCCCCTCCGGCTGTACTTTGGCTGCTGGGAAGCTTCTGGAACGCTGATTTTTTATATAATTTTTCCGGGATTTTTCTGGCAGTTCTCGTAATGGGAAAACCTGAAATACAAAAACAGCAGAAAACAGAAACTGGCACTGAGGTGCACTGAGTTAATAGGTTAGTCCAAATATGATCAAAAGTGTATGGAAGTGTATAAATATCATACCAATATCACCCAAAAGAGGCATGGAGCAAGCAGAAATTATAGATACGTTTTGGACGTATCAACATCCCCAAGCTTAATTCCTGCTCGTCCTCGAGTAGGTAAATGATAACAAGAATAATTTATGTGGTGACATGCTATTAACCATATAGGACTTTCCATAGTCATATGACAAAAGCTTACTGAGACAATGAATCTGTAGTAATTAAGTTGTCTCATGAGAAAATCACAAAGAACTGAAAGTTTTACAATATGGTATTGAAACATCAAATAGATTTGTAATGAGCATGGTGTGCAAATATGATAAAGTGATATCTCGCTTGCCCCCTTTAGTGAAGCAAAACATAAATGCAGGGGCACCTCCAAGGTTTAAGTGATGACTAGATACAATGATTTCAAAGTAAACGATATCATAATCATGCAAAAGACAATGCTACTTTGGGACAATGCACGTTACACTCAGAATGACAATCATGCTCTCAGTAGTTGGTGCTTTAAAAGAAGGTGGAGACTCTCGAACCGTGGCTTTTGTTGGCAAGGTTGAAAACCCGTAGTCGGAAACAAAGACAAAGCATGTACCAGAGCTCTTGGTTTTAAAAACAGAGGTAATAACTATTTTTTTCTTAGATCATGCATGTTTCATCAACGAATGCTAGCAGACAACTCAATCACTTCTTGAGATGGACAAGTTTCGAGGAACGGCTCCCGAATGAGGACGGTCACATCCTCTTAATCTCCTTTGTTTATCACTGCCAAAGTTTTCTGATTTCTCATGAACAAAGCGTGAAGGAGGGTTTGTTTGTTATATTAATTTTGAGCCGGGCGCACTCAATGCCAGTTCCTTCTCGTGTTATGGGTTTGCACATTAGACATGCAATCCCGGGGTGAAGCTTGTCCAACTTAAAAAGATCATGAATTAACTACTACTTCCTCATGGACTTAAAACAGAGGCGCAAAATAGGAATGCTTTTTCTCTTTTTGAATAATTTCGAGATGGTACATGAAAGTCTTCGTTAGGAATGGTAGGTAAATACCATGTAGGAAGGTATGGTGGACTCATATGGCATAACTGGTTTAAAGGAATTTGGATGCACAAGCAGTCAGTCCGCTTAGTACAGGTGGAGGTTAGCAAAAGACTGGGAGCGACCAACTAAGAGAGCAATGATGGTCATAATCATGCAGAGCGACAAAGCAACATTGAATCAGGCATGGTAGTTATATCGCTACTCAGAAACAAAAGATCATCAAGGCTTGACAGACTTTCTTTACAGTCTTAAATATGCGTGAGCATACGCCAAGTCAATCAAAATAAATTCTTGAAGGAAGATATTACTAAACCATACCACATCATAGGCAGACAAATCATGTTGGTACTCCAATAACACATTGGGAACCCCCCAGCTATTTGAGACTAACCATAAGAAAACATGAAGTACTAAGCACCATTATGCACGTAGCATCTTTATCATAGACATATCAACCAATGCAACGGAAGCAAACTCTCTTAATAAGATAAGCATGATAACTAAAGAGAGTTCAAGCAACCAACTAAACAAAAGCTCTTTAAAAAGATAAGCATGAAAACTAAAAGCTAAGCATGATAGTAGCTATTGAAAGACAAAGAACACACACAGCAAAGATAGATATGAAAATTCTATGTTATGTTCTAGGTAGAAGTGGAGCATGTTTCTCTCCCACATAAAGAAAGCTGAGTTCCGACTTGTTATGAAAAGCTAAAGAAAACTAAAAAGGAAAACTAAAAGCACGACGCTCCAAGCATAGCACATAACACATGAAGTGATAAAAATATAATGGAACGAAAGATGAACTGATAATGTTGATGGAGAAGGGGATGCACGGGGGCATCCCCAAGCTTAGACGCTTGAGTCTCCTTGAATATTTCTTGGGGGTGCATGGGGGAATCCCCAAGCTTGAGTGTTTGACACTCCTGAATCTTTTTATCATCTTTCCTCGCACACTTGAAAACTCCCTTCATACATAACTCATCATAATCTGATTAGCGAGGTTAGTACCCATAATAAAATAATTGTTCCTTGCTGGAAATAAGGATATTCTTGAAGGTCTACTGTTTCTCAAGATTGCCAAAAGGTTTTTGCAAAGAAAAAGCAAGCTCAAGGTTTGCAAAATGAAGGAAAGGCAAAACAGGACAGAATCTGTGAAAAACAGAACAGCAGGTAGTAAATGATTTTTTCGGGGCACTTCTGCAACTCTACTCAAAAAACTCAGAACAGACGCACGAAAGACAATTGTATAGAGCACGCTGTCGAAACAATTCAGACCAAAAAGATGATCTGGTGATTTTATACGAATTTTTCTATCCAAGGACAGAATCTGTTTCCTGGACAGCACGTCACAACTTTTGAACTTTCTTGCAATCAGAGGCTATACTTGGCACAAAGTTGAAAAGCAAAGATACAATGATGATGCTACTGTAGTAACAACATCAAGACACAACAAAAGCAAAATAAAATTTTTATTCATGTGGGCTGCCTCCCAAAAGCGCTTTCTTTTATGCCTTTAAGCTAGGCATAATGCATAGAGATCAAGTTTTATCAAGAGTAAAAGAATAGCTAGCCCGTACAACGGACTCAAAAGGTAACTTAATCTTCTTTCGAGGGAAGTATTCCATCACTTTCTTGAGAGGAAATTGGAATTTTATATTCCCCTCTTTCATGTCAATGATAGCACCAACGGTGCGTAGAAAAGGACGTCCCAAAATAATTGGACAAGAAGGTTCACATTCAATATCCATAATAGTAAAATCAACGGGAACGTAATTGTCATTGACAATGATAAGAACATCGTCGATCCTCCCCAAAGGTTTCTTTATGGAAGAATCAACGAGACGAACACCAAAAGAACAAGAATCAAAAGGTTTCAATTTAAGCATATCATATATTCTTTTGGGCATAACAGAGGTACTAGCTCCAACATCACATAAAGCATAGCAAGAGAAGTTATTCAACTTAATTTTAATCATAGGATCCCAACCATCTTCTAGCTTTCTAGGTATGGAGGCTTCTACTCTAAGTTTCTCCTCCCTAGCTTTGATGAGAGCATTAGTGATATGCTCTGTGAAGGCAAGGTTAAGCGTGTTAGTGCGGGGATCTCTAGACATCTTGTGAAGGAAATCAATAACTTCGGTAAGAGTGCAATTATCAAAATCAAGGTCACTACTATCAAGTAAGGTGGTAGTGGTGTCCTTTAGGTTCACTTGTTTGGTAGTTTCTATAGTCATAGCATCACCATTAATAGGTCCAATGGGACCAGGAGTGCATTGGGTGCTAAGAGTTTGGATATCCTCAACAACTTGGATAGTAGCAACAGTGTGGTGGGTAGGAAGGTTCTTAATTCTATCTTCTTCCTCCCTTTCTCTAGCCCATCTCTCTTTAAGTTTAGCCAACATCCTAATGTTTTCATTAATTTGCACTTGAATAGCATTCATAGGAGTGACCTTCCTCTCCTCAAGAGGAGAAGTTCTAATTTTAAGCAATTCTACCTCATTGGCTAAATTGTCTACCTTCAAAGAGAGATCATCTAGTTTGTTTAGTTTTTCTTCTACACTCTTATTAAAGGCTTTTTGGTTAGTGATGAAATCTTTAAGCATAATCTCTAGTTCAGTAGTGGAGTTCTTGGTGATAGGATAAGCATTGTTGTTCCCATAAGAATTAGAGGGGAACGGTCTAGGATTGCTACCAAAATTACTCCTATAAGCATTGTTGTTGAAATTGTTTCTAGAGATAAAGTTCACATCTACTTGTTCTTGAGCAATCAAAGAATTTAAAGGAACATCACGAGGATCAACAGAAGATTGCTTCGAAAGTAGAGACATGATCAAGTCAACTTTTTCATTTAAGGAGGAAATCTCCTCGACAGAGTTTACCTTCCTACCTGTTGGAGCGCGTTCGGTGTGCCATTGGGAATAGTTGGTCATCATCTCATCGAGAAGCTTTGTGGCAGCACCAAGTGTAGTTGACATAAAGGTTCCTCCCGCGGCCGAATCTAACAAGTTCCGCGAGGTAAAGTTCAAGCCTGCATAAAAAGTTTGGATAACCATCCAAGTAGTCAAACCATGAGTAGGGCAGTTCTTGACAAGAGATTTCATACGTTCCCAAGCTTGGGCAATGTGTTCATTATCCAATTGTTTAAAATTCATTATGTTACTTCTTAGTTGGATAATTTTAGCAGGTGGATAGTATTTTCCAATAAAAGCATCTTTGCACTTGTCCCATGAATCTATGCTATTTCTAAGCAAAGACTGAAACCAAATTTTAGCTCCTCCTCTCAAGGAGAAAGGAAAAAGCTTAAGCTTAACAATATCACTGTCTACTTCTCGATACTTTTGCATATCATAAAGTTCAACAAAATTGTTTAAGTGTAAAGCAGCATCATCTCCAGCACCGGAGAATTGATCTTTCATGACTAAGTTCAGTAAAGCAGGTTTAATTTCATACGAAGGTGCTGAAGTGGCAGGTGTAGTGATAGGTGTGCAGATAAAGTCATCATTGTTGTGACTAGTGAAGTCACACAACTTGGTGTTCTCGGTCGAACCCATAGTAGCAAGCAAGCAAGATAACTATTTTTGTGATTTTCGATAAAAGATACTAAAGCAAAAACTGAAAGGTAAACTAACAAGACTAAAAAAGCAAAGGTAAAAGATAGCATGCAACTCCCCTATCCTGAAGAGTGGAGTCCCCGGCAACGGCGCCAGAAAACTTTGCTTGATGGCTTCTCGCCCCTCGTTGGTTACCCCAAGTGGAAGGTTTGAGATGCAGTGTAGCGGAAGTTTTCCCTTGGCAAAGATACCAAGGATCGATTTCCCTGAGACTCCCAGTTTCAACAAGAAGGTGTCAACTGCTAACGGCGCCAGATATTAGCAATCAACGTGGACCTGCACACAGATACAAATAACTTTGCTCCCAATGAGTACAGAGAGGTTGTCAATCCCTCCGGCCTTGTCGTTTACAAAGGATCAAACGCAAGTGATAATAGTGATAGGTATTGCTGCAATAGTAAGTAAAAAGCGGAAAGTAAATAGCGGATGTGATCAATGATGGTAATATGGACCGGGGTCCCATGATGTTCACTAGTGATGTCTCTCTCCCAAAAGACGATAAAACAGCTATGTGAGGTGAACGAATTATAGCTGGGCAATTGACAGAATTATGTGCGCAAACCAATGCTAACTATGTTGCAAGAAAGGTAGAGGTTCAAAGCATGGGCGGTACGCCAAGGCAAGTAGAACGAAATCCATCTGCATCTACTACCAATCATCCACCTTGAGATATCTATCCAGAACATCTCGCTGCTATTAAGTTGCGAGTCCCACCCATAGTGTAAACTCAAAGCAACAGACAACTGCATTAAAAGAACTTTGCGTAAAGTAAACAATCCTTGCACCCGCGGGCACAAGCACCGTTGTTTTCCCCCTTGTGGCAACAGCACATCCCCTAGACTCATGTTTCTGTCACTCAAGCTAGTCATCGAGGGGCATGAACACACAATCAAGCATAACGTTCCCTCTTGGAGTCACTACCTACTACTTAGCCAAAGCAATAAATAACAACGGAGAACATGCAAGAATTACTTACGAACATAAATATAAAGAGGTAGATCAAATATATTACTCAAACACAATCTGAACATAATCTTACAATCCATCGGATCCCAGCAAACTCAACATAGCAACAGCATAAGGATTACATATGTGCCTCGATCATGTAGGGCAGCTCACGAGGACTAATTAGTGAAGCACAAGAATGGGAGGAGAACATCACATAGCTACTGGTCATGGACCCATGGTCCAAGGGAGACTACTCACAACTCATCTGGGAGGCGTCCATGGTGGTGGAGAAGCTCCCGGTGGTGATCCTCCCCTCCGGCAGGGTGCCGGGAGGAATTCTCCTGGTGCTCCCGATCTTGGAAGCGCGGCGGCGGCGGAACAGAGATGAGATCGCGAAAAAGGGTTCCTGTGTCGAGGGTTTCGGGACGCGATATAAATATATGCCAAAGGGGGGCATCAGCGGAGGCCCGGGGGGCCCAGGCGCCCCCCCCCCCCCCCCCGGCGCGGCCAGGGGGGCCGCGCCACCAGGGCACCTGGATCCCTGGTGGCCCCCCTCCGGCTGTACTTTGGCTGCTGGGAAGCTTCTGGAACGCTGATTTTTTATATAATTTTTTCGGGATTTTTCTGGCAGTTCTCGTAATGGGAAAACCTGAGATACAAAAACAGCAGAAAACAGAAACTGGCACTGGGGTGCACTGAGTTAATAGGTTAGTCCAAATATGATCAAAAGTGTATGGAAGTGTATAAATATCATAGCAATATCACCCAAAAGAGGCATGGAGCAAGCAGAAATTATAGATACGTTTTGGACGTATCAGTATTCCACATGTGCAAAACAGTCTTGCACCTATCGTATGTGAACGTAGAGCCTGTCACACCCGATCATCACGTGGTGTCTCAGCACGAAGAACTTTCACAACGGTGAATACTCAGGGAGATTACTTGTACCTTGAAATTTTGTAAGGGATCATCTTATATTGCTACCGCCTTACTAAGCAAAATAAGAAGCATAATAAGATAAACATCACATGCAATCAAAATATGTGACATGATATGGCCATCATCATCTTGTGCTTTTGATCTCCATCTCCAAAGCATCGTCATGATCTCCATCGTCACCGGCTTGACACCATGATCTTCATCATAGCATCATGGTCGTCTTGCCAACTATTTCTACTACTACTATCGCTAACTCATAGTGATAATGTAAAGTAATTACATGGCCTTCACAATTCAGACAATAAAGAGACAACCATAAGTCTCTTGCCCGTTGCCGATAATTTACAAAACATGATCATCTCATACAATAATGTATAACTCATCACGTCTTGACCATATCACATCACAACATGCCCTGCAAAAACAAGTTAGACGTCCTCTACTTTGTTGTTGAAAGTTTTACGTGGCTGCTACGGGCTTAGCAAGAACCGCTCTTACCTACGCATACAAAAAAACACAATGATTTTTCGTCAAGTATGTGTTGTTTTAACCTTCACAAGGACCGGGCGTAGCCACACTCGATTCAACTAAAGTGAGAGAGACAGACACCCGCCAGTCACCTTTAAGCAACGAGTGCTCGTAACGGTGAAACCAGTCTCGCGTAAGTATACGCGTAATGTCGATCCGGGCCGCTTCATCTCACAATACCGCCGAATCAAAGTATGACATGCTGGTAAGAAGTATGACTATTATCGCCCACAACTCATTGTGTTCTATTCATGCATATCATCTACGCATGGACCTGGCTCATGATGCCACTATTGGGGAACGTAGTATTTTAAAAAAAAATCCTACAATCACGCAAGATCTATCTACTAGATGCATAGAAACGAGAGGGGGGAGTGTGTCTACGTACCCTCGTAGACCAAAAGCGGAAGCGTCTAGTGACGCGGTTGATGTAGTCGAACGTCTTCGCGATCCAACCGATCCAAGTACCGAACGTACGGCACCTCCGCGTTCAGCACACGTTCAGCTCGATGACGTCCAACGAACTCTTGATCCAGTTGAGCATCGCGGGAGAGTTTCGTCAGCACGATGGCGTGGTGACGGTGATGATGAAGTTATCAGCGTAGGGCTTCGCCTAAGCACTGCAATGATATGACCGAGGTGTGTAACTGTGGAGGGGGGCACGACACACGACTTGCAAATAAACTTGTGTCTCTACGGGGTGCCCCCTGGCCACGTATATAAATGATGGAGGGAGGAGGAGGCCGGCCCTCATAGGGCGCGCCCAAAGTGTGGAGTCCTACTAGGACTCCCTAGTCCTAGTAGGATTCCACCTCCCACATGGAATAGGAAAAGGGGAAGGGAGAAGGAGAAGGAAGGAAGGGGGCGCCCTCTTTCCCTAGTCCAATTTGGACCAGTCCTTGGGGAAGGGGCGTGGCCACCCTTGAGGCCATTCTCTCCTTTCCCGTATGGCCCATCAAGGCCCAATACGAATTCCCGTAACTCTCCGGTACTCCGAAAAATACCCGAATCACTCGGAACTTTCCGATGTCCGGATATAGCCTTCCAATATATCGATCTTTACGTCTCGACCATTTGGAGACTGTTCGTCATGTATGTGATCTCATCCGGGACTTTTCACAAAGGTCGGTCACCAAATCACATAACTCACATCGAACGTTAAGCGTGCGGACCCTACACGTTTGAGAACTAAGACATGACCGAGACACATCTCCGGTCAATAACCAATAGCGAAACCTGGATGCTCATATTGGCTCCTACATATTCTACGAAGATCTTTATCGGTCAAACCGCATAGCAGCATACGTTGTTCCCTTTGTCATCGATATGGTACTTGCCCGAGATTCAATCGTCGGTATCATCATACCTAGTTCAATCTCGTTACCGGCAAGTATCTTTACTCGTTCCGTAATACATCATCTCGTGACTAACTCATTAGTAATTTTCTGGCTAGGCTTATTATGATGTGTATTACCGAGAGGGCCCAGAGATACCTCTCCGACACTCATAGTGACAAATCCTATTCTCGATCTATGCCAACACCACAAACACCTCCAGAGACACCTGAGCATCTTTATAATCACCCAGTTACATTGTGACGTTTGGTAGCACACAAGGTGTTCCTCTGGTATTCGGGAGTTGCATAATCTCATAGTCATAGGAACATGTATAAGTCATGAAGAAAGCAATAACAATAAAACTAAATGATCATAATGCTAAGCTAATGGATGGGTCTTGTCCATCACATCATTCTCCTAATGATGTGATCACGTTCATCAAATGACAACACATGTCTATGGTTAGGAAACATAACCATATTTGATCAACGAGCTAGTCTGGTAGAGGCATACTAGGGACACTCTGTTTTATCTATGTATTCACACATGTACTAAGTTTCCGGTTAATACAATTCTAGCATGAATAATAAACATTTATCATGATATAAGGAAATATAAATAACAACTTTATTATTGCCTCTAGGGCATATTTCCTTCAGAATACTCATGTCTCATTGTTTTAAGCGAGCCAAGGAAATCTACTTTCTTATTGTAATGCCCAGGATGGGACTATACCTCCTACGTGTCGAGGCACGACTTAAAGGTATAACCCCATTCTGGTATGATCTCAAGTTCGGTATCTTTGCACGACTCATGTAAAAATAGGGATGAAATTGCAAAAGGATAGTTGGCTTACACTCGCCACATCACACAATACATTACATAAGCAAAACATCATTCAAAACATCACAACCCGACTACGGGCGAAGATCCAAAAGAAAGATACCAAAAACATAAAGCCACAGGTCTGAATCGCCCCTAGAAGAAACAACTACTGATCGTCGAAAACGTCACAAGCATACGGCCACGCTCTTCATGGAACTCCCAGAAGTTCTGACCCATCTCCTGCGTCAATCTCGGCTGAAGCTGCATCTGGTGTTGTAGTAACTGTGAGCCACGAGGACTCAGCAATCCCATAACCATGGGTATCAAGACTAGCAAAGCTTTATGGGTAGGAAGAGGTAAAGTGGTGAGGTTGCAGCAGCGGCTAAGCATAATATGGTGGCTAACTTACGAGTACAAGAATAAGATGAGCATCTACGCAAACGGTCGCAAACTAGTAGTGATCGCTAAAGATCCTGAACTACCTACGAGTCAAACATAACCCCACCGTGTTCTCTTCTCAAAGAGAAAAGAGACAGTCACGGTTACTCACATAGTTGTGTGTTTTACTTCGGATCCTCTGTCAAGTTTTCTACAAACGGACATTAACACATTCCAATCTGCCACATAACCGCGGGCACGGCTTTCGAAAGATCATAACCCTGCAGGGGTCGATGACCCTCAACCGTAAGGGATCTATTGCAGCGTTTTCGATAAGTAAGAGTGTCGAACCCAACGAGGAGCAGAAGGTATTGATAAGCGATTCTGAGCAAGAAATCACTGCAAGCACTGAAAGATAACTTTTTAGGGGTTTCTCTATATAAGTAACAGGAAAGTAAAAGCAAGCAATGTAAAAGGCACTGAGAGTATCAAGTGGCCCAATCCTTTCTTAGCAAAGGAGAGGCCTAGCAACTGAACTTATAAAGACTAAAGCGTTCCTGAGGACACACGGGAGAGGTAGTCATGTGCTTTCACCATATTCCGTATCGATACTATGTTATGTGTTGATAAGTGATGAGTGGGTGGATCTATGCTAGTACACTCTCTAGACTAAGATGAGTGCACTCTTATGATTAAACACCTTGCAAGCATCCGCAAATACAAGATAGAATTTAAGGCAAAAGCCTAACCATAGCGATACGATCGAGGATCCATTATTCCCTTATGCAAAAGCGTGCGAACTGGGGTTCAGGTTTCTGTCACTCCGGCAACCCACCATAAGCATTCTTTATACACAATGTATTCTCCTAGGTCCTTAATAAGGCGAAGTGTTGGGTGTTCGACTCACACAACACCACTAGTAGAATGACAACGCAACTTAAGTATCAAACAACACATATTAGTTCAACAGCATATGACTACTAACAACAAGACTTTCCCCATGTCCTCAAGAACTAAGGTAACTACTCACGAGACATAAAGGAGATCATGATCAGTGGGGATAAATAGGTGATAAACAATCTGGACATAATAATATTTCTCCAACAAAACTCAATAGCATTCACCACAAAGTAGTAATCAACACCGATGGAGTAGAGAGGATAGGTGGTACGAGTTACAACACAAGTTGCGATTGTAAGATGAGATTTGGATGAAGATGGAGATGGTGCTGGTGTTGGGGATGATGTTGATGATGATCTCGATGATGCCCGTGATGATGGTGATGACGATGGCGACGATCTCCCCTTCCGGGAGGTGATCTCCCCGGCGGAATCTGCCCGCCGGAGATGGCTTTTTCTTCTCTGTAGGTTTCCGCCAAGAGCGGCGGCGGAACTCCGTAAAAATTCCCGTCCTTAGGGTTTTTGGATAACGGAGAGCATATATGCAAAAGGGGGCGGCCAGAGGTGGGCCAGGGGCTCCAGGCGCCGCCCCCCCCCCCCCGGGCGCGGCCAGGGGGGGCGCCCCCAGGGCGCCTAGGCACCCTGTGGCCCCCCTCTAGTTGCCCTTTCGCGTGCCTTCGAGATTCGTCTGAAAAATATCTCCCGTCAATTTTCAGGTAATTTGGAGGTATTCTTCTTCAGCAACTCAGCGTCCACTTTTTACTGCTCAATCCTGCGTCTGCTGCTTCGGCATCGGAAAGTTTGCAAACTGTGTATAATAGACCAAAACAACATAAGAACATCACCGTAACGTGAAATATATCAATGTATAAGGATAAATTATGATACAAAATAGTGATGCATTTTGGACGTATCAACACCCCCAAGCTTAGACCTCGCTTGTCCCCAAGCGAATATGAACTCGGTAAACCTGTCCACAAGTTTAGAGAGTGAAGTGTCGATAAATAGAATACGGACAAGAAGCATCATAGTTTCTTTACCAACTCAAATATCCTCAACAGCAACCTTCAATTCATAAAGCCCTTATAAAAGAGTGATAACACTTATATTCGAAAGTAGGGCTAAGGAAACTCATTATATCATGGCAAACATGTCCTTTGGTCAAAGAACAACAAATAGATTTAACTTTTGCTCTTATATTTTGATGAGATCAATTGAAGCTTTTTGAAATAACATGTTAATAGGCAAGAAGTGAAAGTGTTAACACAAAGGAAGATATTTTCCTTAGCTGGGCATGAGAAACACCTTACTTATCGAATGATAATGTCAACAAGGATATGATATGACAAATCTTAATGCAGCTTTATATGAATGAATCCTTATCAACATCAAACGTCTGCTCTCTTTGAGAAATAGAAGGAAGTAGAAATAACTGACTCAACTTAAAATTAAAAGATAGGCCCTGTTCTAGGGTAGTAGGGAAAACTCATGTGCTATCCTCAAATCAAACAGAATGAAAACAAGTTTTGAGAGGTGCATGATTTGTCAACGAATGCTAATAGATAACTCAACTACTTCTTGAGCTGGACAAGTTTCGAGGAACGGCTCCCGCACGAGGACGATCACATCCTCTTATTCTCCTTTGTTAATCACTGCCAAAGTTTTTTGATTTCTCATGAACAAAGCGTGAAGGAGGGTTTGTTTGTTATATTATCTTTTTGAGCCGGGCGCACTCAATGCTAGTTCCTTCTCGTATTATGGGTTTGCACATTAGACATGCAATCCCGGGGTGAAGCTTGTCCAATTCAAGAAGACTATGAATTAGCTATTACTTCCTCATGAGCTAAAACAGAGGCACAAAATAAAATATTTTGAACATTTAAGGATAACACATAAATTATATACTTTTAGGAGGTGGTAGTGGAACACCACGAGTAGGTAGGTATGGTGGACTCATATGGAAGGTATTGGTTTTAAGGGTATGGACGCACAAGCAGAATACCGCTTAGTACAGAGTTAGGCTAGCAAAGGTTTTGAGAGAGCAGACAACTGATGATGACTAAGATGCAAAGCAATATAAAGCATGAACATTGAAATAAGCATAACACATCAAGTTGTCTTCCTTGTCAGCATAACACTTCAAGCATAATAACATAAAGGTTTTGGCTATGTTGATACTTTAAGAAAATCATGCTTGTTGTTATGACCAAAGCTATGTTTGCCAAGATTAAATAAAGTTTTCACAGCTATACCTGACATAAGGTCAATACTCCACATAAGAGTCATCATATAAAGTCGATTGCGTGAAGAGAATACCGAGTGCAGCAAAAGGAACCAATAAATTTCTCATTAATATTCCATCATGGACGACTCCACACTCACGGATACAATTCTTCACCGAAGGAGTGATAGACCTCAATGCACACACCTATCTCATATAATAACCTCCCTAGACATGATACGACTCTACTTGACTCTAAAAGACAAAAGGTAAAGATAAAGATACCGGGCACTCCCCCAAGCTTGGAACAAGCCAAGGGAATGCCGTTACCCAAGGAGATTTCACTCATCATGCTTGTTGGCGTTGATCACGTAGTCCTTGGCGAAACGCTTCCATGGATATCTAGTTAAAGTCTCATATGAGAGGCTCGTCTCCTGAATCCTGCATTCAGCACCCATACTCATGCGCATAAACTTTAGTTCATACTCACAGTTCTGGTTATGTAAATCATTAATTTGCCCTTGGAGCTCTATAATTCTTTCTTCAGACGCGGTGATGCTTTTCCACATCTCCTTCATCTCCTTCAGGAAGTAGTTCTTCAGCTCGTTGGTGATGTTAAAGTTAGCTTCAACACCACGCTCGATCATCTTCTTGTACTCGAAGACTTCTTGCTCCACTTCTTCCAGCCTGGCCTGGACGCTCCCCTCCTTGATAGGTCCCTTCAGATCTTCTTGATGAAGGACACCGTCCTCCATCCGAACAACCTGAGGGTGCTTCTTCACCTCAGCGAGGTAAGGGTTGATGACGTTGACGACGAACTTGTCCTTGGGGGAACTTGGAGAAGCCATGGCACCTAAATTCAGCTGAAAGATTCCCTGGCAGAAACAGATCGAAGGGAAAACACGCGAAACCGCAAGATACGTTGCCGGAACAATCCGGGCAAATATATAGGAAAAATCTATGCACAGAAAGGAAGGTAATGGACCAAAGCGGGGTCGGAGACGGACTCCCGGGTGTCCAGGCGGCCTCCCGGCACGGCCCATGGGGGGCGCCAGGGGGGCGCCTGGACTCCCTGGAGGTCGTCTCCGGCACCACTTAGGCTCGGAATTTTACTAATTTTGCAGAAACTCGTAATACGAAACTTTTATGGCGGTTCGCGATGTTTCCTTACCGTACTACATACCTTTTCTTTATTTTGCTTCTGCTGGCGTCTGAAACAGGGCTGCAACATGTTCTTCATGGGTTGTTGTGTATATTATATTCACATCAACATTGACAGGGTCTCCTGCTATGTAATGTTTAAGTCTTTGCCCATTCACAACTTGAGGTTTGGTGCCTTCAAAATTATTAATCTTAATTGCTCCAGACCGATAAACTTCTTCAATATGAAATGGTCCTTCCCACCTGGAAAGTAGTTTACCTAGAGAAAACCTGAAACGGGATCTGAACAACAAAACTTTATCACCAACATTAAATTCACGTTTCAGAATCTTCCTATCATGCCACTTTTTTACCTTTTCCTTGAACATCTTAGCGCTCTCGTAAGCTTCACTTCTCCATTCATCTAGAGAAGTCAAGTTCATGAGACGCTTCTCACCAGCTAGTTTTGGGTCAGCGTTAAGCTCTCTAACAGCCCAGAAAGCTTTGTGCTCTAACTCTAATGGCAAATGGCAAGCCTTGCCATACACCATCTTATAGGGGGACATGCCCATGGGGTTTTTGTAAGCAGTTCTATATGCCCACAAAGCATCTCCTAACTTATTTGACCAGTCCTTCCTATTTCTGTTTACTGTCTTCTACAAGATCAACTTAATCTCTCTATTAGTGAGCTCAACTTGCCCACTAGTTTGAGGATGATATGGTGAAGCAATTCTATGATTAACATCGTATTTAGCCAAATCTTTTCTAAAAGCTCTGTGCGTGAAGTGTGATCCCCCATCAGTCATGAGATACCTTGGTACACCAAACCTAGGAAAAATTACATCTTTAAGCATTTTCAAAGATGTCTTGTGATCAGCACTTTCAGTGGGGATTGCTTCAACCCACTTGGTCACATAATCAACAGCTACTAAAATGTGAGTGTACTTGTGCGAAGAAGGAAAAGGACCCATAAAATCAAAACCCCAACAATCGAAAGGTTCAATCACTAGTGAGTAATTCATAGGCATCTCATTCCTTCTACTAATGTTACCAACTCTCTGACATTTATCACAGGCTAAAACATAATTTCTAGCATCTTTAAAGAGAGTAGGCCAATAAAAACCTGATTGAAGAACCTTATGTGCAGTCCTCTCACTGGCATGATGTCCTCTATAGGGACTATCATGACACTGTCTGAGAATGTCCTTCTGCTCATGTTCCGGAATGCATCTCCTCACGATCCCGTCGGGACCTTCTTTGAAAAGATGTGGGTCATCCCAGAAGTAGTGCCTCAAATCATGAAAGAACTTCTTCCTTTGCTGAAGTGTTAAACCTGGAGGCAAATACTTTGCAACAATAAAATTAGCATAATCTGCATACCAAGGATCGGAAAGAGATTGTACTTTTACAACGGCAAGTTGCTCGTCTGGAAAACTATCGTTAACTGGGATGGGATCATGCGGTATATCTTCCATCCTTGAAAGATTGTCCGCTACCGGATTGTCTTCTCCTATCCTATCAACAATCTGCAAATCAAATTCTTGAAGAAGGAGTACCCATCTGATAAGCCTTGGCTTGGCATCCTTCTTTGTCATAAGATACTTAATGGCAGCATGATCAGTATGAATAATAACTTTGGAATCAACAATATACTGCCTAAACTTATCACAAGCAAATACTACAGCTAAGAATTCCTTCTCAGTAGTAGCATAATTCCTTTGAGCACTATCAAGGGTTTTGCTATCATAATGTATAACATTCAATTTTTTATCAACTCTTTGTCCTAAAACAGCTCCAACAGCAAAATCACTAGCATCACACATAATCTCAAAAGGTAAATTCCAGTCAGGTGGTTGCACTATAGGAGCGGTTATTAAAGCTTTCTTAAGGACTTCAAAATCTTCCTTACAATTTTCATCAAATACAAAAGGAACGTCCTTCTGGAGAAGATTAGTGAGGGGTCTTGAGGTTTTAGAAAAGTCTTTAATAAATCTTCTATAAAAACCTGCATGACCGAGAAAACTGCGAATACCTTTGATGTCCCTTGGGTAGGGCATCCTCTCAATAGCTTCGATCTTAGCCTTGTCCACTTCAATTCCCCTTTCGGAAATCTTGTGACCAAGAACAATTCCTTAATTAACCATGAAGTGGCACTTTTCCCAGTTGAGTACCAAATTTGTCTCCTCGCATCTCTGTAAAACTTTATTAAGATTGTGAAGACAATGGTCAAAAGAAGTTCCATAAACGGAGAAATGGACTTCCATAATATCCCCGCAGAAACCATGAAAGATAGCAGACATACACCTTTGAAAAGTAGCAGGGGCATTACATAAACCAAAAGGCATACGCCTGTAAGCATAAGTACCAAAGGGACAAGTAAAAGTGGACTTTTCTTGATCGGCAGTGTTAACATGAATTTGAGAGAAGCCAGAATAACCATCGAGATAACAAAAGTGGGTATTTTTGGATAACCTTTCAAGCATTTGGTCGATGACCGGCAACGGGTAGTGATCCTTCCTGGTTGCTTTGTTCAACTTCCTGTAATCAATACACATTCTATATCCAATAATAATTCTCTGAGGTATTAATTCATTTTTATCATTAGGAACCACAGTTGTACCTCCTTTCTTAGGAACACAATGTACCGGACTTACCCACTTACTATCAGCTATAGGGTAGATAATACCTGCGGCCAGAAGCTTGAGAATCTCAGTTCTCACAACATCCATCATCTTCGGGTTCAACCATCGTTGATGATCAACAACTGGTTTAGCATCAGGCTCAAGGTTGATAGTATGTTGACAGATAGATGGACTAATCACCTTAAGGTCATCAAGGGTATAGCCAATTGCGCCTCGGTGTTTACGAAGTACTTCCAATAATCGCTCTTCTTCATATCCTGAAAGGTTAGAATTGATAATAACAGGTTTTACTTTCATTTCATCTAAATAAGCATACTTGAGCGTATCGGGCAGAGGTTTAAGATCGAACACCGGATCTTCTTTCGGTTTTGATAAAATTCCCAAAGGTTCAACCGGAAGGTTGTGCTTCAGAATAGCAGGCTGCCTCAAGAATATTTCATCTAGTTCATTTCTTTCCTGCATATGCAAATCATTCTCGTGGTCCTCCATGTATTGCTGCAAAGGATCATTAGGGGGAATAGCAATAGAGGCAATACTTTCAATAATTTTATCATCACTGGGTAAATCAGTACCATGAGGCTGCTTAGAGAACTTAGAAAAATTAAATTCATATGGCTCACCATCGAATTCAACAGAAACTTTACCTTTCTTGCAATCTATTATAGCTCCACAAGTCCTAAGAAAACGTCTACCAAAAATAATTGGACAAAAATTGTCCCTCTCTGAACCAAGTACTAGAAAGTCGGTAGGGTATTTTACCTTTCCACATAGGACTTCAACGTCTCTCACAATTCCGATAGGAGAGATAGTTGTTCTGTTTGCAAGATGAATGGTAACATCAACTTCTTCAAGTTCACAAGGGGAAATCTCACCAATGATTTCTTCATAAAGTGAATAGGGTATAGCGCTTGCACTCGATCCCAAATCGCATAGCCCATAATAATTGTGATCTCCTATTTTAACAGATACCACTGGAGTACCTGAAATTGGGCCTTTATTCTTGGATGTGACAAGGTTAGTGGAAACAGCACAAAAATTTATATTGGAATCCAAAACATCATTAGTAGCAAGGTCTTTAATCAATGCAACTTGAGTATCGACTTTGATCTGGTCCTCAGGCTCATCAACTCTTCTCTCACTTTTATTTATTATGCCTGTCACAAAAGAGTGCTCCTTTATCCTTGCGGGAAAAGGAGGCTTTTCATATATAACTGTAGGCAAAATAGGGTCAGCAACATAAATGTCAATAGATGACTCTTTAAAAGGTTCATGGTGCTGGTCTCTCTTCTTTTTAAAAGAATCAACGTGAGAGGCAAAATTCTTACACAAATCAAGCACTAGATGGGAATCAAGACCAATCTTAGAGCAAAAAGTATTGAAGTAATCAGTTTTCACTTTACCAATAGCGCTACGCTCCCCGGCAACGGCGCTAGAAAACGGTACTTGATGACCCTCAACCGTAAGGGATCTATTGCAGCGTTTTCGATAAGTAAGAGTGTCGAACCCAATGAGGAGCAGAAGGTATTGATAAGCGATTCTGAGCAAGAAATCACTGCAAGCACTGAAAGATAACTTTTTAGGGTTTCTCGATATAAGTAACAGGAAAGTAAAAGCAAGCAATGTAAAAGGCACTGAGAGTAGCAAGTGGCCCAATCCTTTCTTAGCAAAGGAGAGGCCTAGCAACTGAACTTATAAAGACTAAAGCGTTCCTGAGGACACACGGGAGAGGAAGTCATGTGCTTTCACCATATTCCGTATCGATACTATGTTATGTGTTGATAAGTGTTGAGTGGGTGGATCTATGCTAGTACACTCTCTAGACTAAGATGAGTGCACTCATGATTAAACACCTTGCAAGCATCCACAAATACAAGATAGAATTTAAGGCAAAAGCCTAACCATAGCAATACGATCGAGGATCCATTATTCCCTTATGCAAAAGCGTGCGAACTGGGGTTCAGGTTTCTGTCACTCCGGCAACCCACCATAAGCATTCTTTATACACAATGTATTCTCCTAGGTCCTTAATAAGGCGAAGTGTTGGGTGTTCGACTCACACAACACCACTAGTAGAATGACAACGCAACTTAAGTATCAAACAACACATATTATTTCAACAGCATATGACTACTAACAACAAGACTTTCCCCATGTCCTCAAGAACTAATGTAACTACTCACGAGACATAAAGGAGATCATGATCAGTGGGGATAAATAGGTGATAAACAATCTGGACATAATAATATTTCTCCAACAAAACTCAATAGCATTCACCACAAAGTAGTAATCAACACCGATGGAGTAGAGAGGATAGGTGGTACGAGTTACAACACAAGTTGCGATTGTAAGATGAGATTTGGATGAAGATGGAGATGGTGCTGGTGTTGGGGATGATGTTGATGATGATCTCGATGATGCCCGTGATGATGGTGATGACGATGGCGACGATCTCCCCTTCCGGGAGGTGATCTCCCCGGCGGAATCTGCCAGCCGGAGATGGCTTTTTCTTCTTTGTAGGTTTCCGCCACGGAGCGTCGGCGGAACTCCGTAAAAATTCCCGTCCTTAGGGTTTTTGGATAACGGAGAGCATATATGCAAAAGGGGGCGGCCAGAGGTGGGCCAAGGGCTCCAGGCGCGCCCCCGGCGCGGCCAGGGGGGGCGCGCCCCCAGGGCGCCTGGGCACCCTGTGGCCCCCCTCTGGTTGCCCTTTCGCGTGCCTTCGTGATTCGTCTGAAAAATATCTCCCGTCAATTTTCAGGTAATTTGGAGGTATTCTTCTTCAGCAACTCAGCGTCCACTTTTTACTGCTGAATCATGCGTCTGCTGCTTCGGCATCGGAAAGTTTGCAAACTGTGTAAAATAGACCAAAAAAACATAAGAACATCACCGTAACGTGAAATATATCAATGTATAAGGATAAATTATGATACAAAATAGTGATGCATTTTGGACGTATCAGGGGTGTCCCAACTTAGCCCATCACAAGCTCTCATGATCAGTTGAAGTGATAAATATAATATCATCACCCCTTATCTTAGGGAAATCCGATCAGGCTCGGCATCCCGGTGCACAAGACATTTCGACAATGGTAAAACAAGTCCAGCAAGACCTCCCGGCATGCCGACACCCTGATAGTAGCCGCGCGTATCTCGTCTCAGGCCACGTCCGGATGGGCGATGCTACAGGTAAAACCAGCCCTCGGGTTTCCCCAAGGTGGCCCTGCAGGACCCCCGTTTGGGACCAACACCATCAGCACTGGCCCCCCTGCTATGTAGAAAAGAAATCTCCAAGGAGCGTCCCCCTTATGCAAATTAATTAATTAAGTTGTTATTATGAGGCAAATTAAAACCAAAGTTGGGCCTTGCTGGAGGAGTTTTATTCAAAGACGAAGTGTCAAGGAGTCCCCATATACCCAACCATGTAAGGAACGCAAAGTCAAGGAACATAATGCCGATTTATCAGCGTTTAAGGTGGCATGAGTGGAACAAAACACTGAGCAAAAGGCCAAGCCTTCCACCCATGCCCAGTATATAGGTGTGTTATTATATATATAACATATTGTGATATTACAACAACAAGTTCCCTCCTGGAACGATCTTCATCTTCACCTGCAACTAACAACGCTATAAGAGGGGCTGAGCAAGCGGGTAACATAGCCAAACAAGGGTTTTGCTAGGAAGGTTTCTAAGGTTAGAGATTTCATGGCAACAAGGAGAGGGCTGACAAAATGATGGGTAGCTCGACATATAACGATAGCATCGAGACAACTAAGCAAAGGCAATGATAGTAAAGGTATCCAAGGGTATTGTCATCTTGCCTGAGATTCCGCGAGGGAGAAGAACAAGTCCAGCAGTAGTCATACAATCCTCACAACTCCGGAACGAACCCGGAGCTAACGAGAGAAGCAAACCGGAAAGAAACAAGCAACACGGTAAACACACCACAAGAGACATGACAATATGCTCAATCAAGTATGATGCAAAACAAGTCTATGTAGGAAGCAATACATGGCAAGGTAGGAAGCACAGAAAAAACAACACAAGTCTATATGATGCAATACATGGCAAGGTATGATGCAAGACAAGTCTATATAGGAAGCAATACGTGGCAAGGTAGGAAGCACAGAAAACAACACAAGTATATATGATGCAATACATGGCAAGGTATGATGCATGACAAGTCTATGCAGGAAGCAATACATGGCAAGGTAGGAAGCACAGAAAAACAATCACAAGTCTATATATGATGCAATACATGGCAAGGTATGATGCATGACAAGTCTATGTAGGAAGCAACAACAATTTAACATTCAAAGGTTGTTATCACAATGCGGATGACATGATCAAGTCTTATGCAATTTTTAGTAAAAGTTAACATGAAGAGATATGAAGTATTTGTCACCGTGGTGGTAAGAAAGGGGCCACGGCGGTGAATCCGAAAATGATGCCACGCAACATATCGGTTCCGGTAACTCGTTGAGAGACCGGTGCAAAAGAAGGATCGGCGCTAGCGTGAAAGCAAAGACGATGGGGTGCTCCCGGTTACCCGGTTCCCACTTGACAACGACAGGGCAACCGAGGGTCACAACGGACACGATGCAAACATCCGATTCATCTCATACAACACATGCAATCCACGGGTCATCGTCTCGGGGTTATACCTTCGGAACGTTCGTTTCGGGGCGGTTCGAGGTCGTAGAGGAAGTAGTGGTACTCGCGGGTCGTGGTACACGTTTTGTAGCCGTTCACGTTTCTGAAGATGTTCGGGGTCGACGGTAGAGGTACTTGGCGAATCGAACGTCTTCGGGCGACGGTAGTGGTACACGGTTCTTCGGCGACGGTCGTCGTACATGTTCCGTAGATGTTCATGTTTCCGTAGAGGTACTTGTCGCGGCATCGGACGTAGTGGTACTTGACGCATCACATCATGTAGTCGTACACGGGGTCGACGGTACAGGTACTTGTCGCATCCACCAAGTGTAGTCGTACTCGTTTCGAAGATGAACTTGATCCGATGCCTTCGGGCGTCATGGTACTTGGTATCTTGGCGAAAAATAATGAAGATGGCCTTGGACAGAGACATGGCAGCAACAATAGGTTGCGCACGGCAGAGTAGCTGCGGCCTTGGTTCTCGCGGTGGATCTCCTGAGGTGACAGTTGAAGCAGCAAGGGGAGGCACTCGGGGACGACTCCGGACCAAGGAGCTCGGGTGGGGTGGTCGTGGATCAGCACAGGAACGACGAGGCACAGGCATACGGGGACGATGCGGAGGGGCGACGGTGCTGGTCGAGGCGGCGAGTGGGGCGAGGGACGGCGCGGCTCCGCGCAGGGGAGCCCGCGAGCTCCTGCGCGTCACCGTCCGGCGGCGGGGATGGCCGCGGAGAGGTGATGGCTTCTCGCCCCTCGTTGGTTACCCCAAGTGGAAGGTGTGAGATGTAGCGTAGCGGTAGTTTTCCCTTGGTGAAGATACCAAGGATCGAATCCCGTGAGACTCCGAGGGTCGACAAGTAGGTGTCAACTGCTAACGGCGCCAGATACTTAGCGATTGACAGGACCTGCACACAGATACAAATAACTTTGCTCCCAACGAGTACAGAGAGGTTGTCAATCCCTCCGGCCTTGTCGTTTACAAAGGATCAAACGCAAGAGATAATAGTGATAGGTATGACTGCAACTAGTAAATAAGAACAGGAAGTAAATAGCGGGTGTGATCAGTGATGGTAATATGGACCGGGGTCCCATGATGTTCACTAGTGATGTCTCTCTCCCAAAAGATGATAAAACAGCTAAGCGAGGTAAACAAATTACAGCTGGGCAATTGACAGGATTATGTGCGCAAACCAATGCTAACTATGCTGCAAAGAAAGGTAGAGGCTCAAAAGCATGGGCGGTACGCCAAGGCAAGTAGACCGAAATCCATCTGCATCTACTACTAATCATCCACCTTGAGATATCTATCCAGAACATCTCGCTGGTATTAAGTTGCGAGTCCCACCCATAGTGTAAACTCAAAGCAACAGACAACTGCATTAAAAGAACTTTGCGTAAAGTAAACAATCCTTGCACCCGCAAGTACAAGCACCGTTGTTTTCCCCCTTGTGGCAACAGCACATCCCCTAGACTCATGTTTCTGTCACTCAAGCTAGTCATCGAGGGGCATGAACCCACAATCAAGCATAACGTTCCCTCTTGGAGTTACTACCTACTACTTGGCCAAAGCAATAAACAGCAACGGAGAACATGCAAGAATTACTCAAGAACATAAATATAAAAGAGGTGAATCAAATATATTACTCACACACAATCTGAACATAATCTCATAATCCATCGGATCCCAGCAAACTCATCATAGCAACAGCATAAGGATTACATATGTGCCTCGATCATGTAGGGCAGCTCACGAGGTCTAATCGGTGAAGAACAAAGAGGGGAGGAGAACATCACATAGCTACTGGTCATGGACCCATGGTCCAAGGGGGACTACTCACAACTCATCCGGGAGGCGTCCATGGTGGTGGAGAAGCTCCCGATGGTGGTTCTCCCCTCCGGCAGGGTGCCGGGAAGAGTTCTCCTGGTGCTCCCGATCTTGGAAGCGCGACGGCGGCGGAACAGAGATGAGATCGCGAAAAAGTGTTCCGTCCTCGAGGGTTTCGGGACACGGTGTAAATATATGCCAAAGGGGGTCACCAGAGGAGGTAAGGGGGGCCCAGGCGCCCCCCCCCCACCCCCGGCGCGGCCAGGAGGGGGGCTGCCCCCTCAGGGCGCCTGGAGCCCCTCTGGCCCCCCTCTGGCCCTACTTCTGCCGCATGGAAGCTTCTGGAGCGCTCATTTTTTATATATTTTTCCCGGAATTTTTCTGGCAATTTAAGTAATGGGGAAACCTGAAATAGAAAAACAGCAGAAAACAGAAACTGACACTGGGGTGCACTGAGTTAATAGGTTAGTCCAAATATGATCAAAAGTGTATGGAAGTGCATAAATATCATAGCAATATCACACAAAAGAGGCATGGAGCAAGTAGAAATTATAGATACGTTTTGGACGTATCAAGAGGCGCGGGGGATCCGGCGGCGAACACTGCAGGGCAGCGCGACGGAGGAGAGGTGATGGGCGCGGCTCGAAGGAGATGAGGAGGAGGCTGGGAGGAGAGGGGTCGTGTCCATCTGCTCGGGTGCTCGAGGGGGAGCGAAGGAGATCGAGCGAGGAGCGGGTCGGGGCCTCTGGCGGCGCGAGGGAAGAGCGAGAGGAGGGATCGGGCGAGGGAAGAGGGAGATCGAAGCTAGGGTTAGGAGGAGGGAAGCGGGCTGCGGGGAGAGAGGCTGGGCCTTGGCCAGATGGTGCGGCCGGCCTGGCTGTAGGGAGATGAGCCTTAGATCCTCACTCCTCTCTCTTAACTAAAAAAACAGAAAAGAGAAAGAAATGAAAGTGAGGTCTAGGAAGGAATTGCACAAGAGGTTATTTTTCTCGGGCTCATATAAATGAGCGTAATCCAAGAAAAATAGAAGTGGCCCGATCGAGATATAATTCAAGCATATTTGAATTTACTTCAAATGGGTTTGAACTAAGACTTGATTTTTGAAGTGTCCAAAAATGTTCGAATCTTTGGAGGAGCCTCGATAAAACGGTTAAGAATTATAGACAAGGTTACAGAGTCAAAATTGAAGTAGAAAAAGAATATGAGGAATATTTGCAAGTGTGTTACGGTGATTCCAAGGCAATGGAATATTTTATTATAGCTCCCTAAATATTAGGAGGATATGTTATAAAGAGAAGTAATCCTTCCCTCGATTTAAATGGATCGAGGATCCATACGGTTTATTTAGAAATGCAAAAGAATTATGACATGATGGCATGATGATATGATGCAATGCAAAAATAAATAACACAAGCACAAATGAAACACACGGGAGAACCCGGAACATCTGGAATCTTCTGGGACGTCGGTCTTCGGGCGTCACAACTCTCCCACACTAACAGAGGATCTCGACCCGAGATCCTGGAGATGGCACCGGATAAAACGGAAGAGGAATAGGTAAAACAAAGTTGCTTCTTTGACAGATGAGTGAAACCACGAACCTTGAGAGGTTAAACAAGTTGAATAAGAATACAATGGAGATGAACGAAGATGAAAACACTCCGTTAGAAAAAAAAGGAACAAGGAACGTTACGAGAACCTTGTAGGTTGAACGACATGAAACAAGAGCTTACGAACCAAAAGAATATGAAACTACAACGGTATAGCCAAGAATAAGAATGACATAATTTGGACAGCACTCCGACTGTGGAAGGAATTGAACATGAACTTGAGGAGATGGGAAGATACTTGATGAAATCAACAGCACATTGTCTCCGAAACAATTAAAAGAATGGCACAAGGTTAAGAAAGATTTCAGATAGCACTCCGGTTGAAAAGATAGGCAAAACTTGATAAGATGAGAGGATTAGAATGGAGGCACGATATTCCGGTTGAGTGGACAAGAAAAGAAAAGACCATGATCTTGATATGACAAGATGATGGTTCGAAGAGAGCAATATCACAAAGCCTCCGGAACGAATAATGGAGTGAAAAGATCGAAGAAGAATAACATCTTCAACAAGAAAAGATTTTGAAAGCATCCTTACAAAGAAGGGTTGAAAGGGGTTGATGGAAAATCAACAACGAAAACGAATAAGCTTGATGTGGGCTTATGGAAAACATCTCAAAAGATAAGGTAGAAAGAATTGCACTTCCAAAATGCAAGATGGAGAATACTTGAGCTCCAACAAGAATCTTGATGAAGACTTCGAGAATGAATTAAATCATGATGAACCACCATGAAGAACTCCGGTAATGAAAGCATGGGAAGTGAAAGATGGAAAGAATAAGATTGAAGGCCTGCGGTGAATTAGATGGAGCTTTGAAATGATATAATTGAAATAACTTGGAGCTCCGGAAAACAAGATGAACAACTTAGAACCGAGAATATGATATGATGAACAAGCTCCGGAAAAAGAGATTAACCACTTCGAGGAAATAAGAATAAGATTTACTGTATGCTTATCCTTGATCAAAATAAATTGATGACCAGCAACGGATTTGGCCTACTACTTATTCTTGTTGAAAAGGATTGGAGACAGATATAGCCAAACTTGAGAATAATCTTGAACGACTCACCGGTAGGATTATGAAAAGAACAAATGAATTAATACGATAACAACGGAAGAGTAAACTTGAAAGAACCACCGTAAGAATATGGAGACGAAAGAAGAGACATCGATGAAGAATAGTTGGAGGACGAAGTTGAAAACCGAGAACGAAGAAATCTTCTGTAATGATGGCCTTCTTAGGATCACAATGGGAAGAATTCATGAAGAATCTTGAGAGAACGGGCCAAGATTTAAGAGAAACACTTCTCCGGTCTCCAAATGTTGAGAATGAAGACGAGAAATGCCATAAGAATTGTTGAGGCACTCTGGAATGAAGAATTAAAATGTTGAACCAACGATGAAAAGAATTTGAAAGCGATCTTGGAGAAGTCATATGACTAATGGAAATCATTCCTACGTCACACTTTGAAAAGAATTTCAGAATAACTCCGGAAAATAGAAGAGTTAGGTAAGATCCTGGAAAAAGACATGTGGGTTAGGGCCCACTCAAAGAAATCACCGTTGAAAAAGATTGCTTAAGAGACATTGCACCGGTTAAATTAAATGGCTTGAATAATATAGCAACCTCAAAATAGTTTGAACGGATTAAGAATGGAATTATGAATCTTCTGAGATATCTTCAACACTCCGGATATGAATAAAGAGATGTGAAGAAATAAGAGAGCCTTCGGATAAGAAATTCCCACATTGGAAAACATGTGAAAGAAGAGGCACAGATATGATCAATACGGAAGCTTGGATTTAGTCCACCGGAGAAGAATATTGGAATTAAGAATGATGAACTTGAAACTCTTTAGCATTTTCACGATAAATCACCGGATAAGAACATTGAAGGAAATGAATGAAGAACCAACACATGAATAAAATGGATATTTCATTTGAGAATTGCTGGCTCCATAAAGAAAAGGGTGGGAGGGTGGGGAAATCAAAGACAACTTGAGACGAACAAAATGGACACCGGTTGAAAAAGAATTTAACATGACCATCTTGATGATCAAGAAGAATTAGCACTCCCATAGAAATATGAGACCACCGATTAGGAAAGGTATGGAATCAACATTTGACATCGAAGCAACTCGAATACCAGAATCAAATCAAAACAAAGGATAGATATGTTGCAACATAATCTTCACAATATCATTCGAACAGATAATTGAACGAATGAATTCCGTAGGTACATCAACTTGTTGAGAATCCACTTGGAGAACAAAAGGTAAATAAAAACAACAAGGAGCAGATAGAACAAATACAAGATAGAAGCTTCGTTCGACAAATTCATACTGAAAGCTTATTGAACGTGTTACAAAAGGGTTTTGAATCCTCGGATCAGCATAGCCAAGGACCCTTTAAGATGCAACTCCCGATTGGAACAACGCCCATAAAACCACTTCACTCAATGTAGAACCCCGAACTCCATATCATGCATTCGTTGGAAGAATGCCTACGAAGTACTGGATGAACCCACCTATTAATTTCCGAAAGTTTCCAGTTATGCAATCAGGTATTGGGGATACAGGGGAAGCATCACGCACTCAACTCTAATCCTACATCCAGCTGTATCCATCGTTCGACACATAACCAGTTATTTCCAGAAACCGTTTGCCTCGGACCTTCGAAACGCATCTGCTATAGAAGCTATGGCAATACTCCCGAACTACCTCCCCAGTACTGGGTGATGTCGGGGTTATCTTGCCACTAACCGCATAGGAGAGTTTTCGATGTCGGCTGTCTTAAGTATTCGAGAACTGCTGCGATATATTTGTGACGACAACACCTCGGAGCTCAACTCCCTGGGACACTGCCACAACTCCTAAATGACAGGAGGCATCGAGAACAATGTTCTTGTCACAAAGACATCAGAACATTCCAAACAATACTCGCGTGATCCTAAAAAAAATTTGGTGCATTTTTTAGAGTAGAAGAGATAAAAGTAATCGTCAGGAGTCCTCACCGTAGTGAAAAGAGATGAGGAACAAAAGAAACCCTACTCTCCGATATATATATATATAGGACTCAAAATATTTTCAAGTGTGTGCCTAGACTCAACCGTCAACGATTCGATCAATCAGTGGGGGCTCCTAGGTCGGAGAAGGCTCAGATACCAACTTGTAATGCCCAGGATGGGACTATACCTCCTACGTGTCGAGGCATGACTTAAAGGTATAAGCCCATTCTGGTATGATCTCAAGTTCGGTATCTTTGCACGACTCATGTAAAAATAGGGATGAAATTGCAAAAGGATAGTTGGCTTACACTCGCCACGTCACACAATACATTACATAAGCAAAACATCATTCAAAACATCACAACCCGACTACGGGCGAAGATCCAAAAGAAAGATACCAAAAACATAAAGCCACAGGTCCGAATCGCCCCTAGTAGAAACCACTACTGATAGTCGAAAACGTCACAAGCATACGGCTACGCTCTTCATGGAACTCCCAGAAGTTCTGACCCATCTACTGCGCCAATCTCGGCTGAACCTGCATCTGGTGTTGTAGTAACTGTGAGCAACGAGGACTCAGCAATCCCATAACCATGGGTATCAAGACTAGCAAAGCTTTATGAGTAGGAAGAGGTAAAGTGGTGAGGTTGCAGCAGCGGCTAAGCATAATATGGTGGCTAACTTACGAGTACAAGAATAAGATGAGCATCTACGCAAACGGTCGCAAACTAGTAGAGGTCGCTAAAGATCCTGAACTACCTACTAGTCAAACATAACCCCACCGTGTTCTCTTCTCAAAGAGAAAAGAGACAGTCACGGTTACTCACACAGTTGTGTGTTTTACTTCGGATCCTCTGTCAAGTTTTCTACAACCGGACATTAACAAATTCCAATCTGCCACATAACCGTGGGCACGGCTTTCGAAAGATCATAACCCTGCAGGGGTGTCCCAACTTAGCCCATCACAAGCTCTCACGATCAGCTGAAGTGATAAATATAATATCATCACCCCTTATATTAGGGAAATCCGATCAGGCTCGGCATCCCGGTGCACAAGACATTTCGACAATGGTAAAACAACTCCAGCAAGACCTCCCGGCGTGCCGACACCCTGATAGTAGCCGCGCGTATCTCGTCTCAGGCCACGTCCGGATGGGCGATGCTACAAGTAAAACCAGCCCTCGGGTTTCCCCAAGGTGGCCTTGCAGGACCCCCGTTTGGGACCAACACCATCAGCACTGACCCCCCTGCTATGTAGAAAAGAAATCTCCAAGGAGCGTCCCCCTTATGCAAATTAATTAATTAATTAAGTTGTTATTATGAGGCAAATTAAAACCAAAGTTGGGCCTTGTTGGAGGAGTTTTATTCAAAGACTAAGTGTCAAGGAGTCCCCATATACCCAACCGTGTAAGGAAAGCAAAATCAAGGAACATAATGTCGGTTTATCGGCGCCTAAGGTGGCATGAGTGGAACAAAACACCGAGCAAAAGGCCAAGCCTTCCACCCATGCCCAGTATATAGGTGTGTTATTATATATATAACATATTGTGATATTACAACAACAAGTTACCTCCTGGAACGATCTTCATCTTCACCTGCAACTAACAACGCTATAAGAGGGGCTGAGCAAGCGGGTAACATAGCGAAACAAGGGTTTTGCTAGGAAGGTTTCAAAGGTTAGAGGTTTCATGGCAACAAGGAGAGGGCTGACAAAATGATGGGTAGCTCGACATATAACGATAGCATCGAGACAACTAAGCAAAGGCAATGATAGTAAAGGTATCCAAGGGTATGGTCATCTTGCCTGAGATTCCGCGAGGGAGAAGAACAAGTCCAGCAGTAGTCAAACAATCCTCACAACTCCGGAACGAACCCGGAGCTAACGAGAGAAGCAAACCGGAAAGAAACAAGCAACACGGTAAACACACCACAAGAGACATGACAATATGCTCAATCAAGTATGATGCAAAACAAGTCTACGTAGGAAGCAATACATGGCAAGGTAGGAAGCACAGAAAAAACAACACAAGTCTATATGATGCAATAAATGGCAATGTATGATGCAAGACAATTCTATATAGGAAGCAATACATGGCAAGGTAGGAAGCACAGAAAACAACACAAGTATATATGATGCAATACATGGCAAGGTATGATGCATGACAAGTCTATGCAGGATGCAATACATGGCAAGGTAGGAAGCACAGAAAAACAATCACAAGTCTATATATGATGCAATACATGGCAAGGTATGATGCATGACAAGTCTATGTCGGAAGCAACAACAATATAACATTCAAAGGTTGTTATCACAATGCGGATGACATGATCAAGTTTTATGCATTTTTTAGTAAAAGTTAACATGAAGAGATATGAAGTATTTGTCACCGTGGTGGTAAGAAAGGGGCCACGGCGGCAAATCTGAAAATGATGCCACGCAACATATCGGTTCCGGTAACTCGTTGAGAGACCGGTGCAAAAGAAGGATCGGCGCTAGCGCGAAAGCAAAGACGATGGGGTGCTCCCGGTTACCCGGTTCCCACTTGACAACGACAGGGCAAACGAGGGTCACAATGGACACGATGCAAACATCCGATTCATCTCATACAACACATGCAGTCCACGGGTCATCATCTCGGGGTTATACCTTCGGAACGTTTGTTTCGGGGCGGTTCGAGGTCATAGAGGAAGTAGTGGTACTCGCGGGTCGTGGTACACGTTTTGTAGCCGTTCACGTTTCCGAAGATATTCGGGGTCAACGGTAGAGGTACTTGGCGAATCGAACGTCTTCGGGGCGATGGTAGTGGTACACGGTTCTTCGGCGACGGTCGTCGTACACGTTCCGTAGATGTTCATGTTTCCGTAGAGGTACTTGTCGTGGCATCGGACGTAGTGGTACTTGACGCGTCACATCATGTAGTCGTACACGGGGTCGACGGTAGAGGTACTTGTCGCATCCACCAAGTGTAGTCGTACTCGTTTCGAAGATGAACTTGATCCGATGCCTTCGGGTGTCATGGTACTTGGTATCTTGGCGAAAAATAATGAAGATGGCCTTGGACAGAGACATGGCAGCAACAATAGGTTGCGCATGGCATGGTAGCTGCGGCCTTGGTTCCCGCGGCGGAGCTCCTGAGGCGACAGTTGAAGTAGCAAGGGGAGGCACTCAGGGACGACTCCGGACCAAGGAGCTCGGGCGGGGTGGTCGTGGATCAGCGCAGGAACGATGAGGTGCAGGCCTACGGGGACGATGCGGAGGGGCGGCGGCGCTGGTCGAGGTGGCGAGCGGGGCGAGGGACGGCGCGGCTCCGCGCGAGGGAGCCCGCGATCTCCGGCGCGTCGCCGTCCGGCGGCGGGGATGGCCGCGGAGAGGCGCGGGGGATCCGGCGGTGAACACTGCAGGGCAGCGCGACGGAGGAGAGGTGAGGGGCGCGGCTCGAAGGAGATGAGGAGGAGGCTGTGAGGAGAGGGGTCGCGTCCATCTGCTCGGGTGCTCGAGGGGGAGCGAAGGAGATCGATCGAGGAGCGGGTCAGGGCCTCTGGCGGCGCGAGGGAAGAGCGAGAGGAGGGATCGGGCGAGGGAAGAGGAAGATCGAAGCTAGGGTTAGGAGGAGGGAAGCGGGTTGCGGGGAGAGAGGCTGGGCCTTGGCCAGATGGTGCGGCCGGCCTGGCTGCAGGGAGATGGGCCTTAGATCCTCACTCCTCTCTCTTAACTAAAAAAACAGAAAAGAGAACGAAAAGAAAGTGAGGTCTAGGAAGGAATTGCACAAGAGGTTATTTTTCTCGGGCTTATAAAAATGAGCGTAATCCAAGAAAAATAGAAGTGGCCCGATCGAGATATAATTCAAGCATATTTGAATTTACTTCAAATGGGTTTGAACTAAGACTTGATTTTCGAAGTGTCCAAAAATGTTCGAATCTTTGGAGGAGCCTCGATAAAGCGGTTAAGAATTATAGACAAGGTTACAGAGTCAAAATTGAAGTAGAAAAAGAATATGAGGAATATTTGCAAGTGTGTTACGGTGATTCCAAGGCAATGGAATATTTTTTTATAGCTCCCTAAATATTAGGAGGATATGTTATAAAGAGAAGTCATCCTTCCCTCGATTTAAATGGATCGAGGATCCATACGGTTTATTTAGAAATGCAAAAGAATTATGACATGATGGCATGATGATATGATGCAATGCAAAAACAAATAACACAAGCACAAATGAAACACACGGGAGAACCCGGAACATCTGGAATCTTCTGGGACGTCAGTCTTCGGGTGTCACACTTATCCATAATTATTTCCCTCGGAAATCTCTTTTAATATCTCCTCGAAAACCTCTCACATTCCAAAAAAAATACCTCTCATGGTCACACCAATAATACTCTTTTACTTTTCTTTTCTTGAAACAATGACAGACCAAACATGTCTTCCCCCCCAATTTTCTGGGTTGACTTCTTTTTATTATTTCTCCTCCCATTAGTGAAGTGTTTTTGGATATGATCCCATTCATCGTCTTTAAGTTTGAACTCACAACTTCCTTCATCACAAAGCATTCTTCCTTTATCATGTTCAGCGGTCTCAATAATTTTGTCTCTGTCAATTTTAGTAGGAGAAATGTCATGTTGAACATTGGCTTGCTTAACTAAATCAAGCCTACTTTGTTCAACGGATTTTATAAGAATCAAATTTGAGCAAATCATGTTTCTAGTATTCCCCAAGTCCACACCATTTTTTTGGACCAGATTACCCAATTCTTTTGTTAGAGGACTTAACTACTTCAGGGATAAGGGGGGTGATGTTGGCATAGTGCTCGAGCCATCCCCCCCTCTGCTGCTACCGCGAGCAACCGGGGGAAATCCTAGCACCACCGCCGATTACTCCCTTCCCCTTGGCCTTCCTCCACCACCCCTCTCCTCGCAGCTTGGTGCCCGCTCCCTCTCCTCGCAGCTCGGGGCAAGCGTGCAATGTCTTTGCGCGTGTAGACGCCGGGTTACCGTAGGGCCTAGCGGCGCGACGGCCGGCGTGCAGGGCGACGGCATCCTCCCGTGGTGTTGGTGCGGCGGCGCCCAAGTGCGTTGGTTTGGCGCAACGGTTGCAAGTTTGTCTTCCCCCTCCTTTCCGGTCAAGGGCATGCGACGGTGCTCCTCGGTTAGCGGTGGCTACGGCAGTGGCGTGCGGCCTTGGGCGGCACTGCTCCGAGTGGAGAGGAGGCGATGGCGCTGCCTTGATTGCGGGCTGGTGCGGCGGCTGATGGCGGCGCCCTCCCGGCCCAGATCTGCGTCCTCTAGTTATGTCCGGTTGGTGACGCCTATGGTGGTGGAGGTTGTCCCCGCCCACATGTCGTTCCTCGTTCCCGGCTGCTCCCTCTCACACCTATCGGTCCCGCTTCGATTTCCATGGCAAGACGGCGGTGATGTTCCCAAGATAGTGGTGGCGCATGTTGATGGAAGGTAAGGTCGATGTAGCATGACGGATTGGCTGATGTTGTCGGTGTTTCACGGATGGGAGAAATCCATGTCGTCTTGGACGGCACCGACATGGTGACACCAGTAGGTGACACCATTCCTTCCCAAAGGGCATCGGGTAGTCCCCTTCACCACGCCCCTCCGCATAACATGGGAATCCCTAGGATCAGTCCAGGCAGCAGCATCATCATCGTCGCATTCCTTCCTTAAGGTGTTGCTTGGTGTGATGCGGTCCCAAGTGCCAGGAGCATGGGGGAAATTCTTCGGAGGGTGCAGCGGTTGCGGTCATCATCGTTTTTGTTGATTCGGCTCTGTTGGCATTAGTTTCTTTTTTCTTTCTCTGTTTTTTCTTTTGGGCGTGCTTGTGCTGTCTGCCCCAGCATTTAACTTGGAGTTGTATCGGGTGGTAGCTCTGTTTATAAAGCGGGGAGAAAGCCTATTTTGAGAGGGATAAGGGGATTACCATAGTCATTTTTCCATCAGCTTTCACCTTAGGCAGATCTGCTATTTTGCGGTCTTCCTAATGGAAGTTTCCTTTGTTATGGCTATGGAAACAACTGTAGCCCTCAATATTTCGATGATAGGGTGTTAAGTATAAACCCTAATAAAGGTCTTTGGCTAAACAATGTCTTGGAGAAAGTTCATCGATCCAGGGGACATATGTTGCCAACTTATGTAGGCCATTCACCAAAGATCCAAGGAAACGAGGAACTCAAAAAGAAAAAGACTAGAGGTAGGATTCACATGACAAACTTCATCAAATGATGTTTGGTCTTTGACAATACATGAGGATTACGACCGTCCTAGCGCAACGCAATGGGGGCCAAACAACCAATCTAATAGATTCCTCATCCTGCCATTTTTATCATAACGAAATTAGAGTGCACTCTAAAATAATACACATGCCTTCTTATTTGCAAACTGGGTGACTTTTTTAATTCTGCACTCTATCGATAGGAAATTTGGCACAAATGTCGCCGCCATCTACCTAACCACTATTTTCGAGCACGCTCGGGTGACGGATCACTACCATATGGCATTACACGCCATCGATGAATCGTTCCTCCTATCAAAGTGATACGGGATGCATCGGAAACAATCTTTCATGGTACCAAAGAACTCACAATGAGCAGCAACAAACTCGCTCAAAACTTGTTTCAACAAACTTTGTTTCTCTCGAGTGGCACGAACAAGAGAAAACACTACAACGGATAACTAGCTTTGTTTACATGGGCGCAACCCAAACCATGAAACTTGTGAACCTACAAAGAATCACAAGAAGGAACCACAAGGATCCTATATGAATTGAGGATAGGCCCTCCAATCCACACACACGAGTAAACACTCAATGATACTGGTGCTCTCAGCACATCACAACCTCACCAACTGTCTACAAATATAAACTCGGAAATCTCACCCTCCCCTTCACAGGGAACAATTGGGGAGTACTTATACTATAAGCACCTACTAGTTAGGTGTGAAAACAACTCAAAATGAAGGGTAAATTCATGAGCCCCAAGCTGTAGTAGGAGCAAACTTGTTGAGCCTTGCGTTGTAATAAAATTCTAGACAGCTTGCATGGAAACTTGCATAACTTTTGAATCAAGACCTCAAATGATGCACCGTTTTTTTGAATGAAAGCTGAATCCAAAGACCATCTCTTCCAGCATCTAAAACGTGGTAGAGCCTTCCAGAATTAATTAGGTTTAGGTGGGAAGTTGCATCTAGAAATCTAATGTGACATTTCTCCCAAAATAGGCACCAGAAGCTTCCCAAGGAAGATAATGGTTTTGCTCATGTCTTCCTTTAGCTACTCTAATTGTTCAGTATTTGTGCTAGCATGAACCTCACCCCTTGATGCCTTGGTCATCATCTGGTCCACATCATCCTCCCTTCCTTCAAGAAAAATCATCCTCGGTTTTGAGGTATTCTTCTTGGGCTTCTTCACTTGTGGGAATTGCTCAACCTTGAGTGCTTGATCCGCCATAGGGTCCAAGACATTGTTCACTCCTTGATGCATGAAAGAATACTTGTTAGACCTCCCATGGTGAGTAGCATCATGATCAAACTGCCATGGCCTTCCCAAATGAAGATGACAAGCTTGCATTGGCACCACATCACATACCACTTTGCCCACATAACTCCCCACTCAGAATTGCACCCTAGCACGATGCGCAATCTTCAGCTTACCAACAACATTCTACTACTTCACATAATATGGATGGGGATGCCTCCATGTCGATATCCCAAGATCATGCACAAGATCACTACTAATGATGTTATTGTAGCTACCTCCATCAATGATCACCTTGCAGTTTTTCCCTTGATCTTTGATACATCCAAAACGTATCTATAATTTCTGCTTGCTCCATGCCTCTTTTGTGTGATATTGCTATGATATTTATGCACTTCCATACACTTTTGATCATATTTGGACTAACCTATTAACTTAGTGCACCCGAGTGCCAGTTTCTGTTTTCTGCTGTTTTTGTATTTCAGGTTTTCCCATTACTTAAATTGCCAGAAAATTTCCGGGAAAGATATATAAAAAATCAGTGCTCCAGAAGCTTCCATGCGGTAGAAGTAGGGCCACAGGGGGGCCACAGGGGCTCCAGGCGCCCTGGGGGGGCGGCCCCACCCCTGGCCGCGCCGGGGGGGCGCCTGGGCCCCCCTTACCTCCTCTGGTGGCCCCCTTTGGCATATATTTACACCGCGTCCCGAAACCCTCAAGGACGGAACCCTTTTTGCGATCTCATCTCTGTTCCGCCGCGGCCGCGCTTCCAAGATCGGGAGCACCAGGAGAACTCTTCCCGACACCCTGCCGGAGGGGAGAACCACCACCGGGAGCTTCTCCACCACCATGGACGCCTCCCGGATGAGTTGCGAGTAGTCCCCCTTGGACCATGGGTCCATGACCAGTAGCTATGTGATGTTCTCCTCCTCTCTTTGTTCTTCACCGATTAGACCTCGTGAGCTGCCCTACATGATCGAGGCACATATGTAATCCTTATGATGTTGCTATGATGAGTTTGCTGGGATCCGATGGATTATGAGATTATGTTCAGATTGTGTGTGAGTAATATATTTGATTCACCTCTTTTATATTTATGTTCTTGAGTAATTCTAGCATGTTCTCCGTTGTTGTTTATTGCTTTGGCCAAGTAGTAGGTAGTAACTCCAAGAGGGAACGTTATGCTTGATTGTGGGTTCATGCCCCTCGATGACTAGCTTGAGTGACAGAAACATGAGTCTAGGGGATGTGCTGTTGCCACAATGGGGAAAACAATGGTGCTTGTACTTGCGGGTGCAAGGATTGTTTACTTTACGCAAAGTTCTTTTAATGCAGTTGTCTATTGCTTTGAGTTTACACTATGGGTGGGACTCGCAACTTAATACCAGCGAGATGTTCTGGATAGATATCTCAAGGTGGATGATTAGTAGTAGATGCAGATGGATTTTGGTCTACTTGCCTTGGCGTACCGCCCATGCTTTTGAGCCTCTACCTTTCTTTGCAGCATAGTTAGCATTGGTTTGCGCATATAATTCTGTCAATTGCCCAGCTGTAATTTGTTTACCTCGCTTAGCTGTTTTATCGTCTTTTGGGAGAGAGACATCACTAGTGAACATCATGGGACCCCGGTCCATATTACCATCACTGATCACAACCGCTATTTACTTCCTGTTCTTATTTACTAGTTGTAGTCATACCTATCACTATTATCTCTTGCGTTTGATCCTTTGTAAACGACAAGGCCGGAGGGATTGACAACCTCTCTGTACTCGTTGGGAGCAAAGTTATTTGTATCTGTGTGCAGGTCCTGTCAATCGCTAAGTATCTAGCGCCGTTAGCAGTTGACACCTACTTGTCGACCCTCGGAGTCTCACGGGATTCGATCCTTGGTATCTTTGCAAAGGGAAAACTACCGCTACGCTACATCTCACACCTTCCACTTGGGGTAACCAACGAGGGGAGAGAAGCCATCAAGCAAAGTTTTCTGGCGCCGTTGCCGGGGACTCCACTCTTCAAGATAGGGGAGTTGCACGCTATCTTTTATCTTTGCTTTTTAGTCTTGTTTGTTTACGTTTCAGTTTTTGCTTTAGTTCCCTTTATCAAAAATCACAAAAATAGTTATCTTGCTTTTTAGTTGGCATTATGTCTGGTCCTTTTGCCTTTGGTGAGGCAGAAGTTCTCACCTTTAAACAAAGAAGTGGGGAAAGTCTAAAAGATGCTTGGTATAGAATTAATGATTCTCATAAAAGAGCCACCAAGAAGCAATCTACTACTATCCTGCTTAGAAATTTTAATGTTGGAATTACTTCTTGGAATAGGTTTATTCTAGATTCTTCTATCAATGGAAATTTCCTAGAAGCCCCAGTTTGGGAATCTCTTAGTATTATTGAAAATCTTGTTGGAAATCCCCCTCTTGTTAGCATTCAAGAGAACATTACCCTAGCTCACATTATGAAAAAACTTGAAAAGATAGAGCTAGAGATGCCAAACATTAATAAGATAAATGAGTTGGACCGTAAGATCCAAGGGAATTTGAATAGGCTTGATAGCTCCATGCATAAAATTCTCAAAACTTTGGAGACCATCAAATCTCATGACTTGGATTCTTCTAGGATAGACAAGATTGAGGAAATCTTTGATACTTTAGGAACTACTTTCTCCTCAATCAAAACCAAAAAGGTAGAAACTCCAGCAAAGAAGGAGCCTAAGTTCGTTTACGTTCCAAAGGCTCCTCGTTCCAAAAGTAATCCATCTATTGCCAAAAGGGTTGAAACTGTGAAGACTTTGGAAGAGACACCTCTCTTTGATAAATTTATAAATGAATCTTCCATTGACTTTTTACCTTTTGGTCTTCTCCCTAGAAGTATCTCTATTAGGCCTTTATTTGAAAGTCCTCTTAAGACTAGTTGTACTATTGAAGAGCTTTTTGATGATCTTGATGATGGTTCAATTGATACAACTTGATCTCTTTGTATTATGCTTAGCTTAAAGGCATAAAAGAAAGCGCTTTTGGGAGGCAGCCCACAATGAATAAAATTTTATTTTGCTTTTGTTGTGTCTTGATGTTTGTTACTACAGTAGCATCATCATTATATCTTTACTTTTCAGCTTTGTGCCAAGTTTAGTCTCTGTTTGCAAGAAAGTTCAAAAGTTGTGACGTGCTGTCCAGGAAACAGATTCTGTCCTTGGACAGAAAAATTCGTATAAAATCACCAGATCATCTTTTTGGTCTGAATTTTTTCGACAGCGTGCCCTATACAATTGGCTTTCGGGCGTCTGTTCTGAGTTTTTTGATTTGAGTTGCAGAAGTGCCCTGAAAAATTTATTTACTACCTGATGGTCTATTTTTCACAGATTCTGTCCTGTTTTGCCTTTCCTTCGTTTTGCAAACCTTGAGCTTGCTTTTTCTTTGCAAAAATCCTTTTGGCAATCTTGAGAAGCAGTAGCCCTTCAAGATTATCCTTATTTCCAGCAAGGAAAAATTACTTTATTATGGGTACTAACCTCGCTAATCAGATTATGATGAGTTATGTATGAAGGGAGTTTTCAAGTGTGCGAGGGAAGATGATAAAAAGATTCAGGAGGGTCAAACGCTCAAGCTTGGGGATGCCCCCATGCACCCCCAAGAAATATTCAAGAAGACTCAAGCGTCTAAGCATGGGGATGCCCCCATGCATCCCCTTCTCCATCAACAATTATCAGTTCGTCTTTCGTTCCACTATATTTTAATCACTTCATGCGTTATGTGCTATGCTTGGAGCGTCTTGCTTTTAGTTTTCTTTAGCTTTGCTTGCTGTTCATAACGAGTTAGAACCCAGCTTTCTTTGTGTGGGAGAGAAACACGCTCCACTTCAACCTAGAACACAACATAGGATTTTCATGCTTATCTTTGCTGTGTATGTTCTTTGTCTTTCAATAGCTACTGTCATGTTTAGCTCTTAGTTTTCATGCTTTTCTTTTTAAAGAGCTTTTGTTTAGTTGGTTGCTGGAACTCACTTGAGTTATCATGCTTATCTTGTTAAGAGAGTTTGTCTGTTGCACTGGGTTGCGTGTCTTAACTTAAAGTAGGTAATTGAGGTTGCTATTTAATTTTAGTAGTAACTTGCAATAGTTTTGAGGTATTGCCGTGAGTAATGTCTGAACTTTTGGTGTCAAGAGCTTTAACCTATTAGTAATAGATGTCGTATTTTGGGCAATCCGTGTTTATTTTCGAAAACCTACAAAATAGTTGAGAACTTTAGCTACTAAATGGATCACTAATCTTTGGAGGGATCGAATATTAGAGTACACTCACGTACCATGGGTCGAGGATGAGCAAGGGTAACCAAACCCCCATACACACCTCCTCGGGGTACTTGTCTCTTTGTGAACCTCCTAATTAGATTGAGAGTTACCGATAATAAGTGCATGGGTTCTTCGGACTAATGTGAGTATTCGAAGGTTGACACTTCCACCTATCCATATTTTTCTAGCCTCTTCGGTACCGTGCATTGCCCTTTCTCACCTCGAGAGTTGGCGCATACTTCGCCGGTGCATCCAAATCCTTGGCACGATACACTCTGTCATCATAAGCCTCATTATATCCTTCCTCAAAACAGCCACCATACCTACCTATTAAGGCATTTCCATAGCCTTTCCGAGATACATTGCCATGCAACATCCATCCTCTCATGACTTGATCTTCATGTCATACATGCTTTTTGCTTGATCGATGAGCCGCATGCTAGTTGGGTCTTGCCCTAATCATTGCTACATGACGCGCTAGTATCATTGCATATCCTGCAACACTGGCAGAGGCATACATTTGCATACATCATGATAGTTTCATTTTCTTTATGTTGAGTACTTTTGTAAAGTGTGAAAGATCTTCTATACTTCTTGTAATACATAGAGCGTTGTCCCTAAGTGAGGAAAAGATCCCAAAGAGGACAAATCAAAAGATCCCAAAGAGGACAAAATCAAAAGATCCCAAAGAGGACAAATGAGAGATAAATAGAAAGAGCCATTGAGGCCACAAAAAAATAAAAAAATAGAAAAGGAGAAAAAGAAATAAAAAGAGAGAAGGAGGCACACTACTATTTCTTTTGAGAGATCCACACTTGTACTCCATCTTACACTTTGTACTCCATGGAGATTATCATTTATGTATATAGCTATGTAGGGACCTTTACACTATAGAACTTGGCTTGTATATTCCAATGATGAGCCTCCTCAAAAGAGCTCTAGGTCTTCTTGAGAAAGCAAGTTGGATGCACCCTGATAACCCTCAACCGTAAGGGATCGAGATAGTCTTCGCGGGTAAGAATAACCCAATTTATTGATTCGACACACGGGGAGCCAAAGAGTATTTATAAGCTTTGACAGTTGAGTTGTCAATTCAACCGCACCTGAAATATACTTACTTGCAACAAAAGATAAGTGGTAACAGTGATATGATAGTGATAATAGTGATAGTAAAAGTAAACAGCAAAAGTAAATAGTGAAGGTAAATGGCAAAAGTAGCAACTAGTGACAAGCAGGGTTTAAAACACTGTAGGCTAGGGAGATGGATGGTTGGGCGCTGCATGGATGAGATAGATTCTAACTTGGAGCACGGCACACGGAAAAGTAATGATCATCTAGGCAAATATCAAACATTAGGCATGTATCCCGTAGGTAGTTGTACGTGCTTGCAATAAGAACTTGCACAACATCTTTTGTCCTACCATCCCGCTACGAACGGGGCCAAAAGGAACTTATGGAGATTAAGGTGCTCCTGTCAAAGAGCACCGGAACAAAGTAATGAACTCAATGGATACATGTAATCCTCAAACTACGGACCATCCCCTTTGGTGTCCCAAGCTGTCACTTTTGGGATCGCCGGTTCTGAACCGTAATAGGTGCAAACAACACATAGATAGGATCACGAACACAAATATATTCATGCAAACACATATGGTTCAGATCTGAGATCATGGCACTCGGGCCCTAAGTCTCAAGCATTAAGAATAGCAAGTTGAAGCAAAGATGATAAACACCATAGTAGATGATAGGCAACATGCCCCCAACGATCTGACAAACTATTACATGATCTAACTCATCCAATCCCTACCATCCCCTTCGCCTACAGCAGGGGAATTACTCACACATGGAGGGAGAAGTCATGGAGGGATGATGGAGTGGTGATGATGATGACGATGGCGACGATCTCCCCTCTCCGGAGGCCAATTCAGCCTCCAGATTAGCCCTCCCGAGGAAGAACAGAGGGTGGCGGCGGCTCCGCGACGGAAAACTGCGAAAAGAACTTCTGATCTAGGGTTTCCGCATCGTGAGTAAAAATACGAGGCAAAGTAGGGCACCAGGGGGTGTGGGCCCCACCTAGGGGACCCCCCCCGGCGCGGCCCAGGGGGGGCGCCCACAGGGCGCCTGGGCACCCCCTGGCCCCCCTCTGGCCCCTGGTTCCTTCGGGTGCGTGGATTTTCTGTGATTTTTCGTGGATTTTTCTGAGATACCTAAAAATCCGTTTTCCTGCACACAATAAAACCATACAGACAGCTCTGCTAAAAACAGCGTCAGTCCGGGTTAGTTTAGTTCAAATCATGCAAGAATGAGGTCAAAACAATATCAAAAGTGTTTGGAAAAGTAGATACGTTTGAGACGTATCAACTCCCCCAAGCTTAGCATATTGCTTGTCCTCAAGCAATTCAGTTCAACGAACTGGACGCGACAAAGAAAACTTTGACAAACTCTTTTGCTTCATTAGATGTATATAAGCATGTACTACGAAAAGAGTCTAGCAAGTATTAAAACAGTACTATGAGGACAATGCAAGGAGCAATCCTTCTTTCAAGTGACTAGTCACAAATACTTAAAAGTAAATAATATACTACTGAAAATCAAGACAAGATTACATTGCACATAGCTTGAGCATACTAGGGTGGTATCTCACTAGTCTCCATGAGTGAAGCAAAACATAAATGCAGAAACTCCTCCAGAGTTTTAAAGGAGACTAGAACTAAGAATTTCAGAATAAATCATATCACAAGTATGCAGAAGACATTGTAATAGTTTGGGACAATGCACATTACACTCAGAATGACAATTATGCTCTCCTAGTTAGTGCTTTGAAGAAAGAAGGTGAAGACTCTCGAACCGTGGCTTTTGTTGGCAAAGTTGAAAACCCGTGATCGGAAACAAAAACTAAACATGTACCAGAGCTCTTGGTTTTTAGAAACAGAGGTAAAAACGTTTTTGAGAGGTGCATATTTCGTCAACGAATGCTAGTAGATAACTCAATCACTTTTTGAGTGGACAAGTCTCGAGGAATGGCTCCCGCATGAGGACGATCACATCCTCTTAATCTCCTTTGTTTATCACTGCCAAAGTTTTCTGATTTCTCATGAACAAAGCGTGAAGGAGGGTTTGTTTGTTATATTATCTTTTTGAGCCGGGCGCACTCGATGCCAGTTCCTTCTCGTATTAAGGGTTTGCACATTAGACATGCAATCCGGGGGTGAAACTTGTCCAACTTAAAAAGATCATGAATTAACTACTACTTCCTCATGAGCTAAAACATAGGCACAAAAAGAGAAATGCTTTTGATTAATTTCGAGATGGTACACGAAAGTCTTCGTTAGGAATGGCAGGTAAATACCATGTATAGGAAGGTATAGTGGACTCATATGGCATAACTGGTTTTAAGGATTTTGGATGCACAAGCAGTCAGTCCGCTTAGTACAGGTGGAAGTTTAGCAAAAGACTGGGAAGCGACCAACTAGAGAGCAATAACGGTCATAATCATGCAGAGCGACAAAGCAACATTGAATCGGGCATGAAAGTGATATAACTATTCTGAAACTCAAAGATCGTCAAGGCAGAGTAGACTTTTTAGTCTTAACATGTGTAAGCATGTGCCAAGTCAATCAAAAAATTCTCTAAAGGTAAATACCACCTTAGTATACCAGACTATGAACAGTGCAATGCATGTAGATCATTTCAATAGCACATTATATACTCTAGTTATTCGAGACTAGCCACAAGGAAAGCATGAACCACTGAAAGAGCATAGTAAACATAGCACTATGTCGCTACAAGCTGGTCTCTAGATCATAAGTACAGGCATATGTACAAAAGTAGAAACAAAAAGAGTTCATACCGGTCTTCCTTGTTGCTTCCCTTCAGTCGATCTTCGTCATTACTGCTTGTTACTTGCACGGTCGAACGTAGGAAATATAATTAAATGCCATCACGGGCTCGAGCTGAACTCTGAAAACAAAGCAAACTAAAGAGAGAAAGGAAATCTTTTTGGATTTTTCAAAGGTTGAATAAAAGCAAAAGAAAGAGAAAATCTTTTTGTTGTTTTTGCAAAGAGAGAAATAAAGAAGAACGGGCAAAAACTTCGAAAAGATCAAAGTGAATAAAACGGATAATACAATGGAAAAGTAAGAGGGGCGCGTACTCCCCCAAGCTTAGGCTTTTGGCCTAAGTTGGTAGCAGCTACTGCCCCCAGGAGCCTCCTGCTCCGGGGGTATGGTGGTGAGTCCAAGGGTCGTAGAAGGATGCTGGCGCGTACACCGAACTCCTCGGAGTCTCTCACGAGGAAGGTTCCGAGCGCCAAACAGAGGAAGAACCTTCACCAAACTCGGTGGCGGTCTCTTCCTGAAAATGTGGTAACTCACCGTGCTTCTCCTCGTCGGGCACAACCCCCTCCATGGGGTTATGAAACTGATGTTGGACAATGAACTCATCGAATTGGACAACATCAAAGGACCATCCGTTCCTGCGAGAAAAATCAAACAAAAGAGGTGCAGGTAGACGGATCTCGCGTTCTGCGGTAGTTCCGAAACGCAAGATATAAACAAGATTATCAAGCTCAGAACCCATGGTGACAAACTTATGCCTTTTCATAGCAGCAAGATCAAATCTTAAATAAGTAAAAGGATTATCATCAGGGTGTGGGGTGCCTCCAAGATGTTCTAAGATAAGTGTGGCATAAACGCCACCATATAAGTCCCCCTTGTTACCGTTCATAGCAAGGCGTCGAGCAATTAAGGCACCCAGATTATAATCAGACCTCCCTGAGAGGGCTACTGCCAGGATAGCAATATCCGGAGCAGAAATGATGCTCGTGTTGTCACGAGCTAACACCCCTCTGGCAATATAATATGCAAAATACCTGAGGTGAGGAAATAAGATGCTGGAGATCTTCGACCGATGAATATCCCTCGTACCCATGCTGCAGAGAGAGTTGATGACGGTTTTCAGCTCGGAGGGCTGAGTGGCCATCCTAGCCGTCCTCCCAACGTTCGGCACACCTATTATTTCACAAAAAAATTCCAAAGTCATGGTGATAAGATCATTGTAAATTTTAAACTCAATAGCACCTGAATCAGGATTATATCTAAAACTGTTAATGAAACTGGAGGTGAGTTTTTGATACTGGGTAACACGGCTCGTGACGAGTCGTGTCAAACCTGCATTAGCACAAAGATTATAAAACTCATCCTTGATTCCCGCAGCTTCGAGGAATTCATCACATGGAAATGTCATCGCACGTGCTGGACTTGTGTCTTCCAACAACTCCAGGGGCACATGATCTTCATTATAGCTCACCCTAGCAGTCGATGGTGAAGCTGCGACTCTAGTAACTCGATCGAAGTGTGCGGGCCTCCTCTTCTCAAGCCACCCTTTTGCCCTTCCTAACAAACTCATTTCTGAATTTTTTTTTGCAATTTACAAAAATGAGGATTAAAACAAGATGAGTTAAGGCAGACTACTCAACTCACTTGCCCAAGGCATAAACTTGCATCAAAACTTAAAAAAATAACTTTCTACACATGCATGCAAGCTCATCTCTACAGCACCAAGAACTACTAAATACTCACAAATGAGGCCACCAATCAAAAATCTAATTGGAGGGGTGGAGGAGTCACATACCAGGGAGTATTTGCTCAAAATTTCAGCTCAAATGAGGGGCTGTAGAGAGAGACGAAGAATCGCCTCCAAGAACAGCAAGAACACAAGAACAAGTGTAGAACTCGCGTTTTTGGAGAAAGAGAGAGAGAGAGGAAGAAGACATACCTGGAGGGGGGTCCTGTGGGCCCCAGGCGCCTTGTGGGCGCGGCCAGGGGTTGGGCCGCGCCAGCTGGCCGCCTGGGCCACTGGTGGGTCCCCCTGGCTGGCCCCAGGTCCCTCTGGGTCTCGCCCGTCGTGGAAATTTTTATTTAAATTTTTCTGGAATTTTTCTGGAAACTTCACTGTTAAAAATTTTTCGAAGTTCAAAAAGCTGCGGAACTCTTTGAAAACTTGAAGTAGTGAGTAGTATTGTGAAGCTTCAAAACATAAATACTTGGTACAGCAAGTAGGACAAAAACTAAAAACAAATGAAAACATAACAAGCTCAACTTTTTATCTATATAAAGAATGTTTACTAGTAAGGTTGATCAAGTCTTACCAACAAACAAGCGATATATAGAGCAAAAAGTCTCACCTCCTACGAAGTAGTTACTAAACCTTTAATTTGATGGACATTGTCCCCACCATGATAGTTTTATATTTGTGAGGCACATGCAGTGGACAGTCCCATTCTCCAATTTTCACGGTCTCGATATTCTCTATAGAGTTGAGGGCATGCCTCCTGTCGATCTTCTTCGGAAAATATACCATGTGTTCTTTATCATTCACATGGAAGGTAACCTTCCCTTTATTGCAATCAATAATAGCACCTGCGGTGTTAAGGAAAGGTCTACCAAGAATAATGGACATGCTCCCATCCTCGGGCATGTCAAGCACAACAAAATCAGTAAGAATTAAACAATTGGCAACCTCTACGGGAACATCCTCATAAATACCTATCGGAACAGCGGTTGACTTGTCAGCCATCTGAAGGGAGATATCTGTAGGAATTAGTTTCTCTAAACAAAGCCTCTCGTAAAGAGAGAGAGGCATAACACTCACTCCTGCTCCAAGATCACATAAAGCAGTTTTGACATAATTATTCATTATGGAGCAAGGAATGGTGGGTATACCTGGATCACCGAGCTTCTCAGGAATCTTGCCACTGAAAGAGTAGTTAGCAAGCATAGTAGATATTGCATCATTAGGAACTTTTCTTTTATTAGTGACAATATCTTTCCTATATTTTGAATAAGGAAGTAACTTAATAGCATCAGTCAAAGGGATTTGAAGAAAAAGAGGTTTAATCCACTCACAAAACTTATTGTAGTCCTCTTCTTCTTTAGATTTGATGGACTTACCTGGAAAGGGCATGGGTTTCTGTACCCATGGTTCTCTTTCTTTCCCATGTTTTCTTGCGATGAAGTCTTCTTTAGTGTACCTCTTACGTTTGTCAGGTGCTTCTTCCTCTCGAACTTCAGGCGGATCATTCTTCTCACTATCCTTACCTTCAGGTTCAGCACCGTCTTCAGTCTCAGCATCGGATATAGATACACTGTTGGGATCAACAGCCGGCTCTTCATCTGCAATAGGATCATTAGAATTGTCAGTCTCCTTATGTTTCTTCTTTTTCTTTGGAGAGCCAACAATTTCTTCTTCCTGCATTTGAGAATCCTACTCGATTCTCTTCGGATGTCCCTCTGGATAGAGAGGATCTTGAGTGCTAGTTCCTCCTCGGGTCTTAATCCCGAAAGCCTGCAAATTATCTTGTTTGGCATTGTTAGCAAGCAGATCTCTTTGCACATTAGAAATTTGGTCAAGCTGAGTTTGAACCATATCAAAATGCTTCACAAGACATTGAACATCATTAGCTGTTCTATCTAAAACATCAAGAAGTTTTTTGATAGCAAGAGAATTATCATGCAATTGACTTTGTATCCTCTCATTAAAATGGTTTTGTTTCATAATAAAATTATCAAACTCATCTAAACATTGATCAGGAGGCTTACCATGAGGGATGTCACTTGCGTTGAAATCTAAAAGAGAGTGTACCTCTATCATAGGAGGTTGAGTAGTAGGCTCACACAGCTTCTCAATAGGCGGTAGATTCTTCACGTCTTCAGCTTTAATACATTTCTCTTTAATAGACTTCTTTGCTTCTCGCATATCTTCGGGGCTTAGAACAAATATGCCCCTCTTCTTTGGTGGTGGAGGTGGTTCAGGGACGGACCAATCTTCATGGTTTTTGGCAATCTTGCCCATCAAATCCTCCGCATCGTCCGGTGTTCTTTTCCTGAAAACACAACCAGCACAACTGTCCAAATAGGACCTGGATTCATCAGTTAGACCAGCATAGAATATATCGATTAATTCATTCTTACGAATTTCATGTCCTGGTCTAGCCCGAATCAGACCGCAGTACCTCCCCCAAGCTTTAGGGAGGGACTCATCCTGCAACTGTTTAAAGTTATAAATCCTTTGTAAAGCAGCATGTTGCATGTGAGCAGGAAAGTACTTATCAACAAAAGAGTGAGCTAAGTCTTGAGGACTCTTAATGGAACCGCATGGAAGTGAATCATACCATGCTTTAGCATCTTCCTTCAAGGAGAAAGGAAGAAGCTTGGTGATATAAAAGTATTGTATCTTCTCATCTGTGGTAAACAGGCCACCTAACTCACCGAGTTTAGTCAGGTGTGCAATAGCATCATCATTTTCTCTGCCATAGAAGGGGTCAGCTTCAACCATAGGTATAAGTGAAAGATCAACAGAGAAATCATAATCAGGATCATCAATGCATATAGGAGATGTAGCAAATTCAGGATCAGGAACGGTTTTGTTCTTCAAAGAGTGTTTTTCAAATAGTTTCTTAATAACTTCAGGGTCAGAGCCAGAAAACTCTGTCAGTTCCCTGCATAAATCTTCAAGCATATAGTAATCATCATCAAGGAGCCTCTCTTTGAGTTTACTCAAATCAGGATAACCATAAGTTTCACCAATAGGGTAGCGAGTAACAGGAAGTTCAATTCCAGACTTTTTAGCAGCAGCAGCAATTTGTTTCTCAAGAGCATAACCAAGTGAACTAATATCATCAAAAGTAGTAGAGGCATCATCAAGAGTATCGGACATAGTAACAGATTCAGTAGGAGCATCATGTGGTGGTGGTGAGGCAAACTTACTCATAACAGAAGGTGAATCAAGTGTAGCACTAGTGCTCAGAGCAGTACCTCTTCTTGTAGTGGATAGTAAGATCGGAACCTTGGGGTCTCCTTTCTTACCCATAGTGGATGAAGTGCAGCAGGTAGAATGCCTCAAGTAGACTTGTAAATATTGCTATGCTCCCCGGCAACGGCGCCAGAAAACGGTACTTGATAACCCTCAACCGTAAGGGATCGAGATAGTCTTCGCGGGTAAGAATAACCCAATTTATTGATTCGACACACGGGGAGCCAAAGAGTATTTATAAGCTTTGACAGTTGAGTTGTCAATTCAACCGCACCTGAAATATACTTACTTGCAACAAAAGATAAGTGGTAGCAGTGATATGATAGTGATAATAGTGATAGTAAAAGTAAACAGCAAAAGTAAGTAGTGAAGGTAAATGGCAAAAGTAGCAACTAGTGACAAGCAGGGTTTAAAACACTGTAGGCTAGGGAGATGGATGGTTGGGCGCTGCATGGATGAGATAGATTCTAACTTGGAGCACGGCACACAGAAAAGTAATGATCATCTAGGCAAATATCAAACATTAGGCATGTATCCCGTAGGTAGTTGTACGTGCTTGCAATAAGAACTTGCACAACATCTTTTATCCTACCATCCCGCTATGAACGGGGCCAAAAGGAACTTATGGAGATTAAGGTGCTCCTATCAAAGAGCACCGGAACAAAGCAATGAACTCAATGGATACATGTAATCCTCAAACTACGGACCATCCCCTTTGGTGTCCCAAGCTGTCACTTTTGGGATCGTCGGTTCCGAACCGTGATAGGTGCAAACAACTCAAATATAGGATCACGAACACAAATATATTCATGCAAACACATATGGTTCAGATCTGAGATCATGGCACTCGGGCCCTAAGTGTCAAGCATTAAGAATAGCAAGTTGAAGCAAAGATGATAAACACCATAGTAGATGATAGGCAACATGCCCCCAACGATCTGACAAACTATTACATGATCTAACTCATCCAATCCCTACCAGCCCCTTCGCCTACAGCAGGGGAATTACTCACACATGGAGGGAGAAGTCATGGAGGGATGATGGAGTGGTGATGATGATGACGATGGCGACGATCTCCCCTCTCCGGAGGCCAATTCAGCCTCCAGATTAGCCCTCCCGAGGAAGAACAGAGGGTGGCGGCGGCTCCGCGACGGAAAACTGTGAAAAGAACTTCTGATCTGGGGTTTCCGCGTCGTGAGTAAAAATACGAGGCAAAGTAGGGCACCAGGGGGTGTGGGCCCCACCCAGGCGACCCCCCGGCGCGGCCCAGGGGGGCGCCCACAGGGCGCCTGGGCACCCCCTGGCCCCCCTCTGGCCCCTCTTCTGGCCCCTGGTTCCTTTGGGTGCGTGGATTTTCTGTGATTTTTCGTGGATTTTTCTGAGATACCTAAAAATCCGTTTTCCTGCACACAATAAAACCATACAGGCAGCTCTGCTGAAAACAGCGTCAGTCCGGGTTAGTTTAGTTCAAATCATGCAAGAATGAGGTCAAAACAATATCAAAAGTGTTTGGAAAAGTAGATACGTTTGAGACGTATCACACCCCACTAGTTCCATTGGAGAGCTTACCTTAGCTCATATGTGCATCCGTTGCATGGCAATCCCTACTCCTCGCATCATATCTATCATTTGGCTTTCTCTCGCCGATGATTGTCCTTATTGATGTGAGCCTTTCACACCTTTTTTGTCTTCCCCCTCTATCATCCTTCTCTATTTGCCATCCTAAGTGTCGACTTTCTTGCTTACGCTCATCCATTGCATGAGTGCTCAAAATATCGAAAGGGAGTAGATCATTTTGACTTGTACCTGGCTGACGGTCTGGGGATGAGTCAAGATAAGATTCCAAAGAAGACCAAGTGTGAAACTTTAGTAGATTAAGTTCTCAACAATACAAAAACTATGCTTTACTCTCTCATATATCCCTATCCCCTTTCTTGCACGCCAATACCATTTGGAGACATTCGAGTCATGGACAGCGAGAGCTCTTGCACCTTTATGTTCTTATGTTACTTGTTACAATGCTAATATAGACTCTTGCTTGTTATGACTTGAATTGGATTACATACTTTGATTACTTTACTCAAAAGTTCTTATATGGTTAATAGCATGTCACCACAGAAATTATGCTTGTTATCATTTACCTACTCGAGGACGAGCAGGAATTAAGCTTGGGGATGTTGATACGTCCAAAACGTATCTATAATTTCTGCTTGCTCCATGCCTCTTTTGTGTGATATTGCTATGATATTTATGCACTTCCATACACTTTTGATCATATTTGGACTAACCTATTAACTCAGTGCACCCCAGTGCCAGTTTCTGTTTTCTGCTGTTTTTGTATTTCAGGTTTTCCCATTACTTAAATTGCCAGAAAAATTCCGGGAAAAATATATAAAAAATCAGCGCTCCAGAAGCTTCCATGCGGCAGAAGTAGGGCCAGAGGGGGGGCATAGGGGCTCCAGACGCCCTGGGGGCGGCCCCACCCCTGACCGCGCCGGGGGGGCGCCTGGGCCCCCCTTACCTCCTCTGGTGGCCCCCTTTGGCATATATTTACACCGCGTCCCGAAACCGTCGAGGATGGAACCCTTTTTCGCGATCTCATCTCTGTTCCGCCGCCGCCGCGCTTCCAAGATCGGGAGCACCATGAGAACTCTTCCCGGCAGCCTGCCGGAGGGGAGAACCACCACCGGGAGCTTCTCCACCACCATGGACGCCTCCCGGATGAGTTGTGAGTAGTCCCCCTTGGACCATGGGTCCATGACCAGTAGCTATGTGATGTTCTCCTCCCCTCTTTGTTCTTCACCGATTAGACCTCGTGAGCTGCCCTACATGATCGAGGCACATATGTAATCCTTATGCTGTTGCTATGATGAGTTTGCTGGGATCCGATGGATTATGAGATTATGTTCAGATTGTGTGTGAGTAATATATTTGATTCACCTCTTTTATATTTATGTTCTTGAGTAATTCTTGCATGTTCTCCATTGCTATTTATTGCTTTGGCCAAGTAGTAGGTAGTAACTCCAAGAGGGAACGTTATGCTTGATTGTGGGTTCATGCCCCTCGATGACTAGCTTGAGTGACAGAAACATGAGTCTAGGGGATGTGCTGTTGCCATAAGGGGGAAAACAACGGTGCTTGTACTTGCGGGTGCAAGGATTGTTTACTTTACGCAAAGTTCTTTTAATGCAGTTGTCTGTTGCTTTGAGTTTACACTATGGGTGGGACTCGCAACTTAATACCAGCGAGATGTTCTGGATAGATATCTCAAGGTGGATGATTAGTAGTAGATGCAGATGGATTTCGGTCTACTTGCCTTGGCGTACCGCCCATGCTTTTGAGCCTCTACCTTTCTTTGCAGCATAGTTAGCATTGGTTTGCGCACATAATCCTGTCAATTGCCCAGCTGTAATTTGTTTACCTCGCTTAGCTGTTTTATCGTCTTTTGGGAGAGAGACATCACTAGTGAACATCATGGGACCCCGGTCCATATTACCATCACTGATCACACCCGCTATTTACTTCCTGTTCTTATTTACTAGTTGCAGTCATACCTATCACTATTATCTCTTGCGTTTGATCCTTTGTAAACGACATGGCCGGAGGGATTGACAACCTCTCTGTACTCGTTGGGAGCAAAGTTATTTGTATCTGTGTGCAGGTCCTGTCAATCGCTAAGTATCTGGCGCCGTTAGCAGTTGACACCTACTTGTCGACCCTCGGAGTCTCACGGGATTCGATCCTTGGTATCTTTGCCAAGGGAAAACTACCGCTACGCTACATCTCACACCTTCCACTTGGGGTAACCAACGAGGGGCGAGAAGCCATCAATCTTGCAAATGGATTGAAACACATTTTGTCGTTGCCCCTTCTAAACAGTAGGAGCCTCATCATGAGCCACTTTGTGAACCATGAGATTAAAACCATCTCCTCCATCCGAACTCAGAGGTGCTCCGGTCTCAAAAGTACAATATTTTGCATCTTTCTTCTCAGATTCAGGTTTGTCACTTGAGTCATCGGTGACATATCCATCATTTGTGAGAATAACCTTCTTAAAATCGGGACAATCCTTCTTAAAGTGACCTCTACCCTTGCATGTATGGCACGGAATATTACTAATGTGAGTGCCAGAAGTATTGGAAGATTCAACCTTTGATGCATTAGATTCTTTTGCAGTCACCTTGTTGTGTGAGCGAAAATCTGCAGCAATGCTTCCATCTACTTCTCACTGAACTGAACCTCTCTAGGTGCTTGATGTGTAGGCTTGGCTACGATTTTAGCGACACTTCAACTGCTGCTCTACACGAATAGCTTGATGCACAAGTTCTTGCAAATCTTGATATGTAACCATCTCTATCTTTTCTTGCACATCTTCATTCAGCCCATGAAAGAAACTTGACATTGTGGCCTCCTCTAGATCATTCAACGTTGTCCTAATAATCAAAATATCTATCTCTTTATAGTACTCATCGACACTAGAATTACCTTGGCACAACCGTTGGAGTCGATTATACAAGGTTCTCGTGAAATGTTCAGGAACAAAACGCCTCCATAACAGATTTTTCATTTGCATCCATGTCTGCTAACAACCTCCAGCACAACACAATTGGTTCCACCAAGTCAAATCATATTCTGTAAACTCAATGGATGCATATTGTACCTTTTTCTCCTCCTAATAGCGGTGGCTATGAAAGATCTGATCCACACACATCTTCCACTCCAAATAATCATCGGGCTCTGTTTTCCCATTGAACGATGGTATGGTAAGTTTGAATTTACCAATCCCATCATCTTCATGGTCACGACGAATACGCCCATGACCTCTTCTTCCCACGACAAAGCCTTCTTGGCCTTCTACACGATGATCATGATCAGCACGCCGTGGTCGAGGCTCGTAGTAGTTTCGAGCATCATCGGTGTGGTCACTTCAATGCTCTCCATGGTGATGCTGCTGTATGGGGAGTTGTCGATGTCGACCCCGTGCAGCAAGCCCATCTCGTGGTGGAGAAGGTGGTGCCCAAGCAGCACCTTGTTGGTCGTGGCAAGCACGCCGAGGTGGTGCAGCGTAGTAGCTATGAGCATCACCCGGGTAGATGTGGTTCTGCTCTCCATGCCCCTCCTCAAGGCGACGCTGGAACTGCTGTTCGGGGAGTTGTCGATGTCGACCCCGTGCAGCAAGCCTATCTCGACAGAGCTCTTAGGTGAGGGGTCGATTCTCCGGCCAAGGTTGGTCTCCACGACCGATATGCGCCGCTCCACCTTGTTCAACACATACTCTCGTGTATCCTCCAAAGCCAACACATACGTGGGTACAAACTACGATCATACACAGGAAGTGGCAGCTCCTCCTCCTCGAGGTGCGTACCTCCATGCACACCATCAACACTACTTGACCTCCTCGAGGTGCCTACCTCCATGCACACCATCAACACTACTTGACCTCCTCGAACCCATGGAAGCTTCTCAAGAACAAAATCAACGAGAGAGAAAATAACATCGTGAACAACCGAAAGCTCGGATGCCAAGATGATACGGGACACCTCGGAAACGATCTTTCACGATGCCAAAGAACTCACAAGGAGCAGCAACAAACTCACTCAAAACTTGTTTCAACAAACCTTTTTTCTCTTGAGTAGCAAGAACAAGAGGAAACACTCTCAGATAAATTGCAGCAGATAACTAGCTTGGTTTACAAGGACGCAACCCAAACCATGAAACTTGTGAACCTACGAAGAATCACAAGAGGGAACCACAAGGATCCTATATGAATTGTGGATAGACCCTCCAATCCAGACACACGAGCCAACATTCAATGATACTAGTGCTCTCAGCACATCACAACCTCACCGGCTGTCTACAAACATAAACTCAGAAATCTCATCCCCCTTCATATGGAACAGTTGGCGAGTACTTATACTAGAAGCACCTACTAGTTAGGTGTGAAAACAAATCAAAATGAAGGGTAAATTCATGAGCCCCAAGTTGTAGCAGGAGCAAACTTGTTGAGCCTCCCAGTGTAATAAATTCCTAGACAACTTGCATGGAAACTTGCACAACTTTTCACTCAAGACCGCAAATGACGCACCATTTTTTGAATGAAAGCCGACTTCAAAGACCATCTTTTCCAGCCTCTAAAATGTGCTAGAGCCTTCCAGAATTAATTAAGTTTAGGTGGCAAGTTGCAGCTAGAAATCTGATGTGTCATTTCTCCTAAAATAGGCACCGGAAACTTCCCAACTAAGATAATGGTTTTGCCCATATCTTCCTTTGGCTACTCTAATAGTTCAGTATGTGTGCTACCATGAACCTCACTCCTTGATGCCTTGGTCATCATCTGGTCCACATCACAAAGTACCACGCGTCTAATCATAAAGCTTATACTGACTGCCCCACCCCCCCGGGCCGTTGAGGATGCCTCCATCATGCATCAACTGACCGCAATCAACTAGTCATCCTTTAGCCATGTCTAGTCGTCCGTCCAAGCTCATCCACCATCGTCCCGCCCCTGCTACGCTCCAGGAACTTTCTCTGCCCTCCTTACCTGAATAGTGCTCCTTCCTGGTCAAAGATGACTCCGTCGACTATGAGATCTCTAAAGAGTTGTCTAACTAAATGATTGCTTTGAATTTGTGCAAATTAGTTGTGTATTTATTTTTACAGCCATGTAGATAACATTAGAATTCGACTCCATTCATGTAAATGGCCTAGATTAATACGATAACCTTGATGGTAGAGGAGTTCATTGATTCTTCGTCATCCTTAGATGTCTTGGACACTAAATTTCTTGAAGATGAAGATGAAGTTGACGATGCGGAAGAGAATATGTTGAATATATTGTTCTAATTATTTTTTGAATTGCGTTGTGTTCAAAATTAAAACTTTAATCATGTTAATGCAAAATAACACTGTTCAAAAAATCGCCTGATTCAACGATTTATTGCTACTGGGGGGGGGGGG
>LR738712.1:680411106-680581046 GCA_902687465.1 Secale cereale
GATAAGATTATGCCTTATCTTCATTGTTTATCGTTTGAGACGATTTATCGCTCAGTACTGATACCACTATGTTTGCAAAAAACTATGTTTATTTGTGTTTTATGGACCCTGTTAGGCAATTTGTATTGTTGTTCTATTTTGTTGTCATTATACGAGGATTCGAAAGCTAGGAATCAATGTAACACTTCTGTTCAATATTTTTTGGTGTTGAATATAACATATTTTAGTGTTGGGAACCTGAGATTTGCAAAAAAGTGGTTGACTGGTAGTCGACTGATAAAATCGATTAGTCGATCGATTTATGATTAATCTCAAATCCCTAGCGAACCGAGACGCTAAGGATAAGCGATATTCTCAACATTAAAAAACAGAAATCGAAATGGAGTTTATATGCACATACATATAAGAAATAGAAGAGGTTAAATTTACAAAATCACAGTTTTAAGGAATCTAGGTTTTCATACTTGCTCTACAGCCCTTAAAAGGTTATAAAGAGATTTGTAAACGAGTTTTAAAGCGGCATTGGATTTGCAAAAAGAAAGCACAATAGCATAGAGCAAAGACCAGACATAATTGGGAGGGTGTTTCCGTGATGTCCTTGTGATGGGTGTGCGTCATTTGACTAATTACTTTCCCAAAGTCATCTCCAAATGATGCTCGGTCTTTTCCGTAGATGCTCATAAGAATAGGGTATGTGTTTGAGTGTTTATTAGGGTAAGGGTGGGTGCGTGTATGCACGGTACTCAAACTTATAGGATCCTGATAACGCCTAAACGTTCGGGATTTGATCCTTGAAAAATCGAACGTTTTCAATGACAATTTAAATGACGGGAAGATGGCAAATTTAGTTGTCAAGCATGACAAATTCATGCTTTTATTTATTTCAGAAATTTGCCTAGCGTGTCAACTAAACCCGTCATCCTCGCATCACTAAAATTGCCATGAAATGTTCAATTTGCCATGGTCAAATCCCGAACATTCGGGATATACCATTTCCGATCTTATAACATGGCAAATAACCTCCCTAGTATTCTAAAAAAAAAACATCCCTAGTCGATTGTCACCTGAGCATGGAACAAGAAAACCACCTAGCAACGGGTGCACAGTGTTGTAGTATCTCAGAAGTAAGCGATCTCCAGATAGAGGAACAGAGCGCATTGAGTGGATCAGGGTAAAGATTTGTTCGTGGTCTTCATTTAGCCATCTAGAGAATGTTTCAAATTCCAAAAAAAAAAAACGATCAGCGGGCAACGTACTCAGGCGGCACGACCAGCCGGAGCGTGGTGACCTCGCCAGCGCGTGTATCCCTCCAGCGCGTCCTCGGCGCGCCGCCTCGCCTGCTCCTCGGAGGCCAGGAGCTGCTGCACCGCTGCCGCCTTGGCGCTCTCCAGCTCCGTCTCCGCGGCGGCGAGCTTGGCCTTCGCTTTCATCAGCTCCATCTCCGCGGCGCGCTTCGCCGCGGTAAGCTCGGCCTTGGCCTGCACCAACTCTGCCTCCACGGATCGCTTCGCGGCGGCGAGGTCGGCCTTCGTCTTCACTGCCTCCGCCCGAGCCGCAGCGAGCTCTGCTTTTGTCTTCACCAACTCCGCGCTCACCGCTCGATTTGCCGCGGCGAGCTCGGCTTTGGTCTTCTCCAGCTCTGCCCCCGCCGCGGCGAGATCGGAACTAGCCTTCTCCCGCTCCGCGTCGGCTCGCTTTGCCGTCGCGAGCTCCTTCTCCGCCCCCTCCAGCTGCTCCCGCAGAGCCGCGGCGTCGCGCTCCCTGGCCACCAGCTTCTCCTCCAGCTCGATCACGTAGTTCGCGGCCTGAACACAAACAGTATGATCGATTGGACTCCGGACCGGACAAGCACCTGCCGATGGAACAATTTACCATTGTATTTCCTTGCAATACCTGCCGAATCGCCGCGTCGTCGGCAGGCTCGTTCGCGGCGAACGCGCGCTCCAGCGGCTGCCTGACTGCGCCCGGCAGCAGCTCCCAGTCCGTGGTGTGTCCGTCGTGGCTGCTGGGCACACTGGACAGCACTGAAAGAGGCAGAACCTCTTCCCTGCCGTTGGCTTCCTCCCAGGTCCTCTTCTTCGTCGACGCCGACGCTTGCGCGGCCGCCTTCTCCGCCGGCATAGCCTTCATCATGTCTTGGACGGAGGGATCCATACCTAGATATCAGTAGCACACAACACCAAGTCAGCAACTTTAGGCTCGATGAAACAGGGGAATCAGAGGGCTTTCGATGTTCAGACTTCAGATACCTTTGCAACAGTGAGTTGAAGAAGGCGGCTGCGGAGGGGGTGCTGTGGTTATCACGGCGGCAGAGACGGCGGGGTTGCTGTTGCAGAGACGGCCGCGCCGCCCTGAGCGCCTAGCAAGGAGCAGGTTCCTGAGATCAACAGCGGCGCCACCATAAGCACTTATCAGCTTCACCGCCGATTTGTTTTCCTCAACGGTGAGCCTCAGGTTTCTGAACGAGCTCTTGGACGGCTCGGCCCACTCCACGGCGCAATGCCACGGCTCCGGCGACGAGAGGAAGAAGAAGTCGTGTCTCCAGCCCTGGATGGATTTGCAACCCCCGTTGGGCAACCCCTTGAAGCCCAAGCTGGAGCTGCCCCGCCTGGATTGGAAAAAGTACCACCCTTTCTCGTGCTTCTGATCCATGATGGACAGGTGGAAGAAGCGCAGGAATACCGCGAGCGACGGAGGAACGCTGGCGGACTGGCAGAGCGCGAGGAAGCCAGCCATGAAGCGCCACCCGTTGGGCGTGAGCTGCGCCGGCGCGATGCCGAAGTGGGCGAGGACGTCGCGGAAGAAGCCGCGCAGCGGGACGCGCATCCCGGCCTCCAGCGCGCGCGCGTACACGCAGATGGCCCCCGGCGGCGGCGGCGAGTTCGCGCGCAGGTCGCCGGCGGGGCGCGCGGTGAACTCCTTGGGTACGCTGTACTTGTTGCAGAGCGCGTCGACGTCCTCCTGGGTATGCAGGAGCGAGACGAAGCCCTCGGCGCCCGTGGCCCTCGTTTCCTTGGCAGCCTTGCCGGCGAGGAGTTCGGCTGCGATGTCGGCGCCGTGCTCCGGGTTGACGGAGGAGGAGGAAGGCATGGTGCGCTTGCTCCTGCCAGCCGGCGGCGTCGCCTCCTTTCCTGCCCCTGCCCTGTCCTGCAGACTGGAGACGAACTGCAATGACCCCTTTTGGACTCTCTTTTGCAGTTTTGGGCTTTGTTGGTTGGTCAGCTGTTTTGTTTTTCCTACTCTCTCTTTACAATGGGTTCATATCTTTAGTCCATGTTAAAATTCCCAAGGAATGTAGAGGAATCCTAATTTTGATCCTCAAAAAAAAAATCCTAATTTTGAAGAATTGAACCAGGGGAGACGTTTTGGCTCCCGGAGCAATTTGCTCCCGGATGAACAGTACCTCAAAAAAAGTGGTGAAATGGTTTCAAAAAATTATGAATTTTTTGTGGATGTTCATGATAGTGTCGCAACCATGTTTGACAGTTTTCATGCGAAACAGAGTAATAGTGTTTCATCGGTGAAAAAAAAACAAATTGGGGGTGACATTTTTGGGTAACATTTGGTGTTCAATTTATTTATTTTGCACATGCTAAAATGTTTAACTTTTTTGCCTAGAACTGTGCAGCTAACATTTGGATGTGACTGTTAATACATTACAAAATTGTTGGAATATTTTAGACATTTCAAAAATCACTTTTCACGCGAAGGAGCACGTGCTCCCAAGAGCCAAATTGGATTTCCGGAATTGAACCCTTATATTTAGGAATGACTGTAGCTCAATCAATTAAAAAACAGTTTCTAAGTCAATATTTGTAGCCGTATGGTCAAGGTATTTTGATCGATTTGGTTCTTGTTCTAAAAAATATATTCTATTATATACTTGTATGAATATCCTGTTTGCATCAAATGGTTCTTAAGTGGTGAGTTAGAAATAGTAATAAGATACTTTTCAGTTACCTTAGAAATAGTAATTTCTCACATGACCTCAAATTTCATCTCCCGTATTCGACTCTTCTATATTTGATTAATATTTTGTCACAAACATCACCAGTATCATATTTCAACACAAGTAAGCACTCATTTAAGCATTAAAACTCATGTCCAAAATATTTATTGATATTATAAATAATAGTTGCAAGTAAGATATGACCTATTCAAAATGTTACTAAGTTGCCATGTGTTAAATGTTAGAGTGGTTAGCATACATTCGTCACACAAGCTCTCCTATACTTGATTACTAATTTATAACTAATATAATACTGACTACACAACTCCAGCAGGCGGCGTCGCCTCCTTGCATGCCCCTGTTCTAAGAGCATCTCCAACCGTTCGCCCCCTCCCCCCCCCCCCCCCCGCGGCTACTAAAAAGCGTCGCTTGGGGGCGAACCGACGATAATTTCGGCTTGGGGTCGAGCAGGTTCCCTGCCGCCACACCCAGGTCGCCCCCAGACGCCCTTTGTAAACATTTTAAAAACATGCTCGGCCAAAATTCGACGAACAGGACATAGATTCGGCGATATTTAGGCGTTCCACAGTCTTTTTTCGTATCGAAAACATAATCTACTAAAAGTTAAAAAAAAACTGATGCTGCCGCGCCTACAGGCCGAACAACTTGCTGAAGGCGGCGTAGTCGCCGCCGTTGTAGTCGTCCTTCTTCACACCGCGGTCGTCCCTGCTGGACCCATGCCCGGGGTCGCCCTAGCGTACTGGTTTGGCCGACGGCGGTGCGTCGTCATCGCTGTCCTCGAGGACGATGACACCTCCCTCGTCGCGGCCACGACGGTGAGCGGCGATCTCCTCTAGGGTGTGGCGTTGACGCTTCATCTCCAGTCGGGCCCAATCCTCCCGCGCCCACTTCATGGCGGCCTCGTCATCGAGTGCGGTGGCCATGTCACCGTGCTTGCTCTTCACGGGGGCGAGCCCCGGATCCGTCTTTGGCTTGACGAGGTAGGACGGAGGTGCCGAGGAGGCACGTCCGCCCTCGTTGATGACGGGCAGCGCCGCGGGTGCGCTGGTCGAGCCGGCCGAGCGGAGTTTCCACGGGCTCGGCCTTGATGCTGACGAGCGCCGGCGACCTAGACGGGTGGGAGGAAGCGCCGCGGGTGTGCCGGCCGAGTGGTGTTTCCACGGGCTCGACCTTGATGCTGACGAGCGCCGGCGACCCGGAGGAGTGGGAGGAGGAGGAGGACCCGCCCATGCGCCTCGGCAGCCAAGGGCCACCACTCCAGGCCGCCGGGTAGTCGAGCGGCGGTTTGTTGCCACCCTTGAGGTACTCGAGGACGGCGTGGAGCGTGCGGCCGGGGGCGCCCCACCACAGACGACGAACGTCGCTGTTGTTGTGCCCCTCACCACTGGCGCATTGTTGGTGGAGGTGAGCCGCTCCTCCTACCAGCGTTGGAAGTACGCCACCAATGCGCGTGGTCGTCGACGGCGTACTCCGGGAGGTCCTGCTCCTCTGCCGTCAGAGAGGCCCGAACACGCTCGATCTCGGTGTGGAAGTAGGTGGGTGGATGACGTCGGGATGTGGGGGACTGGGACGCCCCCGGCGCTGAGCCACCACTGTCCTAGCATGCGCATGTTGGGTGGCGCCGGGTAGTTCGCCTCGTGGAGGAGGTTGGATTCCCACTCGTGCAGGTGGCGGCGGCCGAAGCCATTGGCCGCCGCTCCGTCATCGGGGAACCGCTCTCCCATCGGCGGTGGCTAGATGAGAAGAGAGAGTATCGGCGGCGAGAGAGAAGGGTTGCGGGGCGAGTGCATCCACCGGCGAGGGAGGGGTGTCTTTTATAGCGGCGGAGGGGGCAGGGCGGCAAACGTGTGTACGTGTGGTGGGAGAGGCTAATCGGCGGCAGCCTTGGCATTGATTCCTCGCAGGAAACCGAGGCAATGAGGACGACGATGCGCGAGGGTCACTGACTCGGCGGGCCCGTCATTCTTTCACGCCAAAAATGATTCCCCCGGCGCGTCGGATTCGGCCTGGGTCCGCCGGCGGTAGTTTCGGGCCTAACCGGCGAAAATTGGGCTCCTGGGGGCACGACTGTGCCGTTTTTCAACGTCGGCTCTAAAAAATGGCCCGGGGGGCTGTGGGGCGCGGCTGGAGATGCTCTGGAGACTGTAGTGCAGCGGGGACGAACTGCAATGAACCCTTTCGGCCTTTTGGACTCTCTTTTGCACTTTTGGACTTTGGGTGCTCTTTGGGCTTCCCTTGTTAGTCCAGCTGTTTTGTTTTCTGTTCTCTCTTTTGACACTATCATATTTTATCATCATGATAGAAACAAAAATGGTCTTACCTTTTGGGACGGAGGGGGTACTATAGTACGACCATTTATAAGGAAAATGCATGCCAAAATATCACAATTTAAGGGTGTCTTTGATTCACAGGAATCCAAAAACACAGGAATAGGAAGAACATAAGATTACAATGTTATGCCATTTGAATCTTGCAAGATTTTCATTAATGTTTCATGCGGAAAAATATTAAAAAGTTTGAGTCGAAGTAAAAATTCCCAAGGAATGTAGAAGAATCCTAATTTTGAAGAATTGAACCCTTATATTTATTCAGGAGTAACAGTGGCTCAATCAATTAAAAACGATTGTTTCTAAGGCGATATTTAGAGTCGTACGGTCAAGGTATTTTCATCAATTCGGTTCATGTTCAAAAAACTCTATTAAATACTTGTAAGTATCTCCCATTTGCATAAGATGGTTCTTGAGTGGTGATTTAGAAACAGAAATGGAAATTTCCCAGTTACCTTAGAAATAGTAATTTCTCACATTATCTCAAATTTCATCTTCCATATTCGAATCTTCTACATTAGATTAATATTTCATCACTAACATCGCTAATATCATATTTCAACACAAGTAAGCATCCATTTAACATTAAAACTGATATCCAAATTATTTATTGATATTATAATTAGTAGTTACAATTAATATATGACCTATGATTTTTTTTGCTAAATTATCATGGGTTAACATGTGAGAGTGGTTACCATAAATAATTATTGGCTAGCATACATTTGTCACAAAAGCTCTCCTATACTTATTTTTTAACACAGTACAAACGCAAGGGCTCATACATACACACACCTTCGAGACGTTGAGTCGGCATATCATTTTAAGATTTACGAAGCCACCGCAGGCGCCTCGTCGTCGACGGAAACGCCTCCTCCCAGTGAAAGCGCCGAAAATCCTGAAGTGAATTCAAGAACAATGCGAGCACCATGACTTGAATCCTAGTGGGTTGGGAATACCACTATCCCTCTAACCATCCAACCATAGCTCTCCTATACTTGATTAATACTTTATAACTAATATAATATTTGCAACACAAGCAAGCACTCGTTTAGCAATATAACTCACATCCAAAAGAATAATCCATATTATAATTACTAGTTGCAACTAAGATATGCCCTACTAAAAATGTCATTTAATTAACATGGATTAACATGCCAGAGTTCGAACCAACCTGTGGTTGGATGGTTAGAGGGACAGTGGTAACCCTAGGCCACCAAGGTTCAAGTCCTGGTGCTCGTATTATTTCTGAATTCATTTCAGGATTTCCGACGATGCGCTTTCAGTGGGAGGAGACGTTCCCGTCGACGACAAGGCGCCTACGGTGACTTTGTAAATCTCAAGATGATACGCCGGTTGACTATCCCGAAGGTGCTCAAAGGTTAGGGTGTGCATGTGTGTGTTCATAGAGGTGAGTGTATGCGTGTATTTATAGGCGCTTGCATCTGTATTGTGTTCAAGAAAACATGTTAGAGTGATTCCCACAAAAAAACATGTTAAAAGTAAGTATCATAAATTATCATTGACTATGCACATTCGTCGCGCAATAGCTTTAAGAGAAGATGGTCCCAATTATTCTGAGTTATTCATTATTTTTTATCCGGTGACCTAGATTGAACATGATGACCTATTACCTCCCACGAGGTAATAGATCACCCATGAGAGGTATTAGCCATATTTCGTAAGTGTTAAAGAAACCAAATCTGGAAACAAATTACTACCATACATGGAGCTAGTGATCGAGTAAAGGGGATTATTTCATTCCTAATTTATATATGGAAATATTGTGAGGTCATTGAAGATATGAATGATTTTATCTCCCCACAATATACTAACATTTGTAAAAGAATGCACACTTATACATTCATGTACAATGGCGAACTTCGTTTTATTTAATGGTGAAGTTCATTCAATAAAGAACATGTAAATAGAACATATTTATTGGTTTATAATTTTTCCTCTAGTTGTATTCGACGTGGTTTCAGCTTATTTAAAAAAAAATCAAAACTAATCTAGTTTTGTCACGATCTAAGAGCTTCTCTGACCGACCCCCTATAATTTATAGGAGGATATGCCTGAGTATCCTTTGGTGGTGGATATTTGCTCATCTAAAAAAGTGTCATTTCTAACTGTTCTCCTAAACTCAACGTAGTAAGCAAATGCCATTTTTTAATAAAAAATTGGGCCACCTAGTTAAACTTCACTGCTCAATTATTTTGTTATAAACTATATCTTCGCTAAAACGGTCCAAAGAAAACTAAAAAAATATACACATTTGAATAGAAAGATCACTTCCTTAAAGGCTCCTACTAGTCCGATCAAAGCTTTCTCTATATGTTTATTGCTGCTTTTCTCTATTGGATTCCTGAGCTTGCATAGTTCTTTCTCCCCCTCCCCCCTCCCACACACACAACTTGGACAATGTGTCCTCTCTACTCTCAAACTTTCTAGCAAATTTCTATCAATTTACTCTTCTTCCCATTACCAAATCTTGCATCCTTCTTACATACAATTTTGAGCAAACAATGATTTTCAAAATGCGATGAATTCGAAGAACAACCATACAAAATGGCACTTGGTCTGTCCTTCTCACACCGATAAAAAACGCATCTGGGATGTTTCGGCATGCTCGAGCCAAGGAATAGCACTAGCTGCCAGTAGTGATCACACTTGATGATCGGTAGAGGCATGCCGATGAGCTATTGAGCGAGGACTGAGCCTGGCCAGCGGGGGGACGGGGCGGTCCGGGCTATCGGTCGGCGGTTGAGATGCGAGCGCTAAGAGAAGGAGGACATACTGAGAGGCAATGTTGATCAGTGGAGGCGGCTGCGTGGGCCATGGCGGGGAGGTGGTTGCGCGAGCGACGACGTCAGCTTCAAATTCGGCGATGGCTGCAACAGGCGTATATCCGTCAATTTGGGCATCGACGACAGAGAAGCGACTGAATCAACTGAAGACTAGGAGCGCGGCGGGTGCTACAGTGGTCGGTGATGGCGCGTGGTGACTGGCGGAGGCAAGTAGGGCTGCCTCGGAGTGGATGCGGCGCGGGGTGGGGAGCGTGCGGCTGAGGTTTTTTTTTTACCTCCATGGGTGTGCGACCGAGTATATTTAGAAGTCAGGAAGACCGTGGAGGATAAGTTTTACTCCTCTAACCATTATAATGGATCAATTAGTTAAAGTTTAGAGGAGGAGAAGTGAAATACTCCTCTAAAGGTTTTTGGGGATGGTTCTAAGTTCTATTTTTTTCTCTATATTGTTTATAATTCTTGATAATTAGTAAAATGAACATGATCTTGAAAGATCATGATAAAACAACAACAGCAACAACAACAGCAACAGCAACAGCAACAACAACAACAACAATAACAACAACCCTCCACCATCACCACCAGTGGACAACCTAGCCCGTTTTCTAAGGTTGCAGCCGCCAGTGTTTTCTAGTAGCATTGAGCCAATAGTTGCTGATGACTGGCTACGGAAGATTGGAAGGGAGTTGACCACTGAAAATTGCACGGATGCTGAGAAGGTGCGTTTTGCCACACATCAATTGGATGGACCAGCAGCAGCATTGTGGGAGAATAACACACCCACTTTTCCTATAGCCAATGTCACTGGGGATCAGTTTCAGCAAGCTTTTCGCACCGCCCATGTATCAACTGGATCCATGAGCATGAAGAAGCGTGAGTTTCGCAACTTGCGCCAAGGAAATCGTACTGTGGCTCAATACGTAGATGAGTTTAGTACTCTATCTCGCTATGCCCCTGATGATGTGGCCACAGATGCCGCAAAGCAGGAGAAGTTTATGGAAGGGCTGAATGATGAGATGAGCATATAGTTGATGGTGACAACCTTCAACAACTACCAAGAGTTGGTAGACAAGGCTCTTATGATTGAAGGGAAGCAGCAGCAGATTGAGAGCCGCAAGAGGAAGTATGGACAAGGAAAGAATAATTCTAGAGCCCAGCAGAAGCCTCGTTTCACCCCGAACTCGGGAGGATACACCCATAACCATGGAAGCCACACCCAAAATGGAGGGAGTTCTCATAACCACAATGGCTCCAAGAATGGGAATGGGAATGGAGCAAGCAATAATCAGAACCGCTCTACTCCATCCACACCCGCCAAGAGAGATTTAGGTCACATTACCTGTTTCAAGTGCAGGAATAATGGACACTACGTCACGGAGTGCCCGAAAGCGAAGAATGGGAACGGCAATGGAAGCGCTGGGAAGAAGCCCAACCCTTTCAACAGGGAACAAGTGAACCACGTGAACATGGAGGAGGTTGAAGAGCAGCCTGATGTTGTTGTCGGTGAGTTTTTGGTTAAGTCATTTACCACAATAGTTCTTTTCGATACTGGTGCATTGCATTCATACATTTCAAGGAGATTCATGGATAGATATAAGTTGCCCACCCAAGTACTTAAGACACCCATGTTAGTAAGTTCCCTGGGAGCAGAGTATATGGCAAGTCAAGGATGTTTTCAGGTGCCATTGACCATTGGACGCCATGTTTTCCCCTCAGACCTGATAATTTCAGAGTCACAAGGATTGGATGTAATACTAGGTATGGATTGGTTGTCAATGTATGGAGGGAACAATGCCAGTAAGTCAAGTTTACTTACCACCCCGGAGGGAAAAAGGATGAAGTATGTATCTAGGCATTCGCCTAGGAGGACACAAGTACATTCTCTCTCGGGAGTTGTTCAGGAGGAAGTGCGTTTAGTAAAGGATTACCCGGATGTATTTCCAGAGGAGCTACCAGGCATGCCGCCAGATAGAGACATTGAGTTTTTGATAGAGCTATTGCCAGGCACCGGACCAATATCGAAGAGACCGTGCCGGATGCCAGCGAATGATCTAGAGGAGATCAAGAAACAGATTAAGGAGTTATTGGAGAAAGGATTCATTCGACGAAGTTCATCACCTTCGTGAGCCTCAGTGCTCTTGGTCGAGAAGAAGGATGGATCTTTAAGGATGGTCGTTGATTATCGAGCACTGAATGAAGTGATGATTAAGAATAAGTACCCACTGCCGATGATCAATGATTTGTTCGACCAACTTCAAGGAGCTAAAGTATTCTCCAAGATCGATTTACGATCAGGATACCACCAGTTGAAGATCCGAGAGAAAGATATACCTAAGACAGCCTTCACCACAAGGTATAGGCTATATGAGTATATGGTTATGTCATTTGGATTGACTAACGCCCCTGCCTATTTCATGAGTATGATGAATAAGGTGTTCATGGAGTTCTTGGATAAGTTTGTCGTGGTATTCATTGATGATATCTTGGTGTATTCGAAGAATGAAGAGGAACACGAGGAACATTTGCGTTTGGTTCTTGAGAAGCTCAGAGAACATCGGTTATATGCCAAGTTCAGCAAATGTGAGTTTTGGTTGAAGGAAGTTGGATTCTTAGGACATGTTATATCAGGAGAATGTATAGCAGTGGATCCTATCAAGGTGCAGACATTCACTGAGTGGTTGGCACAAACCTCAGTTGGAGAAATCCGCAGTTTTCTTGGACTCGTGGGATATTACCGGAGATTCATAGAGAATTTCTCCAAGATTGCAAAGCCTATGACGGCATTGTTGAAGAAGGACACCAAGTTTTATTGGACTGAAGAGTGCGAGGAAAGTTTCCAGGAACTGAAGAAATATTTGACGACCGCCCCGGTATTGATCTTGCCAGATATACGCAAGGATTTCCAAGTGTATTGTGATGCTTCACGCTTAGGACTTGGAGGAGTACTCATGCAGGACGGAAGAGTTGTTTCTTATGCATCTCGTCAACTTCGACCGCACGAGTTGAATTATGCTACGCATGATTTGGAGTTAGCAGCAGTAGTGCATGCGCTCAAAACCGGGAGACATTTCCTTATCGGAAACCGTTGTGGTGTGTACATGAATCACGAGAGTTTGAAGTACATTTTCACCCAGTAGGAGCTGAACCTCAGACAAAGGAGATCGTTGGAGCTCATAAAGGATTATGATATGAAGTTGCACTATCATCCAGGCAAGGCCAATGTCGTTGCAGACGCTTAGAGCCGGAAAAGTTATGCCAATACCTTAGTAAATGGAGGATTGCCAAATGAGTTAGCAGAAGATCTCAGGGAGCTTCGTTTGGAAATAGTTCCTAGAGGATTTGTTGCAGCCTTGGAAGTTCAGTCAACATTATTGGGAAAGATACGAGAAGCTCAGAAGGATGACAAAGAGATTGCCGAGATAAAGGAGAAGATGAGTGAAGGAAAAGCCAAGGGTTTTCGTGAGGACAAACACGACACCTTGTGGTTCGAGGACCGAATCTTTGTGCCCAACAACACCGAGATCAGGAAATTGATACTGCATGAAGCACATGATTCGCCATACTCGATACACCCCGGAAACACTAAGATGTATTTGGATTTGAAGGAAAGTTTTTGGTGGACGGGAATGAAGAAGGATATTGTCGAGTATGTAGCCGTATGTGATGTATGTCAGAGAGTGAAGGCAGAACATCAGAAGCCAGAAGGATTACTGCAACCTATGCCGATACCCAAATGGAAGTGGGATAAGCTTGGCATGGATTTTATCACCGGATTACCCAGCACCTGATCGGGATATGACTCAACCTGGGCAGTAGTGGATCGCTTGACCAAAGTATCCCACTTTATCCCCGTGAAAACCGCGTATACCAGTGCGAAGTTGGCCAAGATATACATGACCAGGATCGTATGTCTGCACGGAGTTCCGAGGACCATCGTATCAGATAGAGGAACACAGTTTACTTCAAAGTTTTGGCATTAGTTGCACCAGACTTTGGGAACCAGGCTAGAGTTTAGTACAGCCTCTCACCCGCAGACGGATGGACAGACCGAGAGAGTCAATCAGATTCTGGAGGACATGTTGAGAGCTTGCGCGCTAGATTATGGATCTAGTTGGGATGACAATTTGCCCTACGCAGAGTTTTCGTACAACAACAGTCACCAGGCCGGGTTGAAGATGTGGGATGAAGTCGGAGACCGTCAGTTATTCGGACCGGATCTAATCAAAGAGTCAGAAGAGAAGGTTAAGCTGATTCGAGATAGACTGAAGGTAGCTCAGTCCAGGCAGAAGAGTTATGCAGACTCAAAGCGCAAGGAAGTAGTCTATGAAATCGGAGACAGAGCGTACCTGAGAGTGTCACCTCTGCGAGGTGTTAAACGATTCGGAGTTAAGGGAAAGTTAGCCCCGAGATTTGTAGGACCGTATCGTGTTTTGGAACGCATGGGAGAGGTTGCCTACAAGTTAGAGTTACCCGAAGGATTGTCAGCATTTCATGACGTGTTTCAGGTTTCCCAGCTTAAGAAGTACCATGCTGAGATGGCCGATATTCCTCTGAGAGACTCAGTGCCACTGGAAGCAATTCAGCTGGATAGTGATCTAACTTACAAGGAGAAACCGGTCAAGATCCTCGAGTTTGCAAGCAGAGTCACCCGCGGCAAGGTTATCAAGTTTTGCAAAGTTCAGTGGAGTCACCATACCGAAGATGAATCCACCTGGAAATGAGAGGATGATCTACGCAAGGACCACCCACACCTATTTTCTAGCCAACCCGAATCTCGAGGGCGAGATTCATCTTAAGGGGGGTAGGTTTGTAACATCCCAAATTTCAATTGGGAATGTTATACATAGGTCATCTTGCATATCATATTTTATTTACATAGGTTATACAACAACAACAACAACAACAACAACAACAACAACAACAACAACAACAACAACAACTTTTCTTGTTTACCTGTGCATAAAATATGACGATGTGTTATTCTATGAATATTTGGAATAGATTTAGTTCTATGGTTATCACTCTTGGGAAAATGCTATACCATTTCCTTTTTCGAGATGGATCATTTCCTTATTTGTACATTAGTAACGAGAAGAAGGTGATCAATTGTAGCTAATAATTTAGACATGTTAATTGGCCCTCTATTTAATAAAATCAATGGCTCGAATATTTGATGTAGTCTTAAAGAATCTACAACTGACCCGTCAAATCTCATTCCACTAATACCCACTGTCCACGTACAACACCCATTTACCCCCTAAATGTCTGCATCCACAGTCATGTCCCACATTACCAAATCATTAAATCCATACATTCTCATGTGCAATGGCCATGCCGGGCTTGTGGTCTTGCTGCCGCACTTGGGGCATCCGGTGCATCCGAGGCAGTGCGCAACATTTACCTCGAACTCGAAGCTGGACGTCGTCGACACGAGGACCCATCGCAGGTGTTAAGCAGCCATTCCGGGAATGTTCGGGCTGAGCGCATGTATCACTTGCTCTGGAGCCACCGTATTTGGGCGCCGCAAGCCGCCAGCGCCCACTTACATGGACGTAATGGATTCCCAACGAAACTACTCGGATGGTAGAGCTTGAGCAGATTCCTTTCGATGCCCGCGGAGAGCCATGCAGACGACAAACTCTTCCTCGTCACCACACGCGACGAGGTCTCAGTCGACGGATCTGAAGTTGTCGGACTTGTATCCGCTGCTCGTCATACCGAAGAAGGACCGAAAGTGGTATGGATTGGCAAGAAGTTAGGGTTTTGTACATATCCGAAAAGGAAGGATATATTTATGAGGTCAGAGTTAGCTAGTTTGGTTTCATGAAGTAGCCAGGGGTCGGGCTGTAGATGCTTTTACCTCCTCTTACCTTCCGTGAGGTAAGAGGGAGCATGTTAAAACTGATCTAGCTTGCACACATGTTAATCTCAAGCTGGGTTGAGGGGGCTCCTCGTGATGGAGAATCGGAGATGTGTCTGCTAAACATTTTCTGCATCTTTTCTTATTCCTGTACGATGGATGTTCCAAATACAGCTATGCAATAAGGCCAACTCCAGCGCACGATCCCAAACAGATGTCCGATTTGGCCTGTTTTCGTCCATTTGGGGCGGCAATGAAGTCGCCCATGTCCGGTTGCGGCCGTTGGGTTGTCGGTGCGCCCAACGCGCAGCCGCACCCCAAATCATGTCCGGGGTGGACGTGATTAAAAAAAGGCAAAAACTAAAACAAAAATGTCAATAAAATAAAATAAACGCAAACATAAAACATAAAACATAATTAAACATCTCACGGCCACAAAACGGCCTAGTTCCAGTCGTTCACATTAAACATAATTAAACATCTCGTGGTGCGGGGGGCCGACGCGGTGGAGATGCGGGCTCTTCTTTGACACCGCAGCGGCGGCGACCCGAGGACGAGCAAGCCTCGCGGTCGTGTTTCCCCTTACGGCCGGTGTTCCAGGACCCCATGGCTGCGAGGCGGCCGACCGGCGAGATCGAGGTCGGGGAGAGCTAGGGTTTGGGCCGCGTCGGGTTTCGAGGAGGCAGCACGGGCCAGTGGAGAGTGTGGACGACAAGCGGTCCACGGCCTTTCATTTAAGAAGGACGGCCACCGTTCGGCTGGGCGGATGACAGGCGGGGCCGACCGCACGTGCGCATTAATGTCAGGCAATGGGAGGTAGGTGGCCGTCTGCCACGCGGCCCGGATGCGGACGAGCGACACAAACCTGGCGCATGTTTGCGCTCGAAATGGGTCGGCCCGGACACAAAATTAACCAGATGGGTCCAGGCCATCACGTGCTGGGCCGAGGGGTTTGTTCGTTTTACCCTAAACGGACGGGCCGTACGGGATATGATCGCGCGCTGGAGTTGGGCTAACGGTGCATGCTCGTAAATGTGTGCACGATGCAGGAGTCCGCTAGAACAAGAAGACCAGCACTGTATGTACAGTACTATAGTACAGTCCAAAGGAAGGCCAGGCAAGAGGCATGTAGGACAACCGATGGGAGTCCAGCAGAGACAGGGGTGTGCACCTGAAAAAGCAAAAGTAGCTTTAGCCGGAGAGGATCAAGCACGTGATGGTTTGGCTGGCCTGACAAAAGCTGTTTGCGTTTACCACGACCACCTCCATCTCCATGGATGAACGAACATGGTTTAAGATGGTCTCGCTCGTTGGCATTTTACGTTTTCACTGCTAGTGCTACAAGCCTGCGTGCGTTTCATTCATGTTGGTTGGCTCATGTGATGTGTGTATGTGGGTGTAAATTCTGTGCCAACCCGATGCTGACCAGGCGTGTGCGAGGGCGAGTGGTCCTCCTGGGCATGTAACTGCGTTTCTGTGATACGCGTGTGCAGCAAGCAAGACAGCATTCAAGGCGCCAACATCTCCTGGCAGAACATTTGTGTGCTGTTTGATGTGGTGATATATCTGCGGCGAGGCTAGACAAAATAGAAAGACCTGATTACTCCCACAATACATGCAATTGCAACGCGGTAATAATGGCCGTTTTCTCTTCGTACGTGGCACCCCAATGTGGCACCGGGCTGGCAGGCTTCCTTTATACTCCCTCCGTTCCCAAATATTTTTCTTTCTAGACATTTAATACAACATACGGATGTATGTAGACATATTTTAAAGTGTAGATTCAGTCATTTTGTTTTGTATATAGTCACTTATTGAAATCTTCATAAAGACAAATATTTAAAAACGGAGAGAGTGTATGGGTGGGTCCCACCTATCGGGTTCGACTGCCTCTCCTCCCATTTTTATTGGTATGTTATTTCTTTCTCCATCACACCGACAGGTGGGCCCGCAACCACGTGACATGCACAAAGATAATAGTTGACAACCGGTGTGATGTTAGAATTGACGCTAGAATTGACGCAAATGTATCAATGTGTGTGGTTAAGTATGTTTTTGTATCATTTTTATGAGGTTTTCAAGATCATGTTTGATATTGTTGTCATAGTGCAAAATTATGTATCGTGGGTTTAATTAACTCAAATAGAAAAGACTTGCTCGGTGAAGAGGGATGGCGACAAAATACTTTTCTCTGACTGACCGTATCGGAAACCCGACGGTATACACTCAAATGAGGACGGTGCAATAACTTCTTTTTTAACAATAAACATAATTTATTCCCAATAACACTTAATTTTCTCTTTTAATTCTTATTTCTATGCGTGCCTGTGGCCATCCACATATGAACAGTATAGAGTGCCCAACGCAGATATATCAAAAATGAGAATCAACGGAGTAAATATCTAATATATTTTTGTGATATATACTTTTCCACTAAACCACGATAATCCATAGATGAGACTAGGCTCACGAACATTAAATTCAAAAAACTAGCAAACATAAACAAAGAAAATCATGAAATGTTTTGCGCCGAAGAAGCTTGAGTGTGTTGGGAGCATGCAAATTTTCATGGCGAAATCACATTCGAGGAGCCGTAGACAAAAAAGGGGTCTCCAAAATGTCTTTTTTCCAAATTCTTTGAGCGTCAATTTTGTTCTTTTTGTTGAGAAATCCCGGAGTGTCCTTTGTCCATGAAATTTTGCACAGTCCTAGCACACTCGAGCGTCTTCGGTGTCAAAAAATCTATTTTTGGGCACTTTTTAGGGTAGCTCGCGCGCCCTGGTGCCCCGTGGCCACCAGGGGCACCCCATGGGACGTTTTCAGTGTCAGATATTCTCAAATATTCAGAAAAAAATCATGTTAAAATTTCAGATCATTTAGAGAATTTTATTGCACGGAAAATTCTGAAAACGGGATATTCATGAAATTTAATTGTATTTAACTAAAGATAACAGAAAATATAAAGTGGGTACAAAGAGTTGTGTCTACTAAATTTATCGACCACATGCCTCTCGGAAATGATCCATTAATAAGGTTGATCAAGTCTTATTAACAACCACTTCAATTAGCATGAACCCGAAGAATTTTTCATAAAACACTAGGTTACCTTAATGGGGATGTGTATATCTCCAACAATAAGTATTTCATATTTCCTTTTAGCAGTAGGTATAGAGAGTTGAAAACCTCCAAGGGTAATTGTAGGAGCCTTTCCAATAACATTAATACCATTTACTTGAAATTGCTTCTTCGGAAAATGCATTGTATGTTCTTTACCATTGATATGAAAAAATGACCTTGCTTTTATTGCAATCAATAACAGCCCCTGCAGTGTTCAAAAAGGGTCTACCAAGGATAATCGACATGTTATCGTCTCAGGCATATCAAGTATAACAAAGTCTGTTAAGATAGTAACATTTGCAACTACAACAAGCACATCCTCACAAACACTGACAGGGATGGCAGTTGATTTGTCAGCCATTTGCAATGATATTTCAGTGGGTGTGAGTTTATTCAAATCAAGTCTTTTATATAAAGTGAAAGGCATAACACTAACACCAGCTCCTAAGTCACACAAGTTAGTTTTTACATAAATTTTTTGATGGAGCAAGGTATAGTTGGTATTCAGGATCTCCCAGTTTTTAGGTACTCCATCCTTAAAAGAATAATTTGCAAGCATGGTGGAAATTTCAGCTTCAGGTATTTTTCTCTTATTAGTGACAATATCTTTCATATATTTAGTATAAAGGGCCATCTTTAAAAGATCAGTCAAACGGGTGCGCAAAAAGACTGGCCTAAGCATTTCAGCAAAGCGTTCAAATTCTTCATCATCCTCTTTCTTAGTTGGTTTGGGTGGAAAGGGCATGGGTTTCGGAACCCGTGGCTCTCTTTCCTTACCATGTTTTCTAGCAACAAAGACTCTTTTATCATAGCGCTTATTTTTAGGTCGTGGTTTATCAAGATCAACAATAGGTTCTATCTAGACATCATTATTTGGTTCTTTATCATTATCAAGTTGAGCATCTACATGAAGATCACCATTGTCATTTTCATTATCATTAGGTGAATGTTCATTACCAGATTCAGTTTCAGCATTAGAGATAGAGACATCATTATCATTATAAGAAAGTTTTTCTACCTCAGGTTCACTGGCAATATGCAAAGTCCTATCATTTTTCCTTTTCTTTTTCTGTTTATAAGGACTAGGTGCATCAACATTAATTCTTTGTGAGTTTTGTTCAATTATTTTAGGGTGACCTTATGGATAAAGTGGATCCCGAGTCATTGTATCTCCTCTAGTCATTACTCTAACATCATGATCATTCATGTTGTTATTCATTTCATTGAGTAACTCACTTTGAGATTTAGCAACATGTTCTAACTGAGTTTGAACCATATAAGCATGCGTTCCTACTCCTCTAACATCATTAGTGATTCTAAATAACAAGTCACTCAAGCGAGCAATCATATCATAGTTTTGCTTTAATTGTTTCATAACATAGGCATTGAAATGATCTTACTTTCTAATGTAATTGTCAAATTCATACAAGCACTCACTAGGAGATTTATTATAAGGGATGTCACCTTCATCAAACTTTAAAAGAGAATTTACCTCCACTACCTGTGGTGGTGTGTCCAGACCATGTATTTCTTCAATAGGTGGTAAATTCTTAACATCTTCAGCTTTAATAACCTTTTCCTTTATACATCTCTTTGCCTCTTGCATATCTCCAGGACTGAGAAATGAGACACCCCTTTTCTTCGGTGTGGGTTTTGGCGGTGGTTCTGGAAGTGTCCATTCATCATATATTTTTAATATATTATTCAATAGTTCATCATCTTGTTCAACAGTTCGTTCCCTGAAAACACAACCATCACAACTATCTAGAAAGTTCCTAGAAGCATCGGTTAGTCCATTATAGAAGATATCAAATATTTTATTTTTATGAAGAGGATCACCAGGCCAAGCATTAAGTAATTGGAGAAGCCTCCCCCAAGCTTGTGGGAGACTCTCCTCTTCAATTTGCACAAAGTTCAATATTTCCTGTAAGGCAGCTTGTTTCTTATGAGCAGGAAAATATTTTCAGAGAAGTAATAGACCATATCCTGGGGACTACGCACATAACCAGGAGAAAGAGTATTGTACCATATCTTAGCATCACCCTTTAATGAGAATATAAATAACTTGAGACTATAATAGAAGCGATTTTTCTCATCATGGGTGAATAGGGTGGCTATATCATTCACTTAGTAAGATGTGCCACAACAATTTCAGTTTCGTAACCGTGGAAATGATCAGATTCATCCAAAGTAATTAACTCTGGGTCGACAAAGAATTCATAATCCTTATCAGAACAAGGATAGTTGAAGTAGCAAACTTAGGATCACATTTCATTCTAGCATTCAAAGTTTTCTTTTTTAATTTGCATAATATTTTCTTAAGATCTTCTCTATCCTTACAAGCAAGAAAATCCTCAGCTACCTCTCCCTCCATAACATAACCCTCAGGTATATCAGGAAATTCATATCTAGGAGAGCTAGGCCTAATAGGTGTATCATAATATTCAATCTCAACAATCTCATCAGTTTCAATGGTTTCATCACTTTCAGCATTCTCAATATTTTTATTCTAGCAAGTTCTTCATCAAGGAGTTCACTTTGCACAGTCTTATCAGGAAAAGTACTAGCATCATTCATAGTAGAAGTAGCATCAATAACTTGCGACATATCAGAATAAATAGCAGGTGGTGGTGTTGCAAGCTTACTCATAACATAAGGAGAATCAAGTGCAGAGCTAGATAGTACTTCCTAACCTCCCCTTGTCTTGGAGGGAAATATCCCAGTTTTAGTATCCTTCAGATTCTTCATAGTGATAAATAGATAGATATCCCAAGTGACTCAACAAATATAGCTATCCTCCTCGGCAACGACGCCAAAAAGGTCTTGATAACCCACAAGTATAGGGGATCACAATAGTTTTTGAGGGTAGAGTATTCAACCCAAATTTATAAATTTCACACAAGGGGAGCCAAAGAACATTTGTAAGTATTAGCAGCTGAGTTGCCAATTCAGCCACACCTGGAGATATAGTATCTGCAGCACAGTGATCAGTACCACATGAATATGATAGTTTTGATAGCAGTAGCATCAGTAGCAGTAACAACAGTGATAGTTTTGTAGCAATTGTAACAGTAGCAGCAACAGTAGTAACTTAGCAAGATCAATATGTGAAAAACTCGTAGGCACTGGATCGGTGACATCGTTGGGTAATATTTATCATAGAACAGTTATAACCTAGGGCCACATAGAACTAGCTCCAGTTTATCACTATAATGTAGGCATGTATTCCGTATATAGTCATACGTGCTTATGGAAAAGAACTTGCATGACATTTTTTGTCCTACCCTCCCGTGGCAGCGGGGTCCATAAGGAAACTAAGGGATATTAATGTGTCCTTTTAATAGAGAACCAGAACAAAGCATTAACACATAGTGAATACATGAACTCCTCATACTACGGTAATCACCGGAAAGAATCCCAATTGTTGTCACCTTGGGGTATGCGGATCCTAATGCGTAGTAGGTGCACATGACTTGCAAGATCGGATCAAGAACATAGATATAATGGTGCAAACATAAACGGTTTAGATCTGAATTCATGGCACTCGGGCCCTAATGACAAGCATTAAGCATAGCAAAGTCATAGCAACATCAATCTCAGAACATTGTGGATAATAGGGATCAAGCCCTAACAAAACTAACCTGATTCTTGATGAATCTCATCCAACCTCTCACCGACCAATGAGCCTATGAAGGAATTACTCACTCCCGATGGTGAGCATCATGAAATTGGTGATGGAGGATGGTTGGTGATGACGAAGACGAAAGAGCCCCCTCTCCGAAGCCCCGAACGGACTCCAAATCTGGACTCCCGATGAAGAATAGGAGGTGCCGGCGGCTGCGTATCGTAAAATGCGATGGAACTTCCTCTCTTATTTTTTCTCCAAAAATAGAAATTTATAGTGGTGGAGTTAGGGTCAGAGGGGCCCTGTGGGCCCCACTAGACACCACGGCGCGCCTGGGGAGGCTGGTGCGCCCTGGTGCCTCGTGGGCAGCCGGGGCACCCCCTCCAGGTGGTTTTGGTTCCAGTATTTTTCTTTTATTCCATAAAAATCTCCAAAAAAATATCGCCTGATTCTGAGAACTTTTATTTCTGCACGAAAAACAACACCATGGTAGTTCTGCTAAAAATAGTGTCAGTCCACGTTAGTTTCATTCAAATCATGCAAATTATAGTCCAAAGAAAGAGCAAAAGTGTTTGGAAAATTAAATATGATGGAGACGTATCAGCCACTCTAGCAGCTCATCGTCTAATTACTACTCCATGATGCATTCCATTAGGTCCAAGGATGGTGAAGTGTCATGTAGTCGACGTTCACATAACACCTCTAAGGGAAACAATAACATATATATCATCAAAGTATCAAAAGAATACCAAATTCACATGATTACTTGTGGAAGACTTCTCTCATGTCCTCAAGAACAAAAATAACTACGCACAAATCATCTTCATTTTCAAGACCAGAGGGGTATTGAATAGCATAATTGATCTGGACATATAATCGTCCACATAATAAACAAAATAGCATCAACTACAAGATGTAATCAACACTACTAGCAACCCACGGGTATTAATCTGTGGTTTTGATACAAAGATTGAATACAAGAGATGAACTAGGGTTTGAGATTAGATGTTGCTGGTGAACAAGTTGATGAAGATTGGTCCTCTCACGATAAGATGGTTGTTGCTGATGACGATGACTTCAATTTCCCCCTCCTGGAGAGAAGTATCCTCGGCAGAATCGCTCCGCCGGAGAGAAAAAGTGCTCCTGCCCAGGTTCCGCCTCGAGATGGCGGCGCTTTGTCCCGAAAGTCCTCCCTTTATTTTTTTTCTAGGGAAAATGGGCGTATATACCAGAAGATGGGCATCGGAGGCTGGCCAGGGGCCTCACAAGCCACCCAGGACGCCCTGGTGCCTCGTGGGCACCTGGGTGGCCCATCTGGTACTTCTTTCCAATAATATTTTTTATTTAGTACAAAACAATTCTCCCTGAAATTTCAGCTCATTTGGAGATGTGCGGAATAGGTATCTCTCACATAGCTTTTTCAGGTACATAATTCTAGCTGCCGGCAATCCACCTCTTTATGTAAATCTTGCAAATTGAGAGAGAAAAGGAATTAGAATTGCTCCTCAAAGTATTATGTTAGTCAAAAACATCATAAATAATAGTAGGAAAACATGATGCAAAATTTTCGTATCACCTACTCTGAGTAATATAACACCAAAGGCAGGAGTTGTTGGAAATATGCCCTAGAGGCAATAATAAAAGTGTTATTATTATATTTCCTTGTTCATGATAATTGTCTGTTATTCATGCTTGAATTGTATTGTACGGAAACAGCGATACATGTGTGAATATATAGACCACAATGAGTCCCTGGTAAGCCTCTAGTTACTAGCTCGTTGATCAACAGATGGTCATGGTTTCCTGACCATGGACATAGGATGTCAGTGGTAACGGGATCACATCATTAGGAGAATGATGTGATGGACAAGACCCAATCCTGAGCCTAGCACGAGATCGTTTAGTTCGTAATGCTTAAGCTTTTCTGGTGTCAAGTATTTATTCCTTAGACCATGAGGTTGTGCAACTCCCGGATACCGTAGGAATACTTTGGGTGTGCCAAACGTCACAACGTAACTGGGTGGCTATAAAGGTACGTAACGGGTATCTCCGAAAGTGTCTGTTGAGTTGGTACGAACAGAGACTGGGATATTGTCACTCCGTATGACGGAGAGGTACCTCTGGGCCCTCTCGGTAAGACATCATCATAATGAGCTCAAGGTGACTAAGGAGTTAGTCACGGGATGATGGATTACGGAACGAGTAAAGAGACTTGCCATGACGAGATTGAACAAGGTATCGGGCATACCGACGATCGAATCTCGGGCAAGTACTGTACCGATGGACAAAGGGAATAACATACGGGATTGAGTGAATCCTTGACACAATGGTTCATCCGATGAGATCATCGAGGAACACGTGGGAACGAACAAGGGTATCCAGATCCCGCTGTTGGTTATTGACCGGAGAGTCGTCTCGGTCATGTCTGCGTGTCTCCCGAACCCGTAGGGTCTACACACTTAAGGTTCGGTGACGCTAGGGTTGTAGAGATACATGCACATGGAAACCTGAATGTTGTTCGGAGTCCCGGATGAGATCCCGGACGTCACGAGGAGTTCCGGAATGGTCCGGAGGTAAAGAATGATATATAGGAAGTCCAGTTTCGGCCATCCGGTGAACTCCGGGGGTCACCGGGAGTGTCCCGGGACCACCAGAGGGGTCCCGGGGGTCCACCGGGTTGGGCCACCCATCCCGGTGGGTCCCCTAGGCCGCAAGGGGGAAGGGGCCAGCCCCTGGTGGGCTGACGCACCACATGGGCCCCCCCTCCATGCGCCTAGGGTTGAAACCCTAGGGGGAGGGGGCGCCCCCTATGCCTTGGGGGGCAAGTCTACCCCCCTGGCCGCCGCCCCCCTGGAGATCTGATCTCCCAGGGCCGGCGCCCCCCTGGCCCCTATATATAGTGGGGGGGAGAGGGAAGCCGCACCCCAAGCCTCTGGCGCCTCTACCCCCTCCCGTCACACTTCCTACTCCTTACGCAGGTGATACGTCCAAAACGTATCTATAATTTCTGCTTGCTCCATGCCACTTTTGGGTGATATTGCTATGATATTCATACACTTCCATACACTTTTGATCATATTTGGACTAACTTACTAATCCAGTGCACCCCAGTGCCAGTTTCTGTTTTCTGCTGTTTTTGTATTTCAGGTTTTCACGTTACGAGAACTGCCCAGAAAAATCCAGAAAAATTATATAAAAAATCAGCGTTCCGGAAACACCCTGCGTCCGAAGGACAGCCGGGGGGGGGGCACCAGGGCTCCAGGCGCCCTGGCGGCGCGCCCCCCCTGGGCCGCGCCGGGGGGGGGGGGGCGCCTGGGCCCCCCGAGCCCCGTCTGGTGCCCCCCTTTGGCATATATTTAGAGGGTCCTCCGAAACCCTCAGCACAGGAACTCTTTTCGCGATCCCATCTCTGTTCCGCCGCCGCCGCCGCTTCCAAGATCGGGAGCACCAGGAGAACTCTTCCCGGCACCCTACCGGAGGGGAGGATCACCATCGGGAGCTTCTCCACCACCATGGACGCCTCCCGGATGACTCGTGAGTAGTCTCCCTTGGACCATGAGTCCATGACCAGTAGCTATGTGATGTTCTCCTCCCGTTCTTGTGCTTCACTAATTAGTCCTCGTGAGCTGCCCTACATGATCGAGGCACCTATGTAATCCTTATGCTGTTGCTATGTTGAGTTTGCTGGGATCCGATGGATTATGAGATTATGTTCAGATTGATCTTGAGTAATATATTTGATTCACCTCTTTTATATTTTTGTTCATAAGTAATTCTTGCATGTTCTCCGTTGTTATTTATTGCTTCGGCCGAGTAGTAGGTAGTGACTCCAAGAGGGAACGTTATGCTTGATTGTGGGTTCATGCCCCTCGATGACTAGCTTGAGTGACAGAAACATGAGTCTAGGGGATGTGCTGTTGCCACAAGGGGGAAAACAACGGTGCTTGTGCCCGCGGGTGCAAGGATTGTTTACTTTACGCAAAGTTCTTTTAATGCAGTTGTCTGTTGCTTTGAGTTTACACTATGGGTGGGGCTCGCAACTTAATACCATCGAGATGTTCTGGATAGATATCTCAAGGTGGATGATTAGTAGTAGGCATTGATGGATTTCGGTCTACTTACTTTGGCGTACCGCCCATGCTTTGAACCTCAACCTTTCTTGCAATGTAGTCAGCATTGGTTTGCGTTCGTGGTCCTGTCAATTGCCCAGCTGTAATTCGTTTACCTCACATAGCTGTTTTATCGTCTTTTGGGAGAGAGACATCACTAGTGAACATCATGAGACTCCGGTCCATATTACCATCATTGATCACATCCACTATTTACTTTTCGCTATTATTTACTATTGCAAAACATTATCTATCACTACTATCATTGCTTTTAATCCTTTGTGAACTACAAGGCCGGAGGGATTGACAACCTCTCTGTACTCGTTGGGAGCAAAGTTATTTGTATCTGTGTGCAGGTCCACGTTGATTGCTATCTGGCGTCGTAGCAGTTGACACCTACTTGTTGAACCTAGGAGTCTCTGGGGATTCGATCCTTGGCATCTTTGCTAAGGGAAAACACTTCTACTTACTGCATCTTACACCTTCCACTTGGGGCAACCAACGAGGGGTTCGAGGCCCATCAGCAGGGCGCCGGCGAAGCCCTGCAGGTTTTCCTGTTGCATCCACCACTACGCCGTCGTGCTGCTGGATCTCCGACAACCTCTCCTCCGCCCTTGCTGGATCAAGAAGGAGGATACGTCGCTGTACCGTACGTGTGTTGAACGCGGAGGTGCCGTCCGTTCGGCGCTGGGATCATCGGTGACGAGGATCGTGAAGAGTACGACTACTTCATCCACGTTCCTTCGAACGCTTCCGCACGCGATCTACAAAGGGTATGTAGATGCACTCCATTATGCTCGTTGCTAGATGACTCCTTGGATTGATCTTGGTGAAGCGTAGGAAATTTTTTGAATTCTGCTACGTTCCCCAACAGTGGCATCTGAGCTAGGTCTTTGCGTAGCATCTTGCACGAGTAGAACACAAACAAGTTATGGGCGTTGAGTTTGCTCAATTTCCTGTCGTTACTAGTACAATCTTGATTCGGCGGCATCGTGGGATGAAGCGGCCCGGACCGACCTTAAACGTACGCTTACGTGAGACTGGTTCCACCGACAGACATGCACTAGATGCATAAGGTGGCTGGCGGGTGTCTGTCTCTCCCACTTTAGTCGGATCAGATTCGATGAACAGGGTCCTTATGAAGGGTAAATAGAAATTGACAAATCACGTTGTGGTTTTGGCGTAGGTAAGAAACGTTCTTGCTAGAAAACCTATAGAAGCCACGTAAAAACTTGCAACAACAATTAGAGGTCGTCTAACTTGTTCTTGCAGCATGTGGTATGTGATGTGGTATGGCCAAGAAGATGTGATGAATGATATATGTGATGTATGAGATTGATCATGTTCTTGTAATAGGGAATCATGACTTGCATGTCGATGAATTTGACAACCGGCAGGAGCCATAGAAGTTGTCTTAATTATTGTATGACCTGCGTGTCACTGAATAACGCCATGTAATTACTTTACTTTATTGCTAAACGTTAGCCATAGTAGTAGAAGTAATAGTTGGCGTGACGACTTCATGAAGACACGATGATGGAGATCATGATGATGGAGATCATGGTGTCGAGCCGGTGACAAAGATGATCATGGTGCCCCGAAGATGGAGATCGAAGGAGCAAGATGATATTGGCCATATCATGTCACTTTATTTGATTGCATGTGATGTTTATCATGTTTATGCATCTTGTTTGCTTAGAACGACGGTAGTAAATAAGATGATCTCTCACTAAAATTTCAAGAATTGTGTTCCCCCTAACTGTGCACCGTTGCTAAGGATCGTTGTTCCGAAGCACCACGTGATGATCGGGTGTGATAGGCTCTAACGTTCGCATACAACGGGTGTAAGCCAGATTTACACACGCAATACACTTAGGGTTCACTTGATGAGCCTAGCATGTACAGACATGGCCTCGGAACACGGAAGACCGAAAGGTCGAACATGAGTCGTATAGAAGATACGATCAATATGAGATGTTCACCGTTGATAACTAGTCCGTCTCACGTGATGATCGGACACGGGTAGTTGATTCGGATCATGTATCACTTAGATGACTGGAGAGATGTCAATCTGAGTGGGAGTTCATTAAAATTTGATTAAGACGAACTTAATTATCATGAACTTAGTCTAAATTCTTTACAATATGTCTTGTAGATCAAATGGCCAACGCTCATGTCACCCTCAACTTCAACGCGTTCCTAGAGAAATCCAAGCTGAAAGACGATGGTAGCAACTATACAGACTAGGTCCGTAACCTGAGGATCATCCTCATAGCTGCCAAGAAAACTTATGTCCTAGAAGCACCGCTAGGTGACACTCCCACCCCGGAAAACCAAGATGTTATGAACGCTTGGCAGTCGCGTTGTGATGATTACTCCCTGGTTCAGTGCGGCATGGTCTACAGCTTAGAATCGGGGCTCCAAAAGCGTTTTGAGCACCACGGGTCATATGAGATGTTCCAAGAGCTGAAAATGGTTTTCCAGGCTCATGCCCGAGTTGAGAGATATGATGTCTCCAACGCATTCTACAGCTGTAAGATGGAGAAAAACAGTTTTGTCAGTGAGCACATCCTCAAGATTTCTGGGTTGCACAACCGCTTGTCTCAGTTGGGAATGAATCTCCCGGACGAAGCGGTCGTTGACAGAATCCTCCAGTCGCTCCCACCTAGCTTCAAGAGCTTCGTGTTGAACTTCAATATGCAGGGGATGGAGAAGTCCATTCCCGAGGTGTATTCGATGCTGAAATCAGCGGAGGTGGAGATCAAGAAAGAGCATCAAGTGTTGATGGTCAATAAAACCACTAAGTTCAAGAAGGGCAAGGGTAAGAAGAACTTCAAGAAGGACGGCAAGGGAGTTGCCGTGCCCGGTAAGCCAGTTGCCGGGAAGAAGCCAAAGTATGGACCCAAGCCTGAGACTGAGTGCTTTTATTGCAAGGGAACGAGTCACTGGAAGCGGAACTGCCCCAAATACTTAGCGGACAAGAAGGCCGGCAACGTCAAAGGTATATGTGATATACATGTTATTGATGTGTACCTTACCAGCGCTCATAGTAGCTCCTGGGTATTTGATACCGGTGCAGTTGCTCATATTTGTAACTCTAAGCAGGAGTTGCGGAATAAGCGGAGACTAGCGAAGGACGAGGTGACGATGCGCGTCGGGAATGGTTCCAAGGTCGACGTGATCGCCGTCGGCACGCTGCCTCTACATCTACCCTTGGGATTAGTTTTAAACCTTAATAATTGTTATTTAGTACCAGCTTTGAGCATGAACATTGTATCTGGATCTCGTTTGATGCGAGATGGCTACTCATTTAAATCCGAGAATAATGGTTGTTCTATTTATTTGAGAGATATGTTTTATGGTCATGCCCCACTGGTCAATGGTTTATTTTTGATGAATCTCGATCGTGATGATACACATGTTCATAGTGTGAATGCCAAAAGATGTAAAGTTGACAATGATAGTCCCACATACTTGTGGCATTGCCGCCTTGGTCATATTGGTGTCAAACGTATGAATAAGCTTCATGCTGATGGACTTCTGGAGTCTCTTGATTATGAATCATTTGACACGTGCGAACCATGCCTCTTGGGCAAGATGACCAATACTCCGCTCCGGAACAATGGAGCGAGCAACCAACTTATTGGAAATCATACATACCGATGTGTGCGGTCCAATGAGTGTTGAGGCTCGCGGAGGCTATCCTTATGTTCTCACCCTCACAGATGACTTGAGTAGATATGGGTATATCTACTTGATGAAACACAAGTCTGAGACCTTTGAAAAGTTCAAGGAATTTCAGAATGAGGTTGAAAATCAACGTGACAGAAAAATAAAGTTCTTGCGATCGGATCGTGGGGGTGAATATTTAAGTCATGAGTTTGGCACGCACCTTAGGAACTGTGGAATTGTTTCACAATTGACACCGCCCGGAACACCTCAGCCTAACGGTGTGTCCGAACGTCGAAATCGTACTCTGTTTGACATGGTGCGATCTATGATGTCTCTCACCGATTTACCGCTATCTTTTTGGGGTTATGCTTTAGAGACTGCCGCATTCACTTTAAATAGGGCTCCGTCGAAATCCGTTGAGACGACACCGTATGAACTTTGGTTTGGCAAGAAACCAAAGCTGTCGTTTCTGAAAGTTTGGGGTTGCGATGCTTATGTCAAGAAACTTCAACTTGAGAAGCTCGAACCCAAATCGGAAAAATGCGTCTTCATAGGATACCCAAAGGAAACGATTGGGTACACCTTCTACCACAGATCCGAAGGCAAAGTCTTTGTTGCCAAGAATGGATCCTTTCTGGAGAAAGAGTTTCTCTCGAAAGAAGTGAGTGGGAGGAAGGTAGAACTTGATGAGGTGACAGTCACCCCTCCCGAACCGGAAAGTAGCGTAGCGCAGGAAATTGTTCATGAGGTGCCTGCACCGACAAGAGAGGAAGTTAATGATGATGATCATGAAGATACATGTCAAGTTACTACTGAACTTCGAAGGTCCACAAGGATACGTTCCGCACCAGAGTGGTACGGCAACCCTGTCATGGAAATCATGTTGTTAGACAACGGTGAACCTTCGAACTATGAAGAAGCGATGGCGGGCCCGGATTCCAATAAATGGCTTGGAGCCATGAAATCCGAGATAGAATCCATGTATGAAAACAAAGTATGGACTTTGGTGGACTTGCGTGAAGATCGGCACGCCATAGAAAACATATGGATATTTAAGAAGAAGACAGACGCGGATGGTAATGTGACCATCTATAAGGCTCGGCTTGTCGCTAAGGGTTATCGACAAGTTCAAGGGATTGACTACGACGAGACTTTCCCTCCCGTAGCGATGCTAAAGTCCGTCCGAATCATGTTAGCAATTGCCGCATTCTATGATTATGAGATATGGCAAATGGACGTCAAAACGGCATTCCTTAATGGCTTCCTCAAGGAAGAGCTGTATATGATGCAGCCGGAATGTTTTGTCGATCCAGAAAATGCTAACAAGGTATGCAAGCTCCAGCGCTCGACCTACGGGCTGGTGCAAGCATCTCGGAGTTGGAATATTCGCTTTAATGATGTGATCAAAGCGTTTGGTTTTATACAGACTTGGGGAGAAGGCTGTATCTACAAGAAAGTGAGTGGGAGCTCTGTAGCATTTCTCATATTATATGTGGATGACATATTGCTGATGGGAAATGATATAGAATTCTTGGAAAGTGTAAAGGCCTACTTGAATAAGAGTTGTTCAATGAAGGACCTTGGAGAAGCTGCTTACATATTAGGCATCAAAATCTATAGAGATAGATCAAGACGACTCATCGGTCTTTCACAAAGTACATACCTTGACAAGATATTGAATAAGTTCAATATGGATCAGTCCAAGAAGAGGTTCTTGCCTGTTTTGCAAGGTATGAGATTGAGCAAGGCTCAGTCCCCGACCACGGCAGAAGATAGAGAAAAGATGAGTGTCATTCCCTATGCCTCGGCCATAGGTTCTATCATGTATGCCATGCTGTGTACCAGACCTGATGTAAACCTTGCCATAAGTTTGGTAGGAAGGTACCAAAGTGATCCTGGTATGGAACACTGGACAGCGGTCAAGAACATCCTAAAGTACCTGAAGAGGACTAAGGATATGTTTCTCGTCTATGGAGGTGACGAAGAGCTCGTCGTAAAGGGTTACGTCGATGCTAGCTTCGACACAGATCTGGATGACTCTAAGTCACAGACCGGATACGTGTATATTTTGAATGGTGGAGCAGTCAGCTGGTGCAGTTGCAAGCAGAGCGTCGTGGCGCATTCTACATGTGAAGCGGAGTACATAGCTGCTTGCGAAGAAGCACAAGAAGGAGTCTGGATGAAGGAGTTCATCACCGACCTAGGAGTCATTCCAAGCGCGTCAAGCCCGATGACTCTCTTCTGTGACAACACTGGAGCTATTGCCATTACCAAGGAGCCCAGGTTTCACAAGAAGACCAAGCACATCAAGCGCCGTTTCAACTCCATCCGGAATTATGTTCAAGATGGAGACATAGATATTTGTAAAGTGCACATGGATCTGAATGTTGCAGACCAGTTGACTAAACCTCTTCCACGGGCAAAACATGATCAACACCAGAACTCTATGGGTGTTCGATTCATCGCAATGTAACTAGATTATTGACTCTAGTGCAAGTGGGAGACTGTTGGAAATATGACCTAGAGGCAATAATAAAAGTGTTATTATTATATTTCCTTGTTCATGATAATTGTCTGTTATTCATGCTTGAATTGTATTGTACGGAAACAACGATACATGTGTGAATATATAGACCACAATGAGTCCCTGGTAAGCCTCTAGTTACTAGCTCGTTGATCAACAGATGGTCACGGTTTCCTGACCATGGACATAGGATGTCAGTGATAACGAGATCACATCATTAGGAGAATGATGTGATGGACAAGACCCAATCCTGAGCCTAGCACGAGATCGTTTAGTTCGTAATGCTTAAGCTTTTCCGGTGTCAAGTATTTATTCCTTATACCATGAGGTTGTGCAACTCCCGGATACCGTAGGAATACTTTGGGTGTGCCAAACGTCACAATGTAACTGGGTGGCTATAAAGGTACGCAACGGATATCTCCGAAAGTGTCTATTGAGTTGGTACGAACCGAGACTGGGATATTGTCACTCCGTATGACGGAGAGGTACCTCTGGGCCCTCTCGGTAAGACATCATCATAATGAGCTCAAGGTGACTAAGGAGTTAGTCACGGGATGATGGATTACAGAACGAGTAAAGAGACTTGCCATGACGAGATTGAACAAGGTATCGGGCATACCGACGATCGAATCTCGGGCAAGTACCATACCGATGGACAAAGGGAATAACATACGGGATTAAGTGAATCCTTGACACAGTGGTTCATCCGATGAGATCATCGAGGAACACGTGGGAACCAACATGGGTATCCACATCCCGCTGTTGGTTATTGACCGGAGAGTCGTCTCGGTCATGTCTGCGTGTCTCCCGAACCCGTAGGGTCTACACACTTAAGGTTCGGTGACGCTAGGGTTGTAGAGATACATGCACATGGAAACCCGAATATTGTTCGGGGTCCCAGATGAGATCCCGGACGTCACGAGGAGTTCCGGAATGGTCCGTAGGTAAAGAATGATATATATGAAGTCCAGTTTCGGCCATCGGGTGAACTCCGGGGGTCACCGGGAGTGTCCCGGGACCACCAGAGGGGTCCCGGGGGTCCACCGGGTGGGGCCACCCATCCCAGTGGGTCCCCTAGGCCGCAAGGGGGAAGGTGCCAGCCCCTGGTGGGCTGGCGCACCACATGGGCCCCCCCTCCATGCGCCTAGGGTTGAAACCCTAGGGGGAGGGGGCGCCTCCTATGCCTTGGGGGGCAAGTCTACCCCCCTGGCCGCCGCCCCGTGGAGATCTGATCTCCCAGGGCCGGCGCCCCCCCTGGCCCCTATATATAGTGGGGGGGGGAGAGGGCAGCCGCACCCCAAGCCTCTGGCGCCTTTCCCCCCTCCCGTCACACTTCCTACTCCTTACGCAGGGCCCCGGCGAAGCCCTACAGGTTTTCCTGTTGCATCCACCACCACGCCGTCGTGCTGCTGGATCTCCGACAACCTCTCCTCCGCCCTTGCTGGATCAAGAAGGAGGAGACGTCGTTGTACCGTACATGTGTTGAACGCGGAGGTGCCGTCCGTTCGGCGCTGGGATCATCGGTGACGAGGATCGTGAAGAGTACGACTACTTCATCCACGTTCCTTCGAACGCTTCCGCACGCGATCTACAAAGGGTATGTAGATGCACTCCATTATGCTCATTGCTAGATGACTCCTTGGATTGATCTTGGTGAAGTGTAGGAATTTTTTTGAATTATGCTACGTTCCCCAACAGGAGTAGGGTATTACACCACAACGGTGGCCCGAATCTAGGTAGTTCTTGTGTGTTCTACTTTCCGTTCTTTCACCTCCGCCGATCGATAACTTAGGGAGCGAGACACATTCAGTCCCTGGCCGAACTCACAAAGCGTTGTAGTAGACAACCTAATGTCTGGTTCTTAGATACCGGCAATATACTACCTCCATCACAAAATATAAGATATTCTTGTTGGCTAAACTAGCCTACAAAAACATCTTTCATTTTGAGATGGGATAGTATATGTGAACAAATCATATTTTTCTTCTTTTTCCAAGACCACGAATCCTGGTGGTAGATTACTTTAGATTGCCCGAACAGCTAAACTGAAATAAAATTGACTAGTAGTGTTGGAAATATGCCCTAGAGGCAATAATAAATTGGTTATTATTATATTTCCTTGTTCATGATAGTTGTTTATTATCCATGCTAGAATTTTATTGATAGGAAACTCAGATACATGTGTGGATACATAGATAAAGACCATGTCCCTAGTAAGCTTCTAGTTGACTAGCTCGTTGATCAACAAATGGTGATGGTTTCCTGACCATGGACATTGGATGTCATTGATAACGGGGTCACATCATTAGGAGAATGATGTGATGGACAAGACCCAATCCTAAGCCTAGCACAAGATCGTGTAGTTCGTATGTTAGCTTTTCTAAATGTCAAGTATCTTTTCCTTAGACCATGAGATTGTGCAACTCCCGGATACCGTAGGAATGCTTTGGGTGTACCAAACATCACAACGTAACTGGGTGGCTATAGAGGTGCACTATAGGTATCTCCGAAAGTGTCTGTTGGGTTGGCACGAATCGAGACTGGGATTTGTCACTCCGTGTGGCGGAGAGGTATCTCTGGGCCCACTCGGTAAGACATCATCATAATGTGCACAATGTGATCAAGGAGTTGATCACGGGATGATGTGTTACGGAACGAGTAAAGAGACTTGCCGTGACGAGATTAAACAAGGTATCGGTATACCGACGATCGAATCTCGGGCAAGTGCTATACCGACAGACAAAGGGGTTTGTATACGGGATTGATTGAATCCTTGACATCGTGGTTCATCCGATGAGATCATCGTGGAACATGTGGGAGCCAACATGGGTATCCAGATCCCGCTATTGTTTATTGGCCGGAGAGTTGTCTCGGTCATGTCTGCATGGTTCCCGAACCCGTAGGGCCTACACACTTAAGGTTCGATGATGCTATGGTTATAGGTGTGGTTACCGAAGTGGTTCGGAGTCCCGGATGAGATCCCGGACATCGCGAGGAGTTCCGGAGTGGTCCGAAGGTAAAGATTCATATATGGGAAGTCCCGTTTTGGTCACCGAAAAAGTTTCGGGCGCTATCGGTAGCGTACCGGGACCACCGGGAGGGTCCCGGGGGTCCACCGGGTGGGGCCACCAGCCCCAGAGGGCTGCGTGGGCCAAGTGTGGGAAGGGACCAGCCCCAGGTGGGCTGGTGCGCCCCCCACCAGGGCCCAAGGGAAATAAAGAAGGGAAGGAGGGGAAACCCTAGGCTCGGATGGGCCTAAGGCCCACCTTAGTGGTGCGCCCCCCCCCCCTCTCTCCCCCTTGGCCGCCCCCCTAGATGGGATCTAGGGCTGGCCGCCACCCCTACGTGTGGAAACCTAGGTGGGGGCGCATCCCCTCCCTCTCCCCTATATATAGTGGGGGTTTGGGGCTGTCATACACATGAGAACTTCTCCCTCTTGGCGCAGCCCTACCCCTCTCCCTCCTCGTCTCTTGCGGTGCTTGGCGAAGCCCTGCTGGAGTGCCACGCTCCTCCATCACCACCACGCCGTCGTGCTGCTGCTGGACGGAGTCTTCCCCAACCTCTCCCTCTGTCCTTGCTGGATCAAGGCGTGGGAGACGTCACCGGGCTGCACGTGTGTTGAACGCGGAGGCGCCGTTGTTCGGCGCTTAGATCGGAATCAACCGCGATCTTAATCGCTACGAGTACGACTCCTTCATCCGCGATCTTGTAACGCTTCCGCTTAGCGATCTACAAGGGTATGTAGATGCACTCCCATCTCCCTCGTTGCTAGATTACTCCATAGATTGATCTTGGTGAAGCGTAGAATTTTTTTGATTTCTGTTACGATCCCCAACAGTGGTATCAGAGCTAGGTCTATGCGTAGTTTCTTGCACGAGTAGAACACAAAGTAGTTGTGGCCGTCGATTTGTCAATTTACTTGCCGCTACTAGTCTTATCTTGATTTGGCGGCATCGTGGGATGAAGCGGCCCGGACCGACCTTACACGTACGCTTACGTGAGACATGTTCCACCGACTGACATGCACTAGTTGCATAAGGTGGCTAGCGGATGTCTGTCTCTCCCACTTTAGTCGGATCGGATTCGATGAAAAGGGTCCTTATGAAGGGTAAATAGAAATTGGCATATCACGTTGTGGTTTTGGTGTAGGTAAGATACGTTGTTGCTAGAAACCTATAGCAGCCACGTAAAAACTTGTAACAATAATTAGAGGATGTCTAACTTGTTCTTGCAGCATGTGCCGTGTGATGTGATATGGCCAAAAGGATGTGCTGAATGATATATATGTGATGTATGAGATTGATCATGTTCTTGTAATAGGAATCACGACTTGCATGTCGATGAGTATGACAACCGGCAGGAACCATAGGAGTTGTCTTATTTTATCGTATGACCTGCGTGTCACTGAAAACGCCATGTAATTACTTTACTTTATTGCTAACCGTTAGCCATAGTAGTAGAAGTAATGTTTGGCGAGACGACTTCATGAAGACACGATGATGGAGATCATGGTGTCATGCCGGTGACGATGATGATCATGGAGCCCCGAAGATGAAGATCAAAAGGAGCAAAATGATATTGGCCATATCATGTCACTTTTTGATTGCATGTGATGTTTATCATGTTTTACATCTTATTTGCTTAGAACAACGGTAGTGAATAAGATGATCTCTCACTAAAAATTTCAAGAATTGTGTTCCCCCTAACTGTGCACCGTTGCTAAGGTTCGTTGTTCCGAAGCACCACGTGATGATCGGGTGTGATAGGCTCTAACGTTTGCATACAACGGGTGTAAGCCAGTTTTACACACGCGATACACTTAGGGTTGACTTGACGAGCCTAGCATGTACAGACATGGCCTCGGAACACGGAAGACCAAAAGGTCGAACATGAGTCGTATAGTAGATACGATCAACATGAAGATGTTCACCGTTGATGACTAGTCCGTCTCACGTGATGATCGGACACGGCCTAGTCGATTCGGATCATGTATCACTTAGATGACTAGAGAGATGTATATATGAGTGGGAGTTCATTAGATGAACTTAATTGTCATGAACAATAGTCTAAGTTGTCTTCGCAATTATGTTGTAGACCAATAACTGCGTTGTAGCTCCCTGTTTAATACGATCCTAGAGAAAGACTAAGTTGAAAGATAATGTAAGCAATGATACGGACTGGGTTCGTAGTCCGAGGAGTGTCCTCATTGCTACACAGAAAGCTTACGTCTTTGATGCACCGCTCGATGTGCAAACCCCTACAACGTTGTCTGTGGATGTTGTGAACACCTGACAGACACGTCCTGATGACTACTTGATAGTTTAGTGCACCATACTTTACGGCTTAGAATCGGGATTCCAATGATGTTTTGAACGCAATAGAACATATGAGATGTTCTAAGAGATGAAATTGGGATTCCAGGCTCATGCCCGTGTTGAGAGGTATGAGACCTCTGACAAGTTCTTTTGCCAAAAAGATGGAGGAGAATAGCTCAACCAGTGAGCATGTGCTCAGAATGTCTGGGTGCTAAAATCAGTTGAACCAAGTGGTAGTTAATCTTCCAGCTGAGATAGTGGTTGACAGAATTCTCTAGACACTATCACCAAGCTACTAGAACTTCGTGATGAACTATGACATGCAAAGGATGGAGATGATCCCGGAGCTATTAGCGGTATTTAAGACCGCAAAAGTAGAACTCAAGAAGGAGCATCAAGTGTTGATGGTTTAACAAGACCACTGGTTTCAAAAAGGGGCAAGGGCTAGAAGGGAAACTTCATGAATGGCAAACCAGTTGTCGCTCTAAGGAACCCAAGGTTGAACCCAAACCTCGAGACTAAGTGCTTCTATTGTAAGGGGAACGGTCACATGGTAGCGGAACTACCCCAAATACATGGTAGATATGATAGCTGGCAACTTCAACAAAGTATATTTGATATACGTGTTATTGATGTGTACCTTACTAGTACTCCTTGTAGCACCTGGGTATTGGATACCGGTTCAATTGCTATTATTAGTGACTTGAAGCAAAAGCTACAGACTGAACAAGACTAGCTAATAAGGGCGAGGTGACGATGTGTGTTGGAAGTGTTTCCAAGGTTGATAAGATCACCATCGCACGCTCCCTCTACTTTCGGGATTAGTGCTGAACCTAGATAAATGTTATCAGGTGCCTACGTTGAGCATGAATATGATAAGATCATGTTCATTGCAATACGGTTATTCATTTAAGTTAGAAAATAATGGTTATTCTGTTTACATGAATAATACCTTTATGATCATGCACCCAATGGTTTGTTGAATCTCGATCATAGTAATACACATGATGATAATATTAATGCCAAAAGATGTAGAGTTAATAACGATTGTACCACTTTCTTGTGGCACTGCCGCTTAGGTCATTTTGGCATAAAATGCATGAAGAAACTCCATGTTGATGGATGTTTGGAGTGACTTGATTTTGAATTGCTTGACACATGCGAGCCATGCCTCATGGGCAGGATGACTAAGATCCCGTTTTCAGGTACAATGAAACGGGAAAGTGACTTGTTGGAAATCGTACATGCTGATGTGTGTGATCCAATGAGAATTAAAGCGTGTGGTGGATATCGTTATTTTCTCATCTTCACTGACGATTTGAGTAGATATGGGTATATTTACTTAATGAAGCAAAAGCTAAAACGTTTGAAAAGTTCAAGCAATTTCAGAGTGAAGTTAAGAATCATCATAACAAGAAGATCATGTTCCTACGATCTGATCAAAGGGGGGATTTTCTGAATTATGAGTTTGGCAATCACTTAAGACATTGTGGAATTGTTTCGCAGTTGAAGCCACCTGGAACACCATAGCATAATGGTGTGTCCGGACATCGTAATCGAACCTTATGAGATATGGTGCGATCTATGATGTCTCTTACCGATCTACCGCTATTATTTTGAGGTTATGCATTAGAGATAGATGCATTCACTTTAGATAGGGCACCATCTAAGTCCGTTGAGACGATGCCATATGGCTTGGCAAGAAACCAAAGTTGTCGTTTTCTTAATGTTTGGGGATGTGATGCTTATGGCTTCAGCCGGAAAAAGCTCGAACCCAAAGCGGACAAATACATCTTCATAGGATACCCAAAGGTAACAGTTGGGTATACCTTCTATCTCAGATCCAAGGGCAAAAATGTTTGTCGCTAAGAACGGGTCCTTTCTCGAGAAGGAGTTTCTCTCGAAAAAATTGAGTGGGAGGAAGATAGAACTTGATGAGGTTGTCGAACCCTCACTTCAACCAGAGAGTAGTGCAACACAGAAAGATGTTTTTGTGGAACCTACGAGTGTTGAAGAGGAAACTAATGATAGTGATCATGAAGCTTCGGATCAAGTTGCTATCGAACCTCGTAGGTCGACAAGGATATGTACTACTCCTGAGTGGTACGGTGATCCTGTCTTAGATGTCATGTTGTTGGACAACAATGAACCTACGAACTATGGAGAAGCGATGGTGGGCCCGTATCCCGACAAATGGTTAGAAGCTGAGAAATCCGAGATAGGATCCATGTATCAAAACAAAGTATGGACTTTGGTGGACTTGCCCGATGATTGGCAAGCCATTGAGGTAAATGGATCTTTAAGAAGAAGACGGACATGGACGATAATGTCACTATCTATGAAGCTCGACTTGTGGCAAAGAGTTTTTCACAAGTTCAAGGGGATGATATTTTCTCACCCGTAGCGATGCCTAAGTCCGTCGGAATCATGTTAGCATTAGCTGCATTTATGAAATCTGGCAGATGGATGACAAAACAAGTTTCCTTACCAGTTTTCGTAAGGAAAGGTTGTATGTGATACAATCAGAAAGGTTTTATCGATCCTAAGGATGCTAAAAGGTATGCTAGCTCCAGCGATCCTTCCATGGACTGGAGCAAGCATCTCGGAGTCGGAATATATGATTTGATGGAGTGATTAAAGTTTTGGGTATACAAAGTTTTTTTAGAAACTTGTATTTACAATAAAGTGAGTGGGAGCACTACAACATTTGTGATAAGTATATGTGAATGACATATTGTTGATCCGAAATGATGTAGAATTTCTGCAAAGCGTAAAGGGTTGTTTGAAAGGAGTTTTTCAAAGGAAGACCTGGATAAAGCTGCTTACATAATTGGGCATCAAGATCTATAGAGATAGATCAAGATGCCTAATGATACTTTCAAAAAGAACACACACCTTTGACATGATTTTGAAGGAGTTCAAAATAGATCAGTCAAAGAAGGAGTTCTTGCCTGAGTTGTAAGGTGTGAAGTTGAGTAAGACTCAAAGCTTGGCCACGGCAGAAGAAAGAGGAAGGACGAAGGTCGTCCCCTATGCTTTTGTCATAGGCTCTATACGGTATGCCATGCTGAGTACCGCACCTGATGTGTGCCTTGTCACATGTCTGGCAAGAGGGTACAAAGGTGATCCAGGAGTGGATCACTAGATAGTGGTCAAAATTATCCTTAGAGGAATAAGGAAATGTTTCTCGGTTATGGAGGTGATAAAGAGTTCGACGTAAAGAGGTACGTCGATGCAAGCTTAACACCTATCCGGATAACTCTGAGTAGATATATCGGATACGTATAATGGAGCAACAGTTCGGAATAGCTCCAAGAGGAACGTGGTAGCAGCATCTACGATATGACATAAAGTTTTGTGAAGTACATAGGGATCTGAATGTTGCAGACCCGTTGACTGCAACCTCTCTCACAAGCATAACATGATCAAACCCAGACCTGTGAGTGTTAACCACATGGCGATGTGAACTAGATTATTGACTCTAGTGCAAGTGGGAGACTGTTGGAAATATGCCCTAGAGGCAATAATAAATTGGTTATTATTATATTTCCTTGTTCATGATAATTGCTTATTATCCATGCTAGAATTGTATTGATAGGAAACTCTGATGCATGTGTGGATACATAGACAAACACCATGTCCCTAGTAAGCCTCTAGTTGACTAGCTCGTTGATCAACAGATGGTCACGGTTTCCTGACCATGGACATTGGATGTCGTTGATAACGGGATCACATCATTAGAAGAATGATGTGATGGACAAGGCCCAATCCTAAGCCTAGCATAGATCGTGTAGTTTGTATGCTAAAGATTTTCTAAATGTCATGTATCTTTTCCTTAGACCATGAGATTGTGCAACTCCCGGATACCATAGGAATGCTTTGGGTGTACCAAACGTCACAACGTAACTGGGTGGCTATAAAGGTGCACTACAGGTATCTCCGAAAGTGTCTGTTGGGTTGGCACGAATCGAGACTGGGATTTGTCACTCCATGTGACGGAGAGGTATCTCTCGGCCCACTCGGTAGGACATCATCATAATGTGCACAATGTGATCAAGGAGTTGATCATGGGATGATGTGTTACGGAACGAGTAAAGAGACTTGCCGGTAACGAGATTGAACAAGGTATCAGGATACCGACGATCGAATCTCGGGCAAGTACTGTACCGATAGACAAAGGGAATTGTATACGGGGTTGATTGAATCCTTGACATCGTGGTTCATCCGATGAGATCATCGTGGAGCATGTGGGAGCCAACATGGGTATCCAGATCCCGCTGTTGGTTATTGACCGGAGAGTTGTCTCGGCCATGTCTGCATGACTCCTGAACCCGTAGGGTCTACACACTTAAGGTTCGATGACGCTAGGGTTATAGGGAAAGTATGTACGCGGTTACCGAATGTTGTTCGGAGTCCCGGATGAGATCCCGGACGTCACAAGGAGTTCCGGAATGGTCCGGAGGTAAAGATTCATATATGGGAAGTCCCATTTTGGTCACCCGAAAAGTTTCGGGCGCTATCGGTAGCGTACCGGGACCACCGGGAGGTTCCCGGGGGTCCACCGGGTGGGGCCACCAGCCCCAGAGGGCAGCGTGGGCCAAGTGTGGGAGGGGACCAGCCCCAGGTGGGCTGGTGCGTCCCCCCACCAAGGCCGAAGGCGCCTCCAAGAGGGGAAGGGGGCAAACCCTAGGGCAGATGGGCCCTAGGGCCCAACTTGGTGCGCCCCCTCTCCCTCTCCCCCTCTGGCCGCCACCTTTAGATGGGATCTGGGGTGGCCGCACCCCTAGGGGTGGGAACCCTAGAGGGGGGGCGCAGCCCCTTCCCCCCTATATATAGTTGAGGTCTAGGGGCTGCCCAACACACGAGATGATTCTCTCCCAGGTGCAGCCATACCTCTCTCCATCCTCGTCTCTCGCAGTGCTTGGCGAAGCCCTGCTGGAGTCCCGTGCTCCTCCACCACCACCACGCCGCCGTGCTGCTGCTGGATGGAGTCTTCCCCAACCTCTCCCTCTCTCCTTGCTGGATCAAGGCGTGGGAGACGTCATTAGGCTGCACGTGTGTTGAACGCGGAGGCGCCGTTGTTCGGCGCTTAGATCAGATCAACCACGATATGAATTGCTACGAGTACGACTCCTTCATCCGCGTTCTTGTAACGCTTCCGCATCGCGATCTACAAGGGTATGTAGATGCACTCCCCTTTATGCTCGTTGCTAGATTACTCCATAGATTGATCTTGGTGAAGCGTAGGAAAATTTCTGAATTCTGCTACGTTCCCCAACATAGATGGTCACGGTTTCTTGACCATGGACATTGTATGTCATTGATAACGGGATCACATCATTAGGAGAATGATGTGATGGACAAGACCCAATCCTAAGCCTAGCACAAGATCGTGTAGTTCGAATGCTAGCTTTTCTAAATGTCAAGTATCTTTTCCTTGGACCATGAGATTGTGCAACTCCCGGATACCGTAGGAATGCTTTGGGTGTACCAAACGTCACAACGTAACTGGGTGGCTATAAAGGTGCACTATAGGTATCTCCGAAAGTGTCTGTTGGGTTGGCACGAATCGAGACTGGGATTTGTCACTCCGTGTGACGGAGAGGTATCTCTGGGCCCACTCGGTAGGACATCATCATAATGTGCACAATGTGATCAAGGAGTTGATCATGGGATGATGTGTTATGGAACGAGTAAAGAGACTTGCCGTAACAAGATTGAACAAGGTATTGGTATACTGACGATCGAATCTCGGGCAAGTGTTATACCGACAGACAAAGGGATTCATATACGGGATTGATTGAATCCTTGACATCGTAGTTCATCCGATGAGATCATCGTGGAACATGTGGGAGCCAACATGGGTATCCAGATCCCGCTGTTGTTTATTGGCCGGAGAGTTGTCTCGGTCATGTCTGCATGGTTCCCGAACCCGTAGGGTCTACACACTTAAGGTTCGATGACGCTAGGGTTATAGGGAATAGATATGTGTGGTTACCGAATGTTGTTTGGAGTCCCGGATGAGAACCCGAACGTCATGAGGAGTTCCGGAATGGTCCGGAGGTAAAGATTCATATATGGAAGTCCCGTTTTGGTCACCGGAAAAATTTCGGGCGCTATCGGTAGCGTACCGGGACCACCGGGAGGGTCCCGGGGGTCCACCGGGTGAGGCCACCAGCCCCAGAGGGCTGCGTGGGCCAAGTGTGGGACGGGACCAGCCCCAGGTGGGCTGGTGCGCCCCCCCACCAGGGTCCAAGGGAAAGAGAGAAGGGAAGGAGGGGAAACCCTAGGCTCAGATGGGCCTAAGGCCCACCTAGTGGTGCGCCCCCCCCCCTCTCTCCCCCTTGGCCACCGCCCTAGATGGGATCTAGGGCTGGCCGGCACCCCTAGGGGTGGAAACCTAGGTGGGGGCGCAGCCCCTCCCTTTCCCCTATATATAGTGGGGGTTTGGGGCTGCCATACACATGAGAACTTCTTCCTCTTGGCGCAGCCCTACCCCTCTCCCTCCTCGTCTCTTGCGGTGCTTGGCGAAGCCCTGCTGGAGTGCCACGCTCCTCCATCACCACCACGCCGTCGTGCTGCTGCTGGACGGAGTCTTCCCCAACCTCTCCCTCTCTCCTTGCTGGATCAAGGCGTGGGAGACGTGTAATGCCCCGGATGTAATACTTTCCCTTTTGGGTATATAATAAATCTCCGGCTTCATCTATTTCCATTCCGGGTTCTTTGTCTGTCGGGTTTTCGTCGTTTTGTTGTGTGTGTGTGTGTGGCATTCATTCATATCATGTAGACATGTGCATTGCATTGCATTTGTGTTGTGGGTTGCATCCGGTTCCGTGTGTTTCTTCCCGTTGTCCGTTTCGCGTTCCGGAGCTCCCTCACGTGTCCGTGACGTCCCGTAGGCCTACTTTGTTGTTCGGGCGTTTTACGTTACCGGTGTGCCGCGAGGTTGTTTTGTGTGTTGTTGTTTTGTTGTGTGCAACCCGCCTCTCAAATCTCGTCTCGTTTGGACTCCGTTGACTTTTCCATCCGTTGTCCGTGTGGGTCCGAAGTGCCTTCGCTTCGTGTCCCGGAAACACCCTTACCGCAGTCTGTTATCTCCTCCTAGGCCTTCTAAAACTATCCCCGCGATCGGATCCGTCGGATCGCGATCGGAGGGCTCCTAGCGCCCCTAAATCCCCTCCTAACCCTAAAAACTGCTATATTTAGACCCCCCTAGGTCTAATTTTGGCATCCCTATCCCTTCTTCTTCCTCCTCTAGATCCCCTTCCTTTTTTTCCCTTTTTTCCCCAGATCCAATCAGCCGCAGCCGCAGCTCGAGTGAGTCCCGACCGGATCCCGATCGATCCACCAGGTCAACGCCTCGAGCGCCCCGCCAGGTCCCTTCGTCGCCGCAACGGTCGCCTGGGCTCGGCCCCCGCGCCAGACGACCGCACCGAGCCTGCTACGTCGCCACTTGGGGCGCCAGATCGACCGAGGGATCCAGCAGCGCGGCCCGTACGCCGCCAGCCCGGGGATCCGTTCGGTCCCCACATGGTCGTTCCCCTCCGCGCCTGGGCCGCTTCATCGCCGCCGCCAGGCCCAGGGCCAGCTCGCCACCGCGCCAGCCAGGAGGCCTGGCTGGGCCACCGCTCGCCGCCTCCTCCCGGCCCGGATCTCCCGCCTGGGCCGAGGCCTCCAGCCAGGCCGCGCCTCGCCTCGCGTGGGCCGCCAGCCGCCCCGCCGGGCCTCGTCAGTTCGCCGCCGCCTCTGCATCCGCCGGGCCAGATCCGCGCCGCCGGCCCACTCCGTTTTTTTCCCTGTTCCAGATCTGAATCTGAGAAGGTTGACCCTAAATCCTCCTAAGTCCAGTTTTTCATCTGTCTGATGCTAAGTTTGACCTGTCCTAACTTTGTGCCTGTTGCTCCGTTTTGCGCGTGTGATATGTCCAGACGTTCGTGGAGATGTCCTCTACGTTTTACCTGTTGTTGTCATGCATGTTAGATGTCATCTAGACACTTTTTTTGCTGTTGCAAGGGTGCATCTTGATATAAACTGCTGTTATGTGTTATTTTCATGCCACCTTTGACATGTGATAACTTTTAGCTCGTTTGTCCAAACGATGCAAATGACATGTCCATGTGTTCGTCTTGCCACGAACTACGTGTTGTATGTGATAGGTTGCATGGTAGATTTATTGTTGCCTTGTTATCATCGTTGCAAAGTGCCATGTTCATATGTTGTGTTTTCACTTGTTATGAAATGCCATCTTGTTGAGCTCGTTGCAATCGTTGTGTTCACCTCTATGAAGCATGCTTGTGTGTTTCGGGATCACCTTCATGTGTATGTTGATGAGGTGCTTACCCTTTGCCATGTTTAGTTTCGAGGTGACTTAAACATGCTCTTTTGTGTGCTATGATGATATTGCTGTTTTAGGACTTAGTGATTTTTCACTAAGTCTGAAATCTGTAACGTTCCGATGCCATGTTCGTGTGATGTTGTAGGACAAAGCATGATAGTTTTGGGGTGGATTTTGATTGTTCCTTGTAGTATATATTGTTGTCTTTCCATCCATGTCCTCACATGTCCATTTGAGTGGCTGTAGCATGTTTATCTTTTGCTATAAAATTTCAATAAAATTCTGCTGCCAGAATTGTATTGCAAAGTTTAATATGTCCAAGATCATTGCTATTGATCCGTGACTCCGTTGGGGGTGCACTTTGGACCTAGTTGCTGTACTATATGTCTAGTTTGTGTTCAAGTCCTTTGCCATGCTTTTTGGGTGCTGTAGCTTAATTATTTTGAGCTCCAAAGTTGCTATGTTGCTGTAATTTTCAGCTTTCGCTCAAATCTTGTTTCGGGCATAACTTTTAGCCCGTAACTCCGATTTCAGCGAATCTTATATCAAACTTGGTTGATTTTCTGTGTAGATTAATAATATCAGCTTGTTATCTTGTTTTGAGGTGTTTTGCTTGAGTGATGTTTTACGTGCTCCATGTGCATCCTTAGTGCATCCATCATGCATTCATGTTTTTCGAGTGCGCATTGCATCTTATTGATTGGTGCTTGGTGTGATTGTTTTGTTTAGAGCCGGAAGCTGAGACCGGGTACGAAGTTGAGCACGAGGTTTCCAACGAGGTTGAGCACGAGGACCCTTCTTACGATCCGAACGACTTCTCTTCAGGCAAGATGACCGAACCCCGATAACATTACTATCTTTGCCTATTGCTAGTAGTCTCGATCTATAGTTTTGCCTCGATGCCCATGATCTTCTTGTCAGCCTCCTACTTGTAACCAATTGCCATGTTTAACCAACCTACCTATGCAAACCGTTGCTTGGCTAAGTACGCTTCGCTCAGCCCTTCTTATAGCGTTGCTAGTTGCAGGTGAAGATCGAAGATGCTTGCTTCATGTTGAAGTTTGGTTGGGTTATATCACACTATATAAATGCTTAAAATGAAATCATCTATACATTGGCAAGGGTGGAAGGCTAAGCCTTTTGCTTGGTGTTTTGTTCCACTCATGCCGTTAGGATCCGTATAAGCCGGTTTTATGTTCCTTGATTATGCGTTCCTAACACGGTTGGGGTGTATGGGACCCCCTCGATAAACCGCTAAGTGCTAAGTCTTTTCCAGCAAATCCCAACTTTGGTACTATTTGCCTAATAACAAACTAAACATGCATAGGGAGTAATTAACCCTCTTTCTTAATCAACAACCCCGGGCCAGTGCTCCACATGAGTGTTGGTCCGAAACGGGGAGTCTGCGGGGCCACCTCAAGGAAACTCGAGGTTTGGTAAAAACCTGTAGAATCGCCCATCCGGTCGTGTCCTGAGACTTAGATACGCGCGGCTACTATCAGGGTGTCGACACGCCGGGAGGATTTGCTGGATTAGCCTTACCTTAGCTCGGTATATCTTGAGCACGGGATTCCGAGAATACTCGGGTCTTCCCACTTTGGAGTTGCGACTCCGCGGATCGTGGGCTTGTAATGGGTCAAGTTGGAACACCCCTGCAGGGTTTGAACTTTCGAAAGCCGTGCCCGCGGTTATGTGGCAGATGGGAGCTTGTTAATTCCGGTTGTAGATAACTTGACACAATGTTACTAATACACTACCAGCGTGTGTTCCGTGACTGTCAATTTCCGAATAGGGATTCGGGAGTTGAACACGGAGGGGTTATGTTTGAGAGCTTGTAGCAAGGATCACTTCGTGATCACTTCTCGCCGATGCCTTCTCTTCTCGCTCTCACTTGCGTAAGCTAGATGCTAGTTGCTGCTGTAGACTTATTCCTTTCTTCAGCCTTTCCCTCACCTAAAGGCTTAAATAGTTCTGTTACCCGGGAACGGGATTGCTGAGTCCTCTGTGGCTCACAGTTACTTCACACACCAGATGCAGGTCCAGCTGTGAGCTATCCAGGTGATGGCACCGAGCTGGATTGGGAGTACGACGAGGAGCGTAGTCGGTACTACGTGCGCTACCCGGACGATCAGTAGTGGAGTCTCTTACTAGGATTCGATCCGCCTGTGGTTTATTTATCTGAGTTTGGTACTTTGACATTTGGCTTTTGCCCTTAGAGGGTTGTAGTGCTCTTAATGTATGATGTTTGAGACTTGTACTGTAATTCTGTGACGTGGCGAGTGTAAGCCAACTATTTTCAGTTTACTATCCCTCTTTTACATGAGTTGTGCAAAGATTACCAAACTTGAGATCATTCTAGGATGGACTTATGCCTTTAAGTCGTGCCTCGACACGTAGGAGGTATAACTCCATCCTGGGCATAACAAGTTGGTATTCAGAGCCTTCTCCGACCTAGGAGCCCCCACTGTTTGATCGAACCGTTGACGGTTGAGTCTAGGCACACACTAAAAACTTTTGAGTCCTATATTATATCGGAGAGTAGGATTTCTTTGCTTCTCATCCCCTTTCTCTCTGGTGAGGACTCCTGACGTCTACTCTTGTCTCTCCTATCTTCAAAATTTGCACAAATTTTTTTTAGGAATCTCGCGAGTATTCTGGGATTATTTCGATGTTCTTGTGACAAGGATATTGTTCTCGATGCCTCCTGTTACCGAGGAGTTGAGCTTCGGGGTATCATTGTAACAAGCATATCGCGACAGTACTAAATACTTAAGACGGCCGACATCGAAAATCTCCCCTATACGGCCAGTGGCAAGATAACCCCGACATCACCCAGTACTGGGGAGGTAGTTCGGGAGTATTGCCATAGCTTGTTATAGTGGATGCTTTTCGAAGGTCCGAGGTACACAGTTTCCGAGAAAGACTGGTTATGTGTTGAAGGATGGATACACCTGGATGTAGGTTAGAGTTGATTGCGCGGTGCTTCCCGTGTATCCCCAACACCTGATTGCATAACTGGAATCTTTCGGAAAACTATAGGTGGGTTTTATCTAGTAGATCGTAGGCATTCTTCCAACGAATGCAGGTTAGTGAGTTCGGGGTTCGACATTGAGTGAAGGGGTTATATGACCGAGGTTACTATCAGGAGTTGCATCTTAAAGGGTCCTTGGCTATGCTGATCCGGGGATTGCAAAACCTTTTCGTAACGCGTTCATATGCTTTCAGCACAAAGATGTTAGAACGAAACTCCTCTCTTGTGTTTGTTCCTGTCCGTACCTTGTTGTTTTTTTTATTTTTTTCATTTTGATCCCTATGTGGCTTCTCGTGAAGACTGATGTTATCAATTAACTGAGAAATTCATTCGTTCCTCTTGTTCGGATGTTTTCATTCGTTCTTATTGTTCGAATGATTATTGTGAAGACTTGTTGCAATTCATTCCATTGATTCAGCTTATTCCTTTTGTCAATCAATTGCTGATTCGTGGTCATCTCTTACAGGATGGCTCCGAAAAGGGTTCCGAATGCCAACCCAGAGGGTGAAGAGGTTCCAGAACGTCCTCCTTCCCCTCCTCCTCCGCCTGAGGCTTGGAGAGCAATTATGCAGACTACTGCTCAGAACACTCAGTTGATGATGCAGATGATGCAGCTGATGCAAGCTAATCAAGCTAATCAAGCTAATCAGGGTGTTCCAATGAACCAAGGCAACTACTTCCAGCAGCACCATGCTACTCTCAACCAGTTCCTGGCTAACAATCCTAAAGCTTTCAGTTACTGTGTCGACCCTCTTGATGCTGAGGATTGGTTGACCGACATAAAGAAGCATTTTGAGTGCAGTAACGTGAAAGAAGATGACTATGTGAAGTTTGCAGCCTTCCAACTGAAAGATCAAGCAGATGACTGGTGGCAGCAGTACAAAGACTCAAGGCCGGGTCAAGTGATCTCTTGGGAGAATTTCTGCAAGGATTTCCGCTCGCATCACATTCCTACAAGTGTCATTGAGGGTATGCGTGAGCAATTCCGCAACCTCAAGCAGGGCTCCATGACAGTCTATCAGTATAATGTCAAGTTCCAAAACCTCGCTCACTATGCAAAGCAAGACATTCCTGATGCAAAGAGTAAAATCTATCAGTTCCGTGGAGGTCTCAAAGATGAACTTCAGCTTGCTCTCACTTTGTTCGAGCCAGATGAATTCGATAAGTTCTATAACATGGCTTTGAAACAAGAAGCAGCTCAGCTTAAGATGGAGGCTTCTAAGAAGAGAATTCGAGATGCTGTTCACTCTTCCTCATTGTCTCAGTTGGCTGCGAAACAACAGAAATTCTGGCTTCCTCCTCCTCCAGTGATTCGAGCTCCATACAACAACTCCAACAACTTCTACAACTCCAACAACAAGAACTCTAGTGGTCGTGGTTTCTCCCACCCACCCAACCCGAGCAACCAGTCGAAGAAGCAGTTTCAGTCTCAAGGCTCTAAGTCCAGTGGCTCTCATTTCCGTCCTCTCTCAGAAGTGACTTGCAACAAATGCACTCAGAAAGGTCACTATGCCAACAGATGTCCGAATCCGAAGCGTCTTCCTCCTCCACCACCTGTGAGTTCAGCTATTGTCAGGCATGATCCAAAGGCTGCAAGGGTCAATCTGATGAATGCAGCACAAGCGGAGGCTTCTTCTGATGTCATTTTGGGTAACCTTCCAGTAAACTCTTTTCCAGCTAAAGTGTTATTTGATTCGGGTGCATCATGCTCTTTCATGTCTCAACCATTTGCATCCAAGCACAATATTGCCACTTCAAATTTGCCTCAGAAGTTGCAAGTTGTTTCTCCGGGCAAGCTTATGACTTCTAGTGTTTATGCTCCGGATGTTTCCATTCGCATGGGAGATTATCGTTTTATGGCTAAACCGGTGGTTCTTGGTCATTCTGATATTGACCTCATTCTCGGAATGGATTTGCTTTCTCAGCATGATGCTCACATTGATTGTGCTCAAAAGGAAGTCAAGTTGACTCATTCTGATGAAGATGTGATTATCTTCGCCTCCAGGGATAATACTATTCGGCTTTTCTCTCTTAATGATAAGGGTGAAATTAATGCAATAGAGCAAATTCCAGTGGTGAACGAATATCAAGACGTCTTTCCAGAAGATCTTCCAAGCATGCCTCCACACCGTCAGGTGGAGTTTGTCATTGAACTCGAGCCGGGCACTGAGCCTGCTTGCCGGCGTCCATACAAGCTCTCTCCGGATGAATTGAAGGAATTGAAGAAGCAGCTTGATAAGCAGGAGAGTATGGGTCTCATCAGACCGAGTACATCTCCGTGGGGCTGTGGCGTCTTATTTGTCAAGAAGAAAGATGGCACGGAGCGTCTCTGTGTTGACTACCGGCCATTGAACAAGAAGACGATTAAGAACAAGTATCCGCTCCCCAACATCAACGAACTCTTTGAGTAGCTCAAAGGAGCTAAAGTGTTCTCTAAGCTTGACCTTCGAATGGGCTATCATCAAATTCGCATTCGCGAGGAAGACATTCCCAAGACGGCCTTCAGAACGAGCTACGGTTCATATGAGTATACCGTCATGTCCTTCGGTCTCGCCAATGCTCCTCCTACCTTTTCAAGGATGATGCATTACATCTTCAACCCCTATACTGGCGAATTCGTGCTTGTGTATCTGGATGATATTCTGGTGTTTTCAAAGAATGAAGAAGATCACGAAAAGCACTTACGTCTGGTTCTTGATCGACTCCGAGAGCATAAATTCTATGCCAAGTTCTCAAAGTGCGAGTTTTGGCTCGATAAGGTTTTGTACCTGGGCCACATCATCTCAGCTGACGGTATTGCGGTTAATCCCGAGAAAGTTGAAGCAATTGTCAACTGGGAAGCTCCTCAGAACGTCAAGCAGCTCCGCAGTTTTCTGGGTCTTGCCAGCTATTGCAGAAGGTTTGTTGAAAACTTCTCCAAGATTGCCAAGCCTCTTTCCAACCTGCTTCAGAAGAATGTCAAATACTTTTGGTCTCCAGAATGTGAAGTCGCATTCAAAACCCTCAAAGAGAAGCTTGTCTCTGCTCCAGTTCTGACTCCTCCGGATGAAACCAAGCCCTATGAAGTGTTCTGTGACGCTTCTCTTCAAGGCCTTGGTGGTGTGCTTATGCAAGATAAGAAAATTGTGGCATATACTTCTCGGCAGCTCAAGCCAAGTGAGAAGAACTATCCCACACATGATCTCGAGCTAGCAGCTGTGGTACATGCTCTGATTACGTGGAGACATCTGTTGTTGGGCAGAAAGGTCGACATCTTCACCGATCACAAGAGCTTGAAGTACATCTTCACACAGCCGCATCTGAACCTCCGCCAGACTCGTTGGGTTGAAATGATCCAAGAGTACAACCCCAGCATTGAATACACTCTTGGCAAGGCGAATGTGATTGCAGATGCTTTGAGCAGAAAGGCATATTGCAACAGCCTTCTTATCAAGCCATACCAGCCTGAGCTTTGTGAAGCATTCAGGAAACTCAACCTCCAAGTTGTTCCGCAGGGTTTTCTTGCAAATCTCCAGATTGCTCCTACCTTGGAAGATCAAGTCCGTGAGGCCCAGCTCAGTGATACCATGGTGAAGAAGGTGAAACATGGGATTGCAAAGGGCACTCCAAAATACAAGTGATTCCGTGTTGATGAGAGAGATACCTTGTTCTTCGAGGACAGACTCATTGTTCCCAAAGGTGATCTCAGGAAGCTCATAATGGAAGAAGCTCATGATTCTCTCCTTTCCATTCATCCTGGCAGTTCCAAGATGTACCAAGATCTCAAGCAGTCTTACTGGTGGACACGCATGAAAAGGGAGATTGCCCAATTCGTGAACGAATGTGATGTATGCAGAAGAGTGAAAGCAGAACATCAACGTCCAGCCGGTCTTCTCCAACCTCTTCCTATTCCCGAGTGGAAGTTCGACCACATTGAAATGGACTTCGTCACTGGTTTTCCTAAATCCAAGCGAGGAAATGATGCTATCTTTGTGGTGATTGACAAGCTTACCAAAGTCGCTCACTTTCTTCCAGTCAAAGAATCAATCAATGCATCTCAACTTGCAGAGTTGTACACTTCCAGAATTGTGTCCCTACATGGCATTCCTCAAGTGATATCCTCAGACCGTGGCAGCTTGTTCACATCAAGGTTCTGGGATTCTTTTCAGTCCGCCATGGGCACGAAGATCAGGTTCAGCACTGCCTTTCACCCCCAGACAAGTGGTCAAGTCGAGCGTGTAAATCAAATTCTAGAAGACATGCTCAGAGCCTGTGTCATCTCCTTCGGCATGAAATGGGAGGACTGCCTTCCATTTGCCGAGTTCTCTTACAACAACAGCTTTCAAGCAAGTGCAGGCAAAGCACCGTTTGAAATTCTCTATGGCAGAAAGTGCCGTACCCCTCTCAACTGGTCTGAAACAGGCGAACACCAACTTCTTGGCAATGACTTGATCTCTGAAGCCGAAGAAATGTGCAAAGTCATACGTGAGAATCTCAAGGCCGCTCAGTCGCGTCAGAAGAGCTACTATGACGGAAAGCATCGTGATTTGGCTTTCGACATCGGTGATCATGTCTATCTCCGAGTTTCTCCGATGAAAGGAACCCAAAGATTCGGTATCAAAGGAAAACTTGCTCCTAGATACGTCGGGCCTTTCAAGATTCTTGGCAAAAGAGGCGATCTAGCCTATCAGCTCGAGCTCCCTTCCAACTTTGCAAATGTTCATGATGTCTTCCATGTGTCTCAGCTTCGCAAATGCTTCAAGGCACCTGAGCGCATGATTCCGTTTGAGGAGATTGATCTTCAACAAGACCTTTCCTACCGAGAGCATCCAGTTGCAATTCTCGAAGAAACCGAACGCAAGACTCGCAACAAGTCCATCAAGTTTCTGAAAGTCAAGTGGTCACATCACACAGACCGAGAAGCTACCTGGGAACGAGAAGATCATCTTCGTTCCGAGTACCCTTCCTTTTTCCAGTCCTAGATCTCGGGACGAGATCTTTTTGTAGTAGAGGAGAGTTTGTAATGCCCCGGATGTAATACTTTCCCTTTTGGGTATATAATAAATCTCCGGCATCATCTATTTCCATTCCGGGTTCTTTGTCTGTCGGGTTTTCGTCGTTTTGTTGTGTGTGTGTGTGGCATTCATTCATATCATGTAGACATGTGCATTGCATTGCATTTGTGTTGTGGGTTGCATCCGGTTCCGTGTGTTTCTTCCCGTTGTCCGTTTCGCGTTCCGGAGCTCCCTCACGTGTCCGTGACGTCCCGTAGGCCTACTTTGTTGTTCGGGCGTTTTACGTTACCGGTGTGCCGCGAGGTTGTTTTGTGTGTTGTTGTTTTGTTGTGTGCAACCCGCCTCTCAAATCTCGTCTCGTTTGGACTCCGTTGACTTTTCCATCCGTTGTCCGTGTGGGTCCGAAGTGCCTTCGCTTCGTGTCCCGGAAACACCCTTACCGCAGTCTGTTATCTCCTCCTAGGCCTTCTAAAACTATCCCCGCGATCGGATCCGTCGAATCGCGATCGGAGGGCTCCTAGCGCCCCTAAATCCCCTCCTAACCCTAAAAACTGCTATATTTAGACCCCCCCCTAGGTCTAATTTTGGCATCCCTATCCCTTCTTCTTCCTCCTCTAGACCCCCTTCCTTTTTTTCCCTTTTTTCCCCAGATCCAATCAGCCGCAGCCGCAGCTCGAGTGAGTCCCGACCGGATCCCGATCGATCCACCAGGTCAACGCCTCGAGCGCCCCGCCAGGTCCCTTCGTCGCCGCAACGGTCGCCTGGGCTCGGCCCCCGCGCCAGACGACCGCACCGAGCCTGCTACGTCGCCACTTGGGGCGCCAGATCGACCGAGGGATCCAGCAGCGCGGCCCGTACGCCGCCAGCCCGGGGATCCGTTCGGTCCCCACTTGGCCGTTCCCCTCCGCGCCTGGGCCGCTTCATCGCCGCCGCCAGGCCCAGGGCCAGCTCGCCACCGCGCCAGCCAGGAGGCCTGGCTGGGCCACCGCTCGCCGCCTCCTCCCGGCCCGCATCTCCCGCCTGGGCCGAGGCCTCCAGCCAGGCCGCGCCTCGCCTCGCGTGGGCCGCCAGCCGCCCCGCCGGGCCTCGTCAGTTCACCGCCGCCTCTGCATCCGCCGGGCCAGATCCGCGCCGCCGGCCCACTCCGTTTTTTTTCCCTGTTCCAGATCTGAATCTGAGAAGGTTGACCCTAAATCCTCCTAAGTCCAGTTTTTCATCTGTCTGATGCTAAGTTTGACCTGCCCTAACTTTGTGCCTGTTGCTCCGTTTTGCGCGTGTGATATGTCCAGACGTTCGTGGAGATGTCCTCTACGTTTTACCTGTTGTTGTCATGCATGTTAGATGTCATCTAGACACTTGTTTTGCTGTTGCAAGGGTGCATCTTGATATAAACTACTGTTATGTGTTATTTTCATGCCACCTTTGACATGTGATAACTTTTAGCTCGTTTGTCCAAACGATGCAAATGACATGTCCACGTGTTCGTCTTGCCACGAACTACGTGTTGTATGTGATAGGTTGCATGGTAGATTTATTGTTGCCTTGTTATCATCGTTGCAAAGTGCCATGTTCATATGTTGTGTTTGCACTTGTTATGAAATGCCATCTTGTTGAGCTCGTTGCAATCGTTGTGTTCACCTCTATGAAGCATGCATGTGTGTTTCGGGATCACCTTCATGTGTATGTTGATGAGGTGCTTACCCTTTGCCATGTTTAGTTTCGAGGTGACTTAAACATGCTCTTTTGTGTGCTATGATGATATTGCTGTTTTAGGACTTAGTGATTTTTCACTAAGTCTGAAATCTGTAACGTTCCGATGCCATGTTCGTGTGATGTTGTAGGACAAAGCATGATAGTTTTGGGGTGGATTTTGATTGTTCCTTGTAGTATATATTGTTGTCTTTCCATCCATGTCCTCACATGTCCATTTGAGTGGCTGTAGCATGTTTATCTTTTGCTCTAAAGTTTCAATAAAATTCTGCTGCCAGAATTTTATTGCAAAGTTCAATATGTCCAAGATCATTGCTATTGATCCGTGACTCCGTTGGGGGTGCACTTTGGACCTAGTTGCTGTACTATATGTCTAGTTTGTGTTCAAGTCCTTTGCCATGCTTTTTGGGTGCTGTAGCTTAATTATTTTGAGCTCCAAAGTTGCTATGTTGCTGTAATTTTCAGCTTTCGCTCAAATCTTGTTTCGGGCATAACTTTTAGCCCGTAACTCCGATTTCAGCGATTCTTATATCAAACTTGGGTGATTTTCTGTGTAGATTAATAATATCAGATTGTTATCATGTTTTGAGGTGTTTTGCTTGAGTGATGTTTTCCGTGCTCCATGTGCATCCTTAGTGCATCCATCATGCATTCATGTTTTTCGAGTGCGCATTGCATCTTGTTGATTGGTGCTTGGTGTGATTGTTTTGTTTAGAGCCGGAAGCTGAGACCGGGTACGAAGTTGAGCACGAGGTTTCCAACGAGGTTGAGCACGAGGACCCTTCTTACGATCCGAACGACTTCTCTTCAGGCAAGATGACCGAACCCCGATAACATTACTATCTTTGCCTATTGCTAGTAGTCTTGATCTATAGTTTTGCCTCGATGCCCATGATCTTCTTGTCAGCCTCCTACTTGTAACCAATTGCCATGTTTAACCAACCTACCTATGCAAACCGTTGCTTGGCTAAGTACGCTTCGCTCAGCCCTTCTTATAGCGTTGCTAGTTGCAGGTGAAGATCGAAGATGCTTGCTTCATGTTGAAGTTTGGTTGGGTTATATCACACTATATAAATGCTTAAAATGAAATCATCTATATATTGGCAAGGGTGGAAGGCGCCTTTTGCTTGGTGTTTTGTTCCACTCATGCCGTTAGGATCCGTATAAGCCGGTTTTATGTTCCTTGATTATGCGTTCCTAACACGGTTGGGGTGTATGGGACCCCCTCGATAAACCGCTAAGTGCTAAGTCTTTTCCAGCAAATCCCAACTTTGGTACTATTTGCCTAATAACAAACTAAACATGCATAGGGAGTAATTAACCCTCTTTCTTAATCAACAACCCCGGGCCAGTGCTCCACATGAGTGTTGGTCCGAAACGGGGAGTCTGCGGGGCCACCTCAAGGAAACTCGAGGTTTGGTAAAAACCTGTAGAATCGCCCATCCTGTCGTGTCCTGAGACTTAGATACGCGCGGCTACTATCAGGGTGTCGACACGCCGGGAGGATTTGCTGGATTAGCCTTACCTTAGCTCGGTATATCTTGAGCACGGGATTCCGAGAATACTCGGGTCTTCCCACTTTGGAGTTGCGACTCCGCGGATCGTGGGCTTGTAATGGGTCAAGTTGGAACACCCCTACAGGGTTTGAACTTTCGAAAGCCGTGCCCGCGGTTATGTGGCAGATGGGAGCTTGTTAATTCCGGTTGTAGATAACTTGACACAATGTTACTAATACACTACCAGCGTGTGTTCCGTGACTGTCAATTTCCGAACAGGGATTCGGGAGTTGAACACGGAGGGGTTATGTTTGAGAGCTTGTAGCTAGGATCACTTCGTGATCACTTCTCGCCGATGCCTTCTCTTCTCGCTCTCACTTGCGTAAGCTAGATGCTAGTTGCTGTTGCAGACTTATTCCTTTCTTCAGCCTTTCCCTCACCTAAAGGCTTAAATAGTTCTGTTACCCGGGAACGGGATTGCTGAGTCCTCTGTGGCTCACAGTTACTTCACACACCAGATGCAGGTCCAGCTGTGAGCTATCCAGGTGATGGCACCGAGCTGGATTGGGAGTACGACGAGGAGCGTAGTCGGTACTACGTGCGCTACCCGGACGATCAGTAGTGGAGTCTCTTACTAGGATTCGATCCGCCTGTGGTTTATTTATCTGAGTTTGGTACTTTGACATTTGGCTTTTGCCCTTAGAGGGTTGTAGTGCTCTTAATGTATGATGTTTGAGACTTGTACTGTAATTCTGTGACGTGGCGAGTGTAAGCCAACTATTTTCAGTTTACTATCCCTCTTTTACATGAGTTGTGCAAAGAATACCAAACTTGAGATCATTCTAGGATGGACTTATGCCTTTTGTTGGGGAACGTTGCATGGGAAACAAAAAAATTTCCTACGCTCACCAAGATCAATCTAGGAGATGCATCTACGAGGGGAGAGTTGGATCCACATACCCTTGTAGATCGCTAAGCGGAAGCGTTCAAGAACGCGGTTGATGGAGTCGTACTCGCCGCGATTCAGATCGCCGAAGATCCTAGCACCGAACGGACGGTGCCTCCGCGTTCTTCACACGTACAGCTCGGGGACGTCTCCTCCTTCTTGATCCAGCAAGGGGGAAGGAGAAGTTGACGGAGAAACCCAGCAGCACGACGGCGTGGTGGAGATGGTGGTGGAGGAATTCCAGCAGGGCTTCGCCAAGCACTGCGGAATAGACGAAAATATTCGTGGGAGAGGGAGGGCAGCGCTGAGGCACGAACGTGTGTGGCTGCCCTCCCTCTGCCTCTCTTTATATAGGGGGAGAGAGGGGAGGGGGCGCCCTAGGGTTTCCCCCTAGGGGCGGCGGCCAATGGGAGATGGGAGGGGGCGGCGGCCCAGGGGCTAGGGTTTCCCCCCCCCCAAGTGCCTTGCCCCCACTCCAAAGGGTGCGGCTGCCCTAGGGGGGGGGCAGCCCCCATGCGCAGGTGGAGAGGGCCCAAGGGGGGGCGCACAGCCCCATGAGGGCTGTTGCGTCTCCCACTTGTGGCCCATAGGGCCCATAACAATTACCGGGACCCCCCGAAACCCCTTTCGGTCATCCGACGACTCCCCGGTGCTTCCCGGAACACTTCCGGACTCCGATCACTCTCATCCTATATATCAATCTTCGTCCCCGGACCATTCCGGAGACCCTCGTCACGTCCGGGATCTCATCCGGGACTCCGAACAACCTTCGGTTACCATACACTGTTCTCACTAACAACCCTAGCGTCACCGAACCTTAAGTGTGTAGACCCTGCGGGTTCGGAAACTATGCAGACATGACCGAGACACTCCCAGGTCAATAACCAATAGCGGGATCTGGATACCCATATTGGTTCCCACACGTTCCTCGATGATCTCATCGGATGAACTACGATGTCAAGGATTCAGGCAATCCCGTATACAGTTCCCTTTGTCTCGTCGGTATGTTACTTGCCCGAGATTCGATCGTTGGTATCTCTATACCTAGTTCAATCTCGTTACCGGCAAGTCTCTTTACTCGTTCCGTAATACATAATCCCGTGACTAACTACTTAGTCACTTTGAGCTCATTGAGATGACGTATTACCGAGTGGGCCCGGAGATACCTCTCCGTCACACGGAGTGACAAATCCCAGTCTCGATCCATGTCAACTCAACAGACACCTTCGGAGATACCTGTAGAGTACCTTTATAGTCACCCAGTTACGTTGCGACGTTTGGCACACACAAGGCACTCCTACGGTGTCACTGAGTTACATGATCTCATGGTCATAGGAACTTATACTTGACATGCAGAAAACTATAGCGATAACTGATACGATCAAAAGCTATGTTTAACGTTTGGGTCTCGTCCATCACATCATTCTCCTAATGATGTGATCCCGTTATCAAATGACAACTCATGTCTATGACCTGGAAACCGCGGTCATCTTTGATCAACGAGCTAGTCCTGAAGAGGCTTACTAGGGACACAAAGTTTGTCTATTTATCCACACATGTATTCAAGTTTCCAATCAATACAATTATAGCATGGATAATAAACGATTATCATGAACAAGGAAATATAATAATAACTCTTTTATTATTGCCTCTAGGGCATATTTCCAACAGTCTCCCACTTGCACTAGAGTCAATAATCTAGCATTACAAGGTAATGAATCTAACACCCATAGAGTCTTGGTGTTGATCATGCTTAGCCCGTGGAAGAGGCTTAGTCAACGGATCTGCAACATTCAAATCCGTGTGTACTTTGCAAATGCTTATGTCCTCCTCCTTGACTGAATCGCGGATGGAATTGAAGCGTCGCTTTATGTGTCTGGTCCTCTTGTGAAACCTTGGTTCCTTGGCTAGAGCAATGGCACCAGTGTTGTCACAAAACAGAGTCATTGGGTTCAATGCACTAGGCACAACTCCAAGATCTGTCATGAACTCCTTCATCCAGACACCTTCCTTTGCCGCCTCTGAGGCAGCTATGTACTCCGCTTCGCATGTAGAATCGGCTACCACGCTTTGCTTGGAACTGCACCAGCTTACCGCTCCCCCGTTGAGAATATATACGTATCCGGTTTGAGACTTAGAGTCATCCGGATCAGTGTCAAAGCTTGCATCGACATAACCCTTTACGACGAGCTCTTGATCACCTCCATAAACGAGAAACATCTCCTTAGTCCTTTTCAGGTACTTTAGGATATTCTTGACCGCTGTCCAGTGATCCATACCAGGATTACTTTGAAACCTTCCGGCCATACTTATGGCAAGGCTGACATCTGGTCTTGTGCACAGCATTGCATACATGATAGAGCCTATGGCTGAAGCATAGGGGATGACACTCATCTTTTCTCTATCTTCCGCAGTCACTTGGCATTGAGTCTTACTCAACTTTGTACCTTGCTATACCGGCAAGAACCCCTTCTTGGATTGATCCATTTTGAACTTCTTCAAAACTTTATCAAGGTATGTACTTTGTGAAAGTCCTATCAAGCGTCTCGATCTATCTCTATAGATCTTGATGCCCAATATGAAAGCAGCTTCACCGAGGTCCTTCATCGAAAAACTCTTGTTCAAATACCCCTTCACGCTATCCAAAAGTTCTATATTGTTTCCAATTAGCAATATGTCATCCACATATAATATTAGAAACGCTATAGAGCTCCCACTCACTTTCTTGTAAATACAAGCTTCTCCGTAAACTTGTACAAACCCAAACGCTTTGATCACCTCATCAAAGCGAAGATTCCAACTCCGAGATGCTTGCACCAGCCCATAAATGGAACGCTGGAGTTTGCAAACTTTGTCAGCATTCTCTGGATCGACAAAACCTTCCGGTTGTATCATATACAACTCTTCCTTAAGAAAACCGTTAAGGAACGCTGTTTTGACATCCATCTCCAAATTTCATAATCGAAATATGCAGCTATTGCTAACATGATTCGGACGGATTTAAGCATCGCTACGGGTGAGAAAGTCTCATCGTAGTCAACTCCTTGAACTTGCGAAAAACCCTTTGCCACAAGTCGAGCTTTATACACGGTGACATTACCGTCAGCGTCCGTCTTCCTCTTAAAAATCCATTTATTCTTAATGGCCTTCCACCCTTCAGGTAATACTTCCAAAGTCCATACTTTGTTTTCATACATGGATCCCATCTCGGATTTCATGGCCTCTAACCATTTGTCGGAATCCGGGCCCACCATCGCTTCTCCATAGCTCGTAGGTTCACTGTTGTCCAACAACATGACCTCCAAGACAGGGTTACCATACCACTCAGGTGCAGTGCGTACCCTTGTCGACCTACGAGGTTCGGTAGTAACTTGATCAGAAGCTTCTTGATCATCATCATTGGCTTCCTCTTCAACCGTTGCAGGCTCCACAAAAACATCTTTCTGTGCTGCGCTACTCTCTGGTTGAAGTAGAGGTTCAATAACCTCATCAAGTTCTACCTTCCTCCCACTCAATTCTTTCGAGAGAAACTCTTTCTCGAGAAAGGAGCCGTTCTTAGCGACAAACACTTTGCCCTCGGATCTGAGATAGAAGGTGTACCCAACCGTTTCTTTTGGGTATCCTATGAAGACACATTTGTCCGCTTTGGGTTCGAGCTTTTCTGGCTGAAGCCTTTTGACATAAGCATCGCAACCCCAAACTTTGAGAAAAGACAACTTAGGTTTCTTACCAAACCATAGTTCATACGGTGTTGTCTCAACGGACTTAGATGGAGCCCTATTTAAAGTGAATGCAGCTGTCTCTAACGCATATCCCCAAAATGATAGTGGCAAATCGGCAAGAGACATCATAGAACGTACCATATCTAATAGGGTTCGATTACGACGTTCGGCCACACCATTACGCTGTGGTGTTCCAGGTGGCGTCAACTGTGAAACAATTCCACATTTTCTTAAGTGATTGCCAAACTCATAACTCAGATACTCTCCCCCTCGATCAGATCGTAGGAACTTGATCTTCTTGTTACGATGATTCTCAACTTCACTCTGAAATTGCTTGAACTTTTCAAACGTTTCAGACTTATGCTTCATCAAGTAAATATACCCATATCTACTTAAGTCGTCAGTGAAGGTGAGAAAATAACGATATCCACCGCGCGCCGTGACACTCATCGGGCCACACACATCAGTATGTATGATTTCCAATAAGTCACTTGCCCGTTCCATTGTTCCTGAAAACGGGGTCTTAGTCATCTTGCCCATGAGGCACGGCTCGCATGTGTCAAGTGATTCAAAATCAAGAGACTCCAAAAGTCCATCAGCATGGAGCTTCCTCATGCGTTTCACGCCGATATGACCCAGACGGCAGTGCCACAAGAAAGAGGTACTATCGTTATCTACTCTACATCTTTTGGCATCAATGTTATGAACATGTGTATCATCACTATCGAGATTCAATAAGAATAAACCCCTAACTTCGGGTGCATGACCATAAAAGATATTACCCATATAAATAGAACAACCTTTATTCTCTGATTTAAATGAGTAACCGTCTCGCAATAAACAAGATCCAGATATAATGTTCATGCTCAACGCAGGCACTAAATAACAATTATTCAGGTTCATAACTAATCCCGATGGTAATCGAAGAGCGAGCGTGCCGACGGCGATCACATCAACCTTGGAACCATTCCCCACGCGCATCGTCACTTCGTCCTTCGCCAGCCTCCGTTTATTCCGTAGTTCCTGTTTAGAGTTGCAAATGTGAGCAACCGAACCGGTATCAAATACCCAGGCACTACAACGAGAGTTGGTAAGGTACACATCAATAACATGTATATCACATATACCTTGCTTGTTGTTGTTGTTGGCCCCCTTCTTGTCTGCCAGATACTTGGGGCAGTTCCGCTTCCAGTGGCTGTTCCCCTTGCAATAGAAACACTCAGTCTCTGGCTTGGGCCCAGCCTTGGGTTTCTTCACTGGATGAGCAACTGCCTTGCCACCCTTCTTAGAGTTACCCTTCTTGCCCTTGCCATTTTTCTTGAAACTGGTAGTTTTATTGACCATCAACACTTGATACTCCTTCTGGATGTCTGCCTCAGTGACTTTCAGCATTGAAAACAGCTCGGCGATGGATTTGTTCATCCCTTGCATGTTATACTGCTGCACGAAGCTCTTGTAGCTAGGTGGGAGTGACTGGAAAATTCTGTCAATGATAGCCTCCTCCGGGAACACAAGTCCCAGATCAGCTATGCGGGTATAGTACCCAGACATCTTCAGTAAGTGCTCACTGACAGACGAATTCTCCTCCATCTTGCAAGCAAAGAATTTATCGGTGGTCTCATACCTCTCGATCTTGGCATTCTTTTCAAAGATGAACTTCAACTCCTGGAACATCTCATATGCTCCATGACGTTCAAAACGCCTTTGAAGTCCTCCTTCCAAGCTATACAACATGGCACACTGCACTACTGAGTAGTCATCCGAACGCGTCTGCCAGGCGTTCATAACGTCCACACAGGCCGGAGCGGGGGGTTCACCTAGCGGTGCACTTAGGACATAAACCTTTTGGGCAGCTGTGAGGATGATCCTCAGATTGCGGAGCCAGTCCACAAAGTTGCTCCCATCATCTTTCAGCTTAGTTTTCTCTAGGAACGCATTAAAATTCAGGGGAGCTACTGCGCGAGCCATCTACAACAAAAGATTTGCAAAGACATCTTAGACTATTGTTCATGATAAGTGAGTTTTTAACTAATCAAATTACTTATAACTCCCACTCAAATTGACATCCCTCTGGTCATCCGAGCGTGACATGATCCAAATCCACCAACCCAAGTCCGATCATCACGTGAGATGAGGTGGTGTCAATGGTGAACATCTTCATGTTGATCATATCTACTATATGACTCATGCTCGACCTTTCGGTCTTCCGTGTTCCGAGGCCATGTCTGTACATGCTAGGCTCGTCAAGTCTAACCCGAGTGTTCTGCATGTGCAAAACTGGCTTGCACCCGTTGTATGCGAACGTAGAGTCTATCACACCCGATCATCACGTGGTGCTTCGAAACGACGAACCTTCGCAACGGCGCACACTCGGGGGGGAACACAATTTTATCTTGAAATTTTAGTGAGGGATCATCTTATAATTCTACCGTCGTCCTAAGCAAAATAAGATGCATAAAAGGATTAACATCACATGCAAATCATAAGTGACATGATATGGCCATCAACTCGTGCTTTTAATCTCCATCTCCAAAGCACCGGCATGATCTCCATCGTCACCGGCGTAACACCATGATCCCTATCATCATGATCTCCATCATCGTGTCGCCATCGGGGTTGTCGCGCGCCCACCATGCTCTTACTACTATTGCTACCGTTTAGCGATAAAGTAAAACATTACATAGCGCTTAATGATTGACACGCAGGTCATACAAAAAATTAAAGACAACCCTATGGCTCCTGCCGGTTGCCGTATACATCGACATGCAAGTCGATATTAACTATTACAACATGATCATCTCATACATCAAATATATCTCATCATGTCATTGGCCATATCATATCACATACATACCCTGCAAAAACAAGTTAGACGTCCTCTAATTTGTTGTTGCATGTTTTACGTGGCTGCTATGGGTATCTAGCAAGAACGCTTCTTACCTACGCAAAGCCACAACGGTGATATTTAAGTTGCTATTTAACCTTCTACAAGGACCGCCTTTGTCTATTCCGATTCAACTAAGATAGGAGAGACAGACACCCGCCAGCCATCTTATGCAACAAAAGTCGCATGTCTGTCGATGGAACCGGTCTCATGTACGTGGACATGTAAAGTTGGTCCGGGCCGCTTCATCCCATAATACCGCTGAATCAAGAAAGACCAAGGAGGGAAGCAATCTAAACATCAACGCCCACAAACCCCTTTGTGTTCTACTCGTGAAAGCATCTACGCAAGAACCTAGCTCATGATGCCACTGTTGGGGAACGTTGCATGGGAAACAAAAAAAATTTCCTACGCTCACCAAGATCAATCTAGGAGATGCATCTACGAGGGGAGAGTTGGATCCACATACCCTTGTAGATCGCTAAGCGGAAGCGTTCAAGAACGCGGTTGATGGAGTCGTACTCGCCGCGATTCAGATCGCCGAAGATCCTAGCACCGAACGGACGGTGCCTCCGCGTTCTTCACACGTACAGCTCGGGGACGTCTCCTCCTTCTTGATCCAGCAAGGGGGAAGGAGAAGTTGACGGAGAAACCCAGCAGCACGACGGCGTGGTGGAGATGGTGGTGGAGGAATTCCAGCAGGGCTTCGCCAAGCACTGCGGAATAGACGAAAATATTCGTGGGAGAGGGAGGGCAGCGCTGAGGCGCGAACGTGTGTGGCTGCCCTCCCTCTGCCTCTCTTTATATAGGGGGGAGAGAGGGGAGGGGGCGCCCTAGGGTTTCCCCCTAGGGACGGCGGCCAAGGGGAGATGGGAGGGGGCGGCGGCCTAGGGGCTAGGGTTCCCCCCCCCCCAAGTGCCTTGCCCCCCACTCCAAAGGGTGCGGCTGCCCTAGGGGGGGGGCCAGCCCCCATGCGCAGGTGGAGAGGGCCCAAGGGGGGGGGCGCACAGCCCCATGAGGGCTGTTGCGTCTCCCACTTGTGGCCCATAGGGCCCATAACAATTACCGGGACCCCACGAAACCCCTTTCGGTCATCCGACGACTCCCCGGTGCTTCCCGGAACACTTCCGGACTTCGATCACTCTCATCCTATATATCAATCTTCGTCCCCGGACCATTCCGGAGACCCTCGTCACGTCCGGGATCTCATCCGGGACTCCGAACAACCTTCGGTTACCATACACTGTTCTCACTAACAACCCTAGCGTCACCGAACCTTAAGTGTGTAGACCCTGCGGGTTCGGAAACTATGCAGACCCTGCGGGTTCGGAAACTATGCAGACATGACCGAGACACTCCCAGGTCAATAACCAATAGCGGGATCTGGATACCCATATTGGTTCCCACACGTTCCTCGATGATCTCATCGGATGAACCACGATGTCAAGGATTCAGGCAATCCCGTATACAGTTCCCTTTGTCTCGTCGGTATGTTACTTGCCCGAGATTCGATCGTTGGTATCTCTATACCTAGTTCAATCTCGTTACCGGCAAGTATCTTTACTCGTTCCGTAATACATAATCCCGTGACTAACTACTTAGTCACTTTGAGCTCATTGAGATGACGTATTACCGAGTGGGCCCGGAGATACCTCTCCGTCACACGGAGTGACAAATCCCAGTCTCGATCCATGTCAACTCAACAGACACCTTCGGAGATACCTGTAGAGTACCTTTATAGTCATCCAGTTACGTTGCGACGTTTGGCACACACAAGGCACTCCTACGGTGTCACTGAGTTACATGATCTCATGGTCATAGGAACTTATACTTGACATGCAGAAAACTATAGCGATAACTGATACGATCAAAAGCTATGTTTAACGTTTGGGTCTCGTCCATCACATCATTCTCCTAATGATGTGATCCCGTTATCAAATGACAACTCATGTCTATGACCTGGAAACCGCGGTCATCTTTGATCAACGAGCTAGTCCTGAAGAGGCTTACTAGGGACACAAAGTTTGTCTATTTATCCACACATGTATTCAAGTTTCCAATCAATACAATTATAGCATGGATAATAAACGATTATCATGAACAAGGAAATATAATAATAACTCTTTTATTATTGCCTCTAGGGCATATTTCCAACACCTTTATGTCGTGCCTCGACACGTAGGAGGTATAACTCCATCCTGGGCATAACAAGACGTCACCGGGCTGCACGTGTGTTGAACGCGGAGGCGCCGTTATTCGGCGCTTAGATCGGAATCAACCGCGAACTGAATCGCTACGAGTATGACTCCTTCATCCGCGTTCTTGTAACGCTTCCGCTTAGCGATCTACAAGGGTATGTAGATGCACTCCCCTCTCCCTCGTTGCTAGATTGCTCCATAGATTGATCTTGGTGATGCGTAGAATTTTTTTGATTTCTGTTACGATCCCCAACAAGTAGGACTAATATGCAAGAGCCAAAAACAATATAATGATTTGGCACCTCGACTCTTGTGACAACCGGCAAGCTCAGACAAATAGTCAAGTGCAAAACTTGACGGTTGGGTCGGCTTTATTTGTAGCACACCACCTCCTAAAATCTAATTGATTTAACATTGCCAATCAACCATTGATAGATGTACTTAGCATTCTAACTAGCCCACAAACCCGGTCGAAGAATGAGAAACAACATTATGTTATCATAGAATAAATTAGAATGATGTTTGTGTGTATTGTACTTGAATTCATTCATTTGTGTGCATATATTGTGGTCAACTGCATATTTCAACATCACAATTGCAGTCCACTCTTTACTCTTATTACCATTGACGTTGCCCTCCTTTCATTCTCTCAACTCAGTATTGTTACACAAGTTGTCAATCTGTCCGCAAAATTAACACCATCACAGCGAATCGAAGTACAAGTAGTAGATAACTAACCGGAGCAGCACGAGGAAGGTCACTGCCGTGTCGCTGAGATTTGGAAGAGTCGGGGCGTGTGCGCTGCCACTGCGTTGATCTACCATCGCCGGCTAGGGTTAGGATGGGGCGGGCGACGTTCGCCACCACCACCACCAGAGCCACGGGAGGTGCGGCCGAAAGGCCAGGGGGAGGGGTGGGTGCAGATAGGGAGGGTTGGGCCTAGAAGGTTGACATCAACCAGCGTCCCTGACTTGTCGCCGCTGCCGCCGCCACTGTCGCCAGTGCCAGTGTGGGAGTCTGAGAGGGAAAGAGGTGGGGAAGGCGAGCGAACTCTCGCGAGTGAAGGGGAAGTGGGGAACCAATCGCAGCCAACGTGTTTTCCACGGACCCATATCCCAGATGAACTAGTGTCGTGCGATTTTTCCACGGGAGTAGCTGCCCTTTAGGAGAGTATGATCGGATGGCCAGGAAATGCCTAATTATGCAAACGGACGGCCAGAAATGCAAATTATTGCGAGGACTCGTTTTAGGCTCGGTTATACTACATATTTCCCCCCCAAAAAAAAATGTAAGACATATTTTAAATTAGTTTAGCTTATTGACCTCTTTATATTTGAGAATGAGGTAGTAGTAGTAAACAAGAAGTACTAAAGATGTTTGCATCTCCATACATGTCTGTTGAACACGCATCAAGCAAAACATTTTCTTTTTTCGTTTGCCCGCAGTACTGAGCATGGAACAAGAAAACCACGCAGCTGTCTGCAGCTACGAAATTTGATCGTCTCCTGGATTGAATCGTTCTGCGTTACTCGATTGCATAGAGATTAACGATCAACGAGCAATGTGATTTCAAAACAAAAAACAAAAAGACGATCAACGAGCTACTCAAGCGGCACGACCAGCCGGAGCATGACGGCCTCGCCAGCGCTGGTACCCCTCCAGCGCGAGCTCCGCGCGCCGCCGCACATTCTCCTCGGAGGCCAGAAGCTCCTGCACCGCAGCCGCCGCCTTGGCGCTCTCCAGCTCCGCCTCCGCCGCGGCGAGCTTGGCCTTCGTGTTCACCAGCTCCGCCTGCACGGCCCGGTTCGCCTCAGGGAGTTCGGCGTTCGCCTTCGCCACCGCCGTCTCGGTGGCTCGCTTCGCGGTGGCTAGCTCGACCTTCGTCTTCACCGCCTCCGCCACGGCCGCGGAGAGTTCAGCCTTCGTCTTCACCGCCTCCGCCTCTGCCGCTTGCTTTGTCGCGGCGAGCTCGCCCTTCGTCTTAACCACATCCGCCAGAGATGCGGCGAGCTCGGCCTTCGTCTTCAGCAGCTCCGCCTCGGCCGTTCGCTTGGCCGCCGCGAGCTCGGCTTTGGTCGTCTCCAGCTCTGTTCCCGCCGCGGCGAGCTCGGACTTAGCCTTCTCCCGCTCCGCGTCCGCCGCTCTCTTTGTCGCGGCGAGCTCGTTCTTGGCCTCCTCCAGCTGCTCCCGCAGCGCCGCGGCCTCGCGCTCCCTGGCCACCAGCTTCTGTTGGTTGATCTGACGGCTGGGGCCAGATAGATCAGTTAGTCAACGGAAAAAAAAAAACAAATGGATAACGTTAAGAGGAAAGGGTCCACGTACCAATGTACGTGAACTCTCGATCAACTTATGCGCCCTGATCGGGGGCGCCCAAAAACCAACTCAGGTTTTGGGTCCCCTGTCGCCAGCGCTATATATAAGGGTACGGGAGCGAGTTGGCAACCTACGCGATCTCAATTCTCGTACGGTCTACTCTCCTCTCGATATCTCACCCCATCCGATCAGGGGGAGTGCTGCAGCGACGGGAAGACCTAAGCCAGCCGCCGCAGCTGTCCACGGGCAGTGTCGGTGGCGTCCTGAAGGGATCAGGACGTTGACGAGATCATCTGCTACCTCTACATCACCCCTGCATCACGCCTGCATCGAGCAGGCGATCATGACCACTCCAGTGACAAGTACAGGAACCCTAAACCCCTCTCTGTTCATGGTCATTAGGTGATCTAGATGCAATCTGATTTTGTTCATGGCATCCATAGATGCATAATTTTTCCAACAATGGTATCAGTCGCCTACTAAGATTGCAATAGATCCCTCACTATTGATCACCAGATCCCTATCATGTTTTAGATTAATGTCAAGTTTAGGGTTCATGATCAAGATTCAAAGTTTTTAGCCCCTGGTTAGCCCAAAAATTTGTATGCTACTGCAAACGATGCCCTCTGCATATTATCATGTTTAATTCTAATTAGCTACGAATCAGTACTGCCCCTATGTTCATCAACTTTAACTCATCTAAGTTCAGATCTAATGCTCACTTTCATGCTCAGATGATTAAATTGATCATGTTTTAGTACTGTTTCCGTATGCATCAGAAATTTTTTATAGACAGAGGGATACAAGCAATCAACAGTAGCACCCCATCATGCTGTAGAACCCTAGTTTTTTTTTCCCCAAATTCGTAAGAACCCTAATTCTGAAATTAGGATTATTTTTCCCAAACTCAAGCACTCATGTACACGAATTGGAGAACAAAAAAAAGGAGGAGATTCCTCACCTGATGCGCCGCGTACTCGCCTCCACCCTTCGGGGCCCGCGCAGCACCCACCGTTGCGCGAGGGCGAAGACGCCGCGACGCCGCCGTCCTCGGGACGATGCGCGGAACGAAATGGCGCAGCCGCCGCTGCCGCTCTAATGGACGCGCCGTTGATTCGACCGACGTCGAGCACGTCGCCGTCGCTCCTCATGCCGCGGTGGACGGCGTCCCTCCACCCTCCTTGATGCGCCATGTAGTCGGACGCCGGGGCCACGCTCGACGGAGGAGCGCGCGGGATTCATCCTGCTGCACGCTCCTCCGGCGAGCGCAGCCGCCGCGCAGCCATGGCCGGCGCGCCTCGAGCCGCCGTCGAACGCCAGAGAGCGTGAAAAGCGGAGGGGTCGGGGGAGAAATGAGCTAGGGTTAGGGTCGGGCACCGTTTTGTTCGGATCGGGAGAAAGTGCAGGCCGTCCGATTCGATCGGACTGCTCGCAGCGACGCTCGGCTCCCAGCCGGGCCGTCGGGATGTTAACGGGCCGATTCTGGTCATGGGTTACGGCCCAGGTTGTCTTAGCCCAGCGTGCATTTTTTTTTTCTAACGGGTTTAGCTGCTGTTTTCGGCACATAAAAAAAAAAAACTTGCTGCTGGGCTGGGCACTTTTTACGTGTAGCCGTGGGGATTTTGGGCCAAAAAAAAAATCATGGTTGCGTTTTTCTGTGTTTTCCAGTGCACTGTAAGTTAATATATTTTATGTTTTGCACTGTTTTTAAAACAGAAAATGCCAATAAGTGAACACATTATTATTCTGGATAAAATTGAACCAACGAGATATTTTGTTCAGGTCTTTTATTATGTGCTTTGCATGTTAAATTTTTTAGACATCAAAATTAATATACATATATTTTTTTTATTATGTTGATGTCTAAATTAAGAATAAAATGACTCTGATTTTAATTCGGACCAACGTTGTTTTATCATTACGAGTCATCACTTATGATATTTTAATTCCATGTTTTTTCTGCCCAACGGTGTTTTGACGTGGAGTTAAAATTAAAAACATGGCATGTCTATTTTATTTTGCCAACGTGAAATTTCATATTCATGTCAATTACTCATAAATTTTTTCATGTCCATTACAGCTTCCGCTGCGTTCACTGTCGAACCATTGACAGGTAGTAACTTCCCTCGTTGGAAGAACTCGATGGAATTATGCCTAGCCGTCCATCAGTTTGATTATGCTTTACGGGAGCATAAACCCGTGGCTCCCACTGCTGGTGTCACGGGGTATGCTGAATTAAAGAAAGCTTATGATTCCAAGATGGAGATATGGGAAAAATCAAATCACATTGCTATGCTTGTGATGAGATCATCCATATCACCTGACATCATTGGGGCACTACCCAAGAAAGATACTCCTAAGGAATTTATGGCAGCCCTGGAGGAGCAATTCAAAGGCTCCGACAAGGTTTATGCACAAGAACTTTTTCACAAGCTTCTTGGGAAGTATAATAATGATGGTGATGTCAGGGCTCACATTTTAAGGATGGTGAATGCTTGTAACAAATTAAAGGCATTACAGTGTGAGCTCAATGACAATCTCCTTGTCATCATGATCTTGGACTCCCTCCCTGAAGAGTTTAATCAATTTAAGATTAACTATAACTCTCTTAAAGAAAAATGGACAATCGCGGAGATATCTCCAAGGATTGTCGAGGAAGAAGAGAGGATTAAGAGGCAAGGAAAGGATCAAGCTTTTTTGGTTGGCTCCTCCAAGAGAAAACATGATGGAGCAAGCTCTTCTAAGCAACAGCCACAAAAGAAGTTCTTTAAGAAAAATTCATCAACCTCAGCTAAAGGAAAGGAGAAGGTGGACGATAATCCTAAAGACAACAAGTGCAAGTTCTGCAAGAATGAGGGTCATTATCAGAAAGATTGTCCAGAATTCCTCAAATGGTTGATGAAGAAAGGTACTGATGAAATCACTTTCGTTGATGAAATGTTATATGTTGATTACTCTACTACTTCTTGGTGGATTGATTCAGGTGCAACTTCCCACGTTGCTAATTCTATGCAGGACTCAAGTATAATCCAAACCATGGCAAAGGGGGCAAGAAGACTTAAGGTGGCAAATGGAGTCGAAGTTGATGTTGAAGCCATAGGGTCAATCACATTAGAACTCCACACCGGCTTCCATCTTCATTTAAATAATGTTCTTTATGTCCCTACCTTAAGTAGGAACTTGATTTCTGTCTCTTGCCTAGATGATAACATGTTTGAGAGCAAGTTTGGGAACAAACAATTTGTTTTGAATTATTGTAATAAGAACGTAGGCCTCGGTGTCAGACGAGGACAATTATATATGTTATCATTGAATGATTCTATCCTGCATGTGAGTGATGAATGTAATATTGAGAAGAAATGGAAGGGTACGAGTACTTCTTCGAAATTGTGGCACCGTCGTTTAGGTCACATTTCGAGGGGGAGAATTGAAAGACTTATTAAAAATGATGTACTCCTTCCATTAGACTTCTCTGATGCAGACAAATGCATTGACTGTATAAAAGGTAAATACGCAAAAACGATTAAGAAAGGAGCGGTAAGAGCCACGGGTGTCCTTGAACTCATACACACTGACATATGTGGACCCCTTAATGTTAAGTCTATGGATGGTTTTGATTCATTCATTACCTTCACAGACGACTTTTCTCGATACGGATATATTTATCCTATACGTGATCGATCGGAAGCTTTGGACAAATTCAAAGTGTTCAAAGCCGAAGTTGAGAACCAACTAAACACTAAAATAAAAGTTGTACGATCAGATCGCGGGGGAGAGTATTATGGCAGGCATGCCCCTTATGGGAAAATTCCAGGACCTTTTGCTAAGTTTCTCTCTGAGAATGGAATTGTTGCCCAGTATTCAATGCCTGGTGAACCTCAACAAAATGGCGTGGCTGAACGCCGAAACCGCACACTTATGGACATGGTGCGAAGCATGCTCAGTCATGCAAGTTTACCAGTCAGCCTATGGATGGAGGCATTAAAAACGGCCGCACATGTGCTAAATCTCGCTCCTACTAAAGCAGCACCGAACACACCTTATGAGATGTGGACGGGAAAGAAACCGAGTTTGAATTACTTACGTGTATGGGGTTGTCCCGCTGAGGCTAGAATTTTCAATCCACAACTTAAGAAATTAGATCCAAAGACAGTTAGTTGTTTTTTCATTGGATACCCTCATAGGGGAAAGGGATATCGTTTCTATTGTCCGGGTCACACCACCAAGCATGTGGAGACTCGACAAGCAATATTTTTTGAGGATAACGAAGCCACCGAAATAAGGGAGATCAATCTGGAGGAGAAACGGGTGTGTGTTCCATCCCCGACTATCCAAGAGATTGTTTTGCCACTGCAAAGTGTAGTGACGTCTCACGCTAATCCTCAATCTAGTACCTCAGGTCCTCAGGCTGATGGTGATCCTGAAACTAATGTCAATCCAGAAGGTGAAGAAGATCACCAGTGGGGTAATGAAGATGACCCTCAGAACAATGATGCTCCTCCACCACCTCCTCCTGTGGGCAGGCCACGTCGTGAGAGAAAGAAAGCCATATCAGATGATTATATCACTTACATGATTGAGGATATGAATGATCTGGGAAAGGTGGAGGATCCAGCCTCTTATAAAGAAGCCATTAAAAGCAAAAATTCGTCCAAGTGGTTGGTTGCCATGGAAGACGAGTTAAAGTCTATGGACTCAAACGAAGTTTGGGACTTAGTAGAGGTTCCCGATGGAGCTAAGAAAGTAGGCTGCAAGTGGGTCTACAAAACCAAGTATGATTCCAAAGGGAATGTCGAACGGTTCAAGGCAAGGCTAGTAGCAAAAGGGTATACACAGAGAGAAGGCATTGATTATAAGCAAACCTTCTCTCCTGTGTCAACCAAAGATTCTTTTAGAATCATAATGGCATTAGTAGCTCATTACGACCTAGAACTACACCAAATGGACGTTAAAACGGCATTTCTGAATGGTGTCTTAAAAGAAAACGTTTACATGGCTCAGCCGGAAGGTTTTGTTGTGGAAGGGAAGGAACATTTAGCATGTCGTCTAAAGAAATCAATTTATGGCTTGAAGCAAGCTTCAAGAGAGTGGTACCTCAAGTTCGATAAAATTATCAAAACTTTTGGTTTCACCGAAAATGTTGTGGACAACTGCATATATGTTAAGTTTAAAGGCAGTAGGTTCACAATATTAGTCCTATACGTTGATGACATATTGTTGGCATGTAGTGATACGGATATGCTGCATGAGACCAAGAATTTTCTGTCATCTAGTTTTGACATGAAAGATCTTGGTGAAGCCTCGTATGTCCTCGGCATCGAGATTCATCGAGATAGGTCCAGAGGAATGTTAGGACTATCACAAAAGGCATACTTTGAGAGAGTGCTGAAGAAATTCAATATGCATAAGTGCTCACCCTCACCTGCTCCTATAGTTAAGGGCGATAAATTTGGGATATTTCAATGTCCAAGGAACCAGTATGAAGCTGATCAGATGAAGTCGATTCCTTATGCTTCAGCTGTCGGGAGCATCATGTACGCTCAAGTTTGTACGCGCCCAGATTTATGTTTTGTAACCGGGATGCTTGGCAGATACCAATCAAATCCAGGACCGGACCACTGGAAGGCCGCAAAGTAAGTCTTGCGTTATATGCAAGGAACTAAGGATTTCATGCTTACATATAAAAGAACTGATAACCTAGAAATAATTGGTTATTCAGACTCTGATTTTGCCGGGTGTGTGGATAGTAAGAGATCCACGTCAGGTTATGTATTCACACTCGCGGGAGGAGCCATATCGTGGAAAAGCTCCAAACAAACGTTAACTGCTGCATCTACGATGCAAGCGGAATTTGTAGCATGTTTTGAGGCCACCGGGCAGGCTGTATGGCTAAAGAATTTCATTCCCGGACTTAAAGTGGTTGACAGCATATCTAAACCAATTTTATTATACTGCGATAATGAGCCCGCAGTTTTCTATACGAGTAACAACAGGTCAAGTGATGCTGCCAAACACATTGACATCAAGTATCGTGTTGTGAAAGATAGAATCCAGGATCAAACAGTTGATGTTAAGCATATAAGAACGAAACATATGCTTGCGGATCCGCTAACAAAAGGCTTACCACCCAGTATTTTTCGTGAGCATGTTGCCGGCATGGGACTACTGGAAGCCTTATGATTCTGGAATAAGAGGACCATTAAAATAAACCACTCCCCAATTACCAAAATGTTTTCCATTTCGAAATAGGCCAGTGTGCTATAAGTGTTGAGGTTCTATGGCATTTCGAGCTATTGTAACACCTCACTTTGGTACACCGTTCCTATGTAGAATGGGCAAATGAAGTTAAGCCTAACGATCAAGGGGGAGAATGTTGGTTGATCTGACGGCTGAAAAACAGGGCCAGATAGATCAGTTAGTCAACAGAAAAAAAAAACAAATGGATAACGTTAAGAGGAAAGGGTCCACGTACCAACGTACGTGAACTCTCGATCAACTTATGCGCCCTGATCGGGGGCGCCCAAAAACCAACTCAGGTTTTGGGTCCCCTGTCGCCAGCGCTATATATAAGGGTACGGGAGCGAGTTGGCAACCTACGCGATCTCAATTCTCGTACGGTCTACTCTCCTCTCGATATCTCACCCCATCCGATCAGGGGGAGTGCTGCAGCGACGGGAAGACCTAAGCCAGCCGCCGCAGCTGTCCACGGGCAGTGTCGGTGGCGTCCTGAAGGGATCAGGACGTTGACGAGATCATCTGCTACCTCTACATCACCCCTGCATCACGCCTGCATCGAGCAGGCGATCATGACCACTCCAGTGACAAGTACAGGAACCCTAAACCCCTCTCTGTTCATGGTCATTAGGTGATCTAGATGCAATCTGATTTTGTTCATGGCATCCATAGATGCATAATTTTTCCAACAGCTTCTCCTCCAGCTCCAGCTCGTAGTTCGCAGCCTGAAGTTGAACACAAACAATAAGATCAATTGGACTACCGAGAAGCACCTGTGGATGTAACGATTTCCCATGGCATTCGCTGGCAATACCTGACGAATCGCTACGTCATCGGCAGCCCGATTTCCCATGGTATCTGATGGCTCCTTCGCCGCGAACACGCGCTCCAGCGGCGGCTCGCTGGCGCCCTGCAGCAGCTCCCGTGCAGCCTCCCAGTCTGTGGTGTGTCCGTGGTGCCTGCTCAGGAAGTGCTGTGGCGGTGGCGAGTGCGCACAGGACAGAACTGAAAGAGGCGGAACCTCCTCCCCGCCGTTGGCTTCCTCCCAAGTCCTCTTCTTCGCCGACGCCGACGCGGCCGCCTTCTCCACCGGCATAATCTTCATCATGTCGTGGACAGCAGAGGGACCTATACCTTTTGAACAGGAAGTAGTACGGGTTGAAGAGGAAGGCGGCGGCGGGGATGCCGTGGTTATCATGGCGGCAGCAAGGTTGGTTTTGCAGGGGTAGCGGCGCTGCCATGGGCACGTAGCAGGGAGCAGGTCCCTGAGATCGACCGCGGCGCCACCGTGAGCAGCCAGCAGCTTCACCGCCGATTTGTTTTCCTCAACGGTGAGCTCCGGGTTTCCGAAGGAGCGTTTGGGCGGCTCGCCCCAATCCACCGCGCAATGCCACGGCGCCGGCGACGAGAGGAAGAAGAAGTAGTGTTTCCAGCCGACGATGGGTTTAGAATTCCGGTTGGGCATCCCCGTGAAGCGCAAGGTGGAGCTGCCCCCCCTGGACACGAAAAAGTACCACCCTTTCTTGTGCCTTCGGTCGAAGACGGACAGGTGGAAGAAGCGCCGGAACACCGCGAGCGACGGAGGCACATCGACGGAGCGGCAGAGCACCAGGAAGCCCTCCATGACGCGCCACCCGTTGGGCGTGAGCTGGGCCGGCGCGATGCCGAAGTGGGCGAGGGCCTCGCGGAAGAAGTCGTGCAGCGGGACGCGCATGCCGGCCTCCAGTGCGCGCGCGTACACGCAGATGGCCCCCGGTGGCGGTGGTGAGTTCGCGCGCAGGTCGCCGGCGGGGCGCGCGGTGAACTCGTTGGGTACGCCGTACTTCTGGCAGAGCTCGTTCACCTCGTCCTGGGTGCGCAGGAAGGAGGCGAAGCCCTCGGCGCCCGTGGCTCTCGTTAGCATGGCAGCGCAGGGGGCGAGGATCTCCTCTGTGGTGACCTCGCCATGTTCCGGGACGACGGAGGGGGAGGAAGCCATGGTGCGAGTTCGTGGTCCTGCTTGTTGTAACTGCCCGTGCGATACGCTGCCATGGCAGCTGGTTTGTTAGCTCCCTAGATTACTCGGTGGTTAGCTGATCCATGCAAATACATTCCCCGATACATGTATTTATATCCGTGATGCCAATGAGAAAAGTGTGCACCAAATCATCTCTTTTTTTCGAATCAACTTGTGGTTGAGTTGGTTAGGTGGACGGTGATATCCTCAGCCACCGGGGTTCAAATCCTGGTGCTCGCATATGTCCTGGATTTATTTCAGGATTTTCGGCGACATGCTTTTAGTGGGAGGAGACGTTCCCCTCGACTACGAGGTGCCTACGGTGACTTCGTAAAATGTCAAGATGATATGCCGGCTCAGTCTCTCGAAGGTGCTTAGAAGGGTAGAGTGTGCGTGTGTGCGTTCACAGGGTTGAATGTATGCGTGTATGTATGAGCGCTTGCGTATGTACTGTCTTAAAAAAATCATCTCTCTTTTTCCAGCAAAAATAATAATAATTCATCTCTTTTCTCTAGCTTACACTGCTGCCCGCCGGCGACGTCTCCTCTGTCGTGCAGTGCAGTGCAGACGAACCGCAGTGCCTCCTTCTGTACTCTTTCTTGGGCCAAGACACTTTGGGCCTTGAGGCCTCTATGGTCTTCGTTAGTCTTAAAGAAAAGGGTGAGCCCGGCCTTTTTTTTTCGTTTCCTCTCTTTACTTGCTTCTTAGCGCTAGTCTCTTGATTTTCCTCCTAATCACGGATTGTGGTGTCTATGTGAAACTTCCAGCTCATATTTGAAATACTAAGGCACACCGAGAATGAGAAACATGAACCTGCCACTACCTGGTCAATTGTTTAGCGAATTTGTAAGACATGACGAAAAGTGTGATTTCATCGTTGAGCTCATATTTAACAGCTTGTACTAGAAGGGTTGGGCAGACTTCGTTGCATTGTTGTTCTTGAGATTTTATTTTCTTTATTTGCCTTGGCGCATGGGGGAGAAGATGCACTCCGTCCAATCCTAATTAACTCACGCATCCTCTGAACAATGCTTATGTTATAGTAGTGTATAGAGGTTGCGTTAATTAATTGGAATCAGATTGAGTAGTGTGTTTTAATGTACTTTTTATAATGCAGTCTTTTGGTGCGCCTTCCTGGTGATGTGGTTCCATGTTATCTGCTAATCAATACACACTTATATGGAGAGTTTTTGCACTGGTGGCTACATGTACTATATTGTACGATGCTGCCACATGTTGACACTTCTTATTTCTAGGGGGTGAGAGTGTGCACTAGATTTATGTGTTTTTATAGGCTGGTTATTATTGATTGATTTAATACATCGTTGACCCATTTAAAATTGTGCACCAAATCTAATATTAAATGCCTCTGTTAAATGGAGAGCTCCAAAATTTGGGAGCATAGTTAATTACAAGAAATAGTGAACCAAATTGAACGTCTCAATTGAATGAGAGAGCCCCTTAAGAAACCGTTGACCGGGTCAAAATTGTGAACCAAATCCAAAATTGAACAGTGCGATTGAATGGGAGAGCTTTAAAATTAGGAAGCATAGTTAATTGTATTAATATATGCTTATAATATGAAATAGTACAATCACGTAGAAGGAAAAACCATGCCAAACAAAACCATTTTTGGGCCTCTTTGATTGACTACAAACTAAACATGGGAGTTTGGAAAACATAGGATCGCAGTGTTATGCCCATTTGGATCCCAAAGGATTTCAATTGGTTTAATTGCATCATAGGAAAAACAAATGATTCTCTTCAGGAGGTCTTAATCGATGTTAAAATTCCCAAAGAATGTAGTACAACAGAATTCTGTGATTGATCATACGAATCAAATTACCAACATTGAAAAACTCCTAAAGATTTCAAGCCTTGGAACATACATGCAAAAATAGTGTGTGCATGTCATACAATTGCTTTGTCTTTTAAGCAGTTTTCTAATCACCTACATGTACGAATGGTTTTGTGAAACTTCTGGCAAGAAGTTTTATGTTAAAACATGTGACACAGCCATGAGTTTTTTTCAGAAAATTATGAAACTTTGGGATGTGTGTTCTCGAAATAGGGTGCGGACGCTGCCAGTTCCGACAAATCCATTGAGAAAATTAAGGTTAGTGCATGTAGTATTGCAGAGAGCAACTGAAGGAGTATCCCTAATTTTGAAACATTGAACCATCATATTTATTCAAAGTAACAATAGCTTGTTTAATTAAATTGTTAGAGCGGTTTGCATAAATAATCATTGGCAGCTAAAAAAAGAAATAAATAATCATTGTCCGGCATACATTCGTCACACAAGCAAGGGCGGGAGCTATGGAGGCTACACGATCGTGATCTGCCTCATTGATTCTCCTGCCTCCCAACCCAGGAGCTATGGAGGCTACACCATCGTGATCCCCTTTCTCCTGCCTCCCCACGCATGAGTTGAGTTGCTGAGGCCGAAAAGAAAACGAGGGCCGTGTCACCCGAGGCGAGGGCCAGCGTGGTGCAGTCTTTTTCTTGTGCTTGAATGAACAGAACTGCCTTTGGCTGTAGCCTTGCAGAGAAGCAAAAATAAATCTGACAAAAGCTGTTTGTTTCTGTACCCAACCAAGACACCACGACAACCACCACTGCGGAACATGCTTAAAAACGGCCGTCAAGCGCATGGTCTCTCGAAGAAAACATGGAGATAGAATTACCGCGTTGCATTTTACGTTTTGACTGTTACAGCTATAAGCCTACGTTTCATTACGGAGAGAATTCTTTATTTGGCTCTTTCTTAAAATATGATTCCCTTTTTTGTTCTAAATTTTTTGTTCTTCTTTTTTGACACTCAAACTTCATTTTGTGTCTTATGTGGCACTTCCGATAGTTTTGTCTAGTAATGGTGTTAAGTCTGAGCTAAGAAGACCGTTTTACCCCAAGAATAGTATGTGACCAGATTATTTACGTGCAAACGCATAGGTAATGCAATATATTTTGTCGTGGTTATATAAAAAATAGTACTATATGATGAATCTTTTGTTTTTTTGCAAGGGATAAATAAGTATGATGAGTGGAACAATGACAACCCATTCGTGCTCTACTATAGCATATAAATTTGTAGAGATTAATCTTACAGGCGATAGATTAGACCATGACATGTCAACAGGCTCTATTCGCACCTCAATTATTGCACACGCTCATACCGTTGCGTCAATTGCAATTTGCAAGAAGCCAAGAGCACATTGACTCGTTCCAAAAAATGTGTCCATCAAGTCCAAATAATCATCTAAACTACTTACATGAATCGAGTCATTACCCATATATACACGATTAAATTGTTGCACACGCGCGAACCAACCTGTGGTTGAGATGGTTAGATGCACAGTGGTATCCCCAACCCACCAGGGTTCAAATCATGGTGCTCGCATTATTCCTGGATTTATTTCAGGATTTCCGGCAATGCGCTTTCAGTGGGAGTAGACGTTCCCCTCATATGGGTAGGGTGTGCGTGTGTGCGTTCATAGGGGTAAGTGTATGCTCGTGTATATGAGCGCTTGCGTCTGTACCGATGCTCAAAAAAAATTGATGCACACACTCATGCCATTGCCCACCTAGCAACCCGTCAGCTTTGCCCTTACTAGTTGCCCTGATTTGTGTGTCATTGGCCTGCATAGAAAGTTAGCTTCCTACGTCTACGTACGTGCACTCTTCATACGGCCAGAAAGTACTCGGTGCCCGAGCCGTGGTAAGGAGGAAAAGAGGGAGGAGTGCTGATTCTCTCTCATATTTATTTTTATTCGTTCACACCCCTTCTCTTTTTATTTTCTGTTTATACTATCTTCAGGGGCAAAATTATCTTTCTATATGTCATTTAACATCCTTGGATGGAAAAATGGATGAAAGTGTCACATAGGGAATAAAATGAACTTTGAGTATAAAAAAAAGGAAGAAAAAAGTTTATTTGGCCAAAAAAGGAAGCAAATTTTAACCAAGGGCCAAATAAGGAATTCTCTCTTCATTATGCTGGTTAGCTCATGTAAGGTAAACGTTTCGCTCCGGACCGCCGGCTGAAGCGACGCGCCGGTCGCCTCTATCGCTAACGCATATGCCTTTGTGGCCGACATGCAGGAGCGGGCCGCACAAAGGACGTGTCCCATTATACACCACACGTACCTTATCCCCTTTCTTCTCCATCCATTTCTTCTCTATCGAAACAGAAATCGCTCTCGTTCTTTTCTCCACACACCACGGCAGAAACTCCATGGATCCCCATCTCTTCCTATCTCCCCGTCTGCTCCTCGCGCAGGCCGCCGAGCTAATTTTTGCCAGCGGGAGCGCCGTTCCTTGTTTCTCACTGCTTTTCTTGTGTGCGGGGACGCGTTGAGCGGCCACCGCCTGTGCTACGAGCCGGCGACGTGTTGCTGCCACGAGCGGTGACCAACGAGGTGCGGGACGACCAACGGCGACGCGAAGGTGCAGGGGTGATGCAACCGCATGCACGCAAAGCTGGAACCGGCGTTCCGAGGTGCTACAACCGGCATGCGGCCATGCTACAATCAACGCGCGGCGGCGACGGCCACTGCTGGCGATTTGCTACAACCGCGCTGTCGACAGCTACAACCGGTGACAAGAAATGCTACTACCGGCCATCCATTTGCTGGAACCGGTATCAGTTTTTGCTGCCGTCGGCCAGCGATTTGCTGAAACCAGATGCGCGTTCATCCTCGACGTGTGATTATTGCTGGAACTAGTGTATGTTTTTGCTGGAACTAGCCTTTTCTTTCTTTTTTTTTTGTTTGCTACAATAGAACCAATTTGAGTCTTCATTCAGAGTTCTTTTGCTAGAACCAGTGTTTTTTTTGCTGGAACTAGCCTTTTTTTTTTGCTACAATCATCCACCCAAAGTTTTCTCTGTTGAGGTTAATTTTGCTGGAACCGATGTTTTTTTTTTGCTGGAACCATATAATGAATTTGCTTCTAACCGACCACTGAGGATTTTGTTATTTTTTGCTGGACACAATGGCGCAAGCCGACTACCGCGTCGAGCTGGAGGAGGACCGTGGCGAGCTGGAGGCGGGGCTACGCTAGGTATGCTGCAACCATGGCACCCGCGAGTTGGATCTGGTTGTTTTTAGAGCTTCATCCTCAATAAATCCCTCTGCAATGAATGGCGGCCGTTATGCAATTCCGACGGCCAAGGGGCCGGACCTCCCGGGCAACGGCCACAACGGAGATGAGGATGGGTGGTGGTGGTGTGCCAGTGGAGAGGATGTAAATCACCTTGTTTTTTTCCTTGAGCAGTGCGAGGAGAAAGACGACGCAGATGGGTCAAATCCAACAGCTACGCATGATTTGATCGGGTGGCTGTGTGTGGACCGGCCTAAATTTGGGCCGGTGCGCCGGCGCCTAGCACTGCCCCTCATGTAAGGCTCATGGGTGTGTGCGCGTCGTGTAAATTAGTATGTGCAAACATGATAGTACTCCTACACGAATAATACTACGCACACGGACTGCTGGCTACGAACTTTCATAGGGAACATTGCGTGCCCACATCTAATTGCCCCCCCCCCCTTCCGATTTTCACTGATGGGCCCGCCTTATTTAATTAAATGACAGCCAATCAATCCTTAACCACCCTGTAAATCCCCGTAAAGGGCCCGTGTTTCTAGCACTACTCAGGTTTTTTTGCAGACTAATTGGAGAGCTTTATTCATCGAAAAGCATTCTTGGGTGAGTCAGCCAAAAGGCTGGTCACCAAGAAGCTTGGAGTTTCATCTGTCTAGCTATCTGTTACATCTAGTGCACAAGCACGGTTCGCACAAAGATGCGCAGGAAGATTAGCTGATCTACTTACATGGAAAATTTCAAAGGAAGAAAAATAAGAACTAAGCTCTCCTATCTCATCTAATAAGTAGGCCACAATAGATCGAGAATTGTGGCGAGAATTCCATAGTGTAACCAACTCCAAGCAGTCTACTTCTATTATAACATGGGAGAAGCCTCGGGGAGTAGCAAAACGAGCGCCGTCCCGTAGGGAGAGACCCTCCATGATCAAGGGATCCGTGATCCCGGAGTAGGGTTTGCACCACGCACCAAGCAGGGCCGATGGAGACCGAGCAACTCCACCCGCCCCCCCTCGGCCGTCCACTGTATTGAGTCCGCCGTTTGTGTTGATCTTGACAAAGCCCTCATCAGGCGGACGCCATCCAAAACCAGGCAGAATTTGAGCATCCTTGCGTGTGAGATGAAGGAGTGTAATGGCCTCTTTGGTAGCCTGCATGGTAGACACAGGGTCTCGACCCTCTTCTCCATGCTTGATATGGTTCCTGGAATGCCAAATAGACCACATGATAGTTGTGATATTTTCTCGTTCATCAGAAGAGAAGCATGGGGCGCACGTAATGTCACGTGCTCATGATTCCGAGTGTAAGTTGGGTAACCGCAGCCCAAACCACGCAAAGGCCTCTTCCCAGAAGTTTTTAGTGTGCGGGCAGTGAACTAATGCATGCATCAGATCCTCGTCTGTCGAAAGACAGACTTTACATTGGCGGGAATCTGCAATGTGTCGATGATTGAGCATTGCTTCGTCAGGCAGAATCCCTCGAAGCACTCTCCACCAAAAAACTATGACTTTTGGAATAACATTCAACTTCCACAGGGCTTTCCACAACTGTTGATCATTCAATGAAGTTCCAGTAGCCGTCCCTTCCTCTAAAGCAAGAAGCTCGTTCTGAGTCACAAGAGATCGGTACGCTGTTTTGACAGTGTAGTTGCCTGATTTTTCAAACGCCCAAGCAAGAAAATCATTGCCACCTCCCGATCAGATAGGAATGTTAAGAATGGCCGCAGCATCAGTAGCAGTGAAATTGTCCCTGACCAAGTCCTGCCTCCACGTCCATCTTTGATAGTCAATAAGCTCCGACACCAGTTGGAGGCCAGTGTTAGGTGGTCGTGAGACCGGTGTCATAGTAATCGTCCCTGGAATCTATTTGTCTGTCCAGATCGAGATAGAACTGCCATCTCCAACACGGTTGATTAATCCGGTTCGTAGCGCCTCCCTCCCTTCTATAATAGCCTTCCAAGTGGCAGAAGCAGACTTGGGTGCAGATGCCTGCATAAAATCATTATCAGGGAAATACCTTCCTTTCAAAACTCTTGCGCATAGGGAATTCGGGTTTGTCAAAAACCGCCATCCGTGCTTTCCGAGCATTGCAAGGTTAAATAAGTGAGGGTCTCGAAATCCCATACCCCCCTTGCACTTGGGTGTCGCCGGATCTTTCCATGACACCCAATGCAATGACTTCTTATCAAGAGAGCTGCTCCAAAAATATTTGTCCATGGGTGAAGTCAAACTCTTAGAGACTTTCTTATTTAGAAGAAAGGTACTCATAGGAAAAGTTGGAATTGCTTGAGCTACTAATTTCAACAATGTATCACGCCCAGCACAAGCAAGTAACCTTTCTGACCAACCCTGGATCTTGGAACGCGTCCTCTCGCTGACATGATCAAAAGTACCGCTTGTGATCCTTCCAACAGCTGTGGGTAAGCCCAAATATTTCTCACTGAAAGCTTCCACCTGGATGTTCAAAGTGGTCTTCAGAAATTGCCTTAAATCTGATGGCGTGTTGGAGCTGAAATAAATTGAACTTTTTTCTCTATTAACACATTGCCCCGAGGCTTCACCATAAATTTGCAGGATTTCATTCAGTCGAATATCACTCAAATTGTTTGCATTGATGAAGATAAGGCTATCGTCCGCAAAAAGTAGATGGGTGACCCAAGGAGATCTATAACTCACTCGCAGCCCCCTGTCCACAACTCCTTCATTGTAGTATTTTAGCAATGAGGAAAAGCCTTCCGCACACAACAGAAATAAATAAGGTGAGACAGGGTCACCTTGACGGAAGCCCCTCGTTGGTGTGAAGTAAGGCAGTAGCTCTCCATTGACACGAACTGAAAATCGTACAGAGGAAACACACTTCATGATTAGTCTGGTAAAACTCATACTGAATCCGAGCTGCAGCAATATCGCCTCAAGATAATGCTACTCAACGCGATCATAAGCTTTCATCATGTCAAGCTTAACCGCACACGAATAATTATGTCCCTTCTTCCTCCTTTTCATCGTGTTGATACTCTCGTACGCAACCAGCACATTATCTGTAATGAGGCGTCCCGGGACGAAAGCACTTTGTTCTTCGCTAATGATTGAATCCATCAAGTTCCTTAACCGGTTAGTAATAGCTTTGGTCGCAATCTTGTACAAGACTGAGCACAAAGCAATAGGACGATATTGTGTGATCGACTTCGGATGGCGTACCTTTGGAATTAAAGTGATAGAAGTATCGTTCAACCCCGTTGGTAGCTCCCCTCCATTGAGAAAATCCAACACTGCTAGTGTGACATCAGCACCTAGTAAATCCCAGTGGCGCTGATAAAAGCCTGCGCTAAAACCATCTACACCCGGAGCTTTGGAAGGCGCCATTTGGAAAAGTGCCACCTTCACTTCTTCGGACGTGTAGGGCTTATCAAGATCATCATTCATGGCCTGAGAAACTTTAACAGGCACATGCGATAACAGGTAGCTCGCGTCCGCAAAACCCTGTGTTTGGTACAGGTTTTGATAAAAAGGTTGCACTTCCATCTTATCCTCCTCTTCAGATGAACAGACCGAGCCATCCTCTCGTCGAAGGCAGGATATTTTGTTTATTCGTTTCCGTTGTGCCGCTTGAGCCTAGAAATAGGATGTGTTTCGATCACCATCACGAAGCCAGGGAACTCTGGATCTCTGTCGAAGCCACACCTCCTCTTGGTGCAGCGCCTCCTTCAGTTTTTGTACAATCCGTTTCTGTTCCTCCGTCGGCCCCGAACCAATAGACCCACAACGAATGCGATCAAGCCTTTTCTGTAGTTGTCGGACCGTGCGCGAAAGGCTGCCGAATTCTCTGGAACCCCATGGTTCAAGTGTTTGTTGTAGAGTGCCCAGAGCCATCGAAATTCCTTGAAGCCCTGGTTCCCATTGTATGCCCCGCCAAGTCTCCTGAACCAGACGGTCATAATCCGCATGAGTCTGCCAAACATTCTCATAGCGAAATTGCTTCTGTGCCCGTGGCCTGCCGGGCGTATGCAACTTTATTTCTGCCATCACGAAGCAGTGATCCGACTCCACCGAAGGAATATGTCTGACTCTGATATGCGCAAAGTGTTGCCTGAACTCTTCGTTTGCAAAAACCCTATCCAATCTGGCCTTGACATTTGCATCGCCTGCTGGACGATTATCCCACGTATATGCTGTCCCCGACCAACCGAGATCCTGTAATGAAACTTCATCTATCACTTCCCTGAAATCACGCATCTGTCTATCTGGATGCGCTGCTATGCTAAAATGCTCGGAAGCGAACATAGTTACATTGAAATCACCCGCACACAGCCATGCCGCATGAGCTAATGCATGAAGGGAGCGAAGAGTTTGCCAGCTCTGATGACGACCTTCAACTCTTGGGGCCCCGTAAAAACTAGTGAATTGCCATATTGAAGAAACTGGGTCACTACTTTGGACAACCACATCAATATGACACTGACTGAAATTCTTTAACTCGACAGTGACATCTCGAAACCAAAAAAGACCAATGTCGCCACTTGGCCGGCACTATCTACAGCAAAACAGACCCCAAAACCTAAAGTATACTTCAGATCCTCCACTCTTCTTGCATTGATTTTCGTTTCCATAACAAAGAGGAGGGTGGGTCCTTCCAGCTTCACAATGCTGCGAAGCTCTCAAACTGCCTCGGGGTTCCCAAGCCCTCGACAGTTCCAGCTCAAATAACTCACTGGGACGGGAAGGATTGTGTAGCGATCTCTGCCGAATTTTCAGGAGTGGGTTTCTTCTTCTTCTGCTCGCGGATAAAATCCTCCCCGTCAATGTCGTTGCTGGCTGAAGTTGGGTCATCATCATTTTTACTTGTGCCAACTCCATCTACACTTGTTCCTCCCTCAGTAAGAAGCAAAGTTTTCGCCACTGGTCTGTAAACCTGATTTGGACCCTCCTTCCGCTTTGTCTGCGGCTTGCTCTTATGAGGGGAATTCACCTCCTCTCTGGTGTCCTTGTTGGTACTAGAGTTTTTCGTTGTCTGTTTACTGTTCGCACCAGACTTTGATTCCTTAGAGAAACCATCATAGCTTTGCTTCCTTGATTCGTCCAGAACACGAAGCGACGGACCAAAAGGAAGATCCCCTTTCTCATCTCTAGAACCTGGTGTTGGGCAGTGAAGTTCAGAGTGTCCCAATCTGCCACAAGAGAAACAGATGTATGGCACCTGTTCATATTGGATGTCATACATATCTACCTTTTTTCTCCTTGCTGAATCTATCAAAATCCACCTTCTAAGTGGTTTGTTCATGTCCATGGAGATCCTTGCACGCAAGAACCCCCCATTGTGGTCAAACTTGACTTGTTGTGCATGTTGATCCATCTGTTTAGCTATGGGCATCCACCACAACTCATCCCTCAAATTGTAGGGTAGGTTAATAACCCTAGCCCAAATATTCAGTCTATCAAACTCTGCCAATATGAAAACATGCTTGTTGATATGCCATGGTGATCCACCCCAGACTCGATCTCTGTCTCGCTGGTTCTCAAATTCAGCCACGAACAGGTTCTGCCCCGTAGAACGGAACTGCAACCTGCGTGGATTGCCCCACGCCGGACGAAGTGTGTTGGTGATGGTCTGTATATGAATAGGATTGCGATGCAGAACTTTACCAGCCACCAGCCACTTCACTGGTCCTCCCTTCGTCCGGTCATCAAGCACAAGCGGAGTCGCCTCTTCCTTAGATATATCAAGCTTTCCCAAGGCCTCCTCTAGATTCTTCCTCATGCTACTGCCCGCCTGGGAACCTCCCCCTGCATCCGTGCAGGAGGCAGCCATCGCTGGTACCCCAGCCGTCAATCTCTCCTCGAGCCGACGATGAATCTTTGTCCGAACGTCGAGTTCCACGTCAAAACCCTAGATCGCCTCGGCCGCCGCCAGAGGGTTTAGGGTTTCGGGGAAAAAATGGTACACAGAGCCGTGCGTTGATATCCTGAGCCAGCACTACTCAGGTTGCAACTGCGTTTGAAGACTGCATCTAAGGCGCCTACAGCAGGTGTACGCTCTAGGATCGCTGCGTGCTAAGATTCGAGACTTGGTGTCAGTGGCGGAGCCAGGAATTAAAGATTAGGGGGCCAAATTACACAAACTTTGAATTACAGGGGCCAAACTACACTAATGCATGTATTATTCTCTAAATTTTGCATTGTTCATTGCTATATTAGTACCAAACCAGTGATGTTAGGGGGGCTCAGGGCCCCTGCTGGTCCCCCTGTCTCCGCCACTGCTCGGTGTGACTGCAAAGATGTTGGGGAACGTAGCAGAATTTTAAAATTTTCTACGCATCACCAAGATCAATCTATGGAGTCATCTAGCAACGAGGGAGAGGGGAGTGCATCTACATACCGTTGTAGATCGCGAGCGGAAGCGTTCAAGAGAACGGGGTTGATGGAGTCGTACTCGTCGTGATCCAAATCACCGATGACCGAGCGCCGAACGGACGGCACCTCCGTGTTCCACAAACGTACGGTTGGGAGAGACGTCTCCTCCTTCTTGATCCAGCAAGGGGGAGGAGAGGTTGATGGAGACCCAACAGCCCGACGGCGTGGTGGTGGAAGCAGCGGGAATCTCGGCAGGGCTTCGCCAATCTCAGCGAGAGGGAGAGGTGCTACGGGGGGGAGAGGGAGGTGCCAGGGGCTTCGGTCCGCAGCCCTCCCTCCCCCCTCTTTATATAGGGGCCCTAGGGGCGCCGCCCCCTAGAGATCCCATCTCAAGGGGGGCGGCGGCCAAGGGGGGGACTTGCCCCCCAAGTTTGGTGGGGCGCCCCCACCCCCAGGGTTTCCAACCCTAGGCACAGGGGGAGGCCCATGGGGGGCGCACCAGCCCACCAGAGGCTGGTTCCCTTCCCACTTCAGCCCATGGGGCCCTCCGGGATAGGTGGCCCCACCCAGTGGACCCCCGGGACCCTTCCGGTGGTCCCGGTACAATACCGGTGACCCCCGAAACTTTCCCGGTGGCCGAAACTGGACATCCTATATACAAATCTTTACCTCCGGACCATTCCGGAACTCCTCGTGACGTCCGGGATCTCATACAGGACTCCGAACAACTTTCGGGTTACCGCATACTAATATATCTACAACCCTAGCGTCACCGAACCTTAAGTGTATAGACCCTACAGGTTCGGGAGACACGCAGACATGACCGAGACGACTCTCCGGTCAATAACCAACAGCGGGATCTGGATACCCATGTTGGCTCCCACATGCTCCTCGATGATCTCATCGGATGAACCACGATGTCGAGGATTCAATCAATCATGTACGCAATTCCCTTTGTCTATCGGTACGATACTTGCCCGAGATTCGATCGTCGGTATACCGATACCTTGTTCAATCTCGTTATGGCAAGTCTCTTTAATCATTCTGTAACACATCATCCCGTGACTAACCCCTTAGTCACATTGAGCTCATTACGATGATGTATTATCGAGTGGGCCCAGAGATACCTCTCCGTCATACGGAGTGACAAATCCCAGTCTCGGTTCGTGCCAACCCAACAGATGCTTTCGGAGATACCCGTAGTGTACCTTTATAGCCACCCAGTTACGCTGTGACGTTTGGCACACCCAAAGTATTCCTACGGTATCTGGGAGTTGCACAACCTCATGGTCTAAGGAAAGGATACTTGACATTGGAAAAGCTTTTGCATACGAACTACACGATCTTGTGCTAGGCTTAGGATTGGGTCTTGTCCATCACATCATTCTCCTAATGGTGTGATCCCGTTATCAATGACATCCAATGTCCATGGTCAGGAAACCGTAACCATCTGTTGATCAACGAGTTAGTCAACTAGAGGCTTACTAGGGACACGTTGTGGTCTAAGTATTCACACATGTATCAATGTTTCCGGATAATACAATTAAAGCATGAACAATAGACAATTATCATGAACAAGGAAATATAATAATAACCATTTTATTATTGCCTCTAGGGCATATTTCCAACAGTCTCCCAGTTGCACTAGAGTCAATAATCTAGTTACATTGTGATGAATCGAACACCCATAGAGTTCTGGTGTTGATCATGTTTTGCTCGTGGAAGAGGTTTAGTCAACGGATCTGCGACATTCAGATATGTATGCACTTTACAAATATCTATGTCTCCATCTGGAATATAATTCCAGATGGAGTTGAAATGGCGCTTGATGTGCTTGGTCTTCTTGTGAAACCTGGGCTCCTTGGCAATGGCAATAGCTCCAGTGTTCTCACAGAAGAGAGTCATCGGGCCCGACGCGCTTGGAATAACTCCTAGGTCGGTGATGAACTCCTTCATCCAGACTCCTTCATGCGCTGCTTCGGAAGCAGCTATTTACTCTGCTTCACATGTAGATACCACCACGACACTTTGCTTGCAACTGCACCATCTGACTGCCCCACCATTCATATATACACGTATCCGGTTTGTGCCTTGGAGTCATCCAGATCTGTGTCGAAGCTAGCATCGACGTAACCCTTTACGACGAGCTCTTCGTCACCTCCATAAACGAGAAACATATCCTTAGTCCTTTTCAAGTACTTCAGGATGTTCTTGACCGCTGTCCAGTGTTCCATACCGGGATCACTTTGGTACCTCCCCACCAAACTTATGGCAAGGTTCACATCAGGTCTGGTACACAACATGGCATACATAATAGAACCTATGGCCGAGGCATAGGGGATGACACTCATCTTTTCTCTATCTTCTGTCGAGGTCGGGCATTGAGTTGTGCTCAATCTTATAGCTGGCAATACTGGCAAGAACACTTTCTTGGACTGATCCATATTGAACTTGTTCAATATCTTGTCAAGGTATGTGCTTTGTGAAAGACCAATGAGTCGTCTCGATCTATCTCTATAGATCTTGATGCCTAATATGTAAGCAGCTTCTCCAAGGTCCTTCATTGAAAAACACTTATTCAAGTAGGCCTTTATGCTTTCCAAGAGTTCTACATCATTTCCCATCAGCAATATATCATCCACATATAATATGAGAAATGCTACAGAGCTCCCACTCACTTTCTTATAAATACAGGCTTCTCCCCTAGTCTGTATAAACCCAAATGCTTTGATCACCTCATCAAAGCGAATGTTCCAACTCCGAGATGCTTGCACCAGCCCATAGATTGAGCGCTGGAGGTTGCATACCTTGTTAGCATTCTCAGGATCGACAAAACCTTCCGGTTGCATCATATACAGTTCTTCCTTGAGGAAGCCATTAAGGAATGTCGTTTTGACCTCCATTTGTCATATCTCATAATCATAGAATGCAGCAATTGCTAACATGATTCGGACGGACTTCAGCATCGCTACGGGAGAGAAAGTCTCGTCGTAGTCAATTCCTTGAACTTGTCGATAACCTTTAGCGACAAGCCAATCCTTATAGATGGTCACATTACCATCCGCGTCAGTCTTCTTCTTAAAGATCCATTTATTTTCTATGGCGTGACGATCATCGGGCAAGTCCACCAAAGTCCATACTTTGTTATCATACATGGATCCTATCTCAGATTTCATGGCTTCAAGCCATTTGTTGGAATCCGGGCCCGCCATCGCTTCTTCATAGTTCGAAGGTTCACCGTTGTCTAACAACATGATTTCCATGACAGGGTTGCCGTGCTACTCTGGTGCGGAACGTGTCCTTGTAGACTTACGAAGTTCAGCAGTAACTTGATCTGAAGCTTCATGATCATTATCATTAACTTCCTCCCTAGTCGGTGCTGGCACCACAGAAACATCTTCCTGCGCTGCGCTACTTTCCGGTTCGGAAGGGGTGACAATCACCTCATCAAGTTCCACTTTCCTCCCACTCACTTCTTTTGAGAGAAACTCTTTCTCCAGAAAGGATCCATTCTTGGCAACGAAGACCTTGCCTTCGGATCTGAGGTAGAAGGTGTACCCAATAGTTTCCTTAGGGTATCCTATGAAGACGCATTTTTCCGATTTGGGTTCGAGCTTTTCAGGTTGAAGTTTCTTGACATAAGCATCGCATCCCCAAACTTTTAGAAACGACAACTTAGGTTTCTTCCCAAACCAAAGTTCATACGGTGTCGTCTCAACGGATTTAGACGGTACCCTATTTAAAGTGAATGTGGCAGTCTCTAAAGCATAACCCCAAAAAGATAGCGGTAAGTCGGTAAGAGACATCATAGATCGCACCATGTCCAACAGAGTACGATTACGACGTTCGGACTCACCATTACGCTAAGGTGTTCCAGGTGGCGTCAATTGTGAAACAATTCCACAGTTCCTTAGGTGCGTGCCAAATTCGTGACTTAAATATTTTCCTCCATGATCCGATCGTAAGAACTTTATTTTTCTGTCACGTTGATTCTCAACCTCATTCTGAAATTCCTTGAACTTTTCAAAGGTCTCAGACTTGTGTTTCATCAAGTAGACATACCCATATCTACTTAAGTCATTAGTGAGGGTGAGAACATAACGTTAACCACCGCGAGCCTCAACACTCATTGGACCGCACACATCAGTATGTATGATTTCCAATAAGTTGGTTGCTCGCTCCATTGTTCCGGCGAACGGAGTCTTGGTCATCTTGCCCAAAAGGCATGGTTCGCATGTGTCAAATGATTCATAATCAAGAGACTCCAAAAGTCCATCCACATGGAGCTTCTTCATACGTTTGACACCATTATGACCAAGTCGGCAGTGCCACAAGTATGTGGGACTATCATTATCAACCTTACATCTTTTGGCATTCACACTATGAATATGTGTAACATCATGTTCGAGATTCATTAAGAATAAACCATTGACCAGCGGGGCATGACCATAAAACATTTCTCTCATATAAATAGAACAACCATTATTCTCGGATTTAAATGAGTAGCCATCTCGCATTAAACGAGATCTAGATACAATGTTCATGCTCAAAGCTGGTACTAAATAACAATTATTGAGGTTTAAAACTAATCCCGGAGGTAGATGCAGAGTTAGCATGCCGACGGCGATCACATCGACCTTTGAACCATTCCCGGCGTGCATCATCACCTCGTCCTTCGCCAGTCTCCGCTTATTCCGCAGCTCCTGCTTTGAGTTACAAATGTGAGCAACTGCATCGGTATCAAAGACCCAGGAGCTACTACGAGCGCTGGTAAGGTACACATCTATAACATGTATATCACATATACCTTTGACATTGCCGGCCTTCTTATCTGCTAAGTATTTGGGGCAGTTCCGCTTCCAGCGACATGTTCCCTTGCAATAAAAGCACTCAGTCTCAGGCTTGGGTCCATTCTTTGGCTTCTTCCCGGCAACTGGCTTACCGGGCGCGGCAACTCCTTTGTCGTCCTTCTTGAAGTTCTTTTTACCCTTGCCTTTCTTGAACTTAGTGGTTTTATTCACCATCAACACTTGATGTTCTTTCTTGATCTCCACCTCCGCTGATTTCAGCATTGAATACACCTCGGGAATGGACTTCTCCATCCCTTGCATATTGAAGTTCATCACGAAGCTCTTGTAGCTAGGTGGGAGCGACTGGAGGATTCTGTCAACGACCGCGTCATCTGGGAGATTAATTCCCAACTGAGACAAGCGATTGTGCAACCCAGACATTTTGAGTATATGCTCGCTTACAGAACTATTCTCCTCCATCTTACAACTGTAGAACTTGTCGGAGACATCATATCTCTCGACTCGGGCATGAGCTTGGAAAACCATTTTCAGCTCTTGGAACATCTCATATGCTCCGTGCTGCTCAAAACGCTTTTGGAGCCCCGATTCTAAGTTGTAAAGCATGCCTCACTGAACCAGGGAGTAATCATCACTACGCGACTGTCAGGCGTTCAAAATGTCTTGAGTTGTTGGGAAAGCGGGTGCATCACCTAGCAGTGCTTCAAGGACATATGCTTTCTTGGCAGCTATGAGGATGATCCTCAAGTTACGGACCCAATCCGTATAGTTGCTACCATCGTCTTTCAGCTTGGTTTTCTCTAGGAACGCGTTGAAGTTGAGGACAACATTAGCGTGGGCCATTGGATCTACAAGACATATTGTAAAGATTTTAGACTATGTTCATGACAATTAAGTTCATCTAAACAAATTTAATGAACTCTCACTCAGATAGACATCTCTCTAATCATCTAAGTGATACTTGATCCGAATCGACTAGGCCGTGTCCGATCATCATGTGAGACGGACTTAGTCATCAACGGTGAACATCTTTATGTTGATCGTATCTTCTATACAACTCATGTTCGACCTTTCGGTCTTCCGTGTTCCGAGGCCATGTCTGTACATGCTAGGCTCGTCAAGTCAACCCTAAGTGTATTGCGTGTGTAAATCTGGCTTACACCCATTGTATGCGAACGTTAGAGCCTATCACACCCGATCATCACGTGGTGCTTCGGAACAACGAACCTTAGCAACGGTGCACAGTTAGGGGGAACACAATTCTTGAAATTTTAGTGAGAGATCATCTTATTTACTACCGTCGTTCTAAGCAAATAAGATGTAAAACATGATAAACATCACATGCAATCAAATAGTGACATGATATGGCCAATATCATTTTGCTCCTTTTGATCTTCATCTTCGGGGCTCCATGATCATCATCATCACCGGCATGACACCATGATCTCCATCATCGTGTCTTCATGAAGTCGTCTCGCCAAACATTACTTCTACTACTATGGCTAACAGTTAGCAATAAAGTAAAGTAATTACATGGCATTTTCAATGACACGCAGGTCATACAATAAAATAAGACAACTCTTATGGCTCCTGTCGGTTGTCACACTCATCGACATGCAAGTCGTGATTCCTATTACAAGAACATGATCAATCTCACACATCACATATATATCATTCATCACATCCTTTTGGCCATATCACATCACACGGCACATGCTGCAAAAAGAAGTTAGACGTCCTCTAATTGTTGTTGCAAGTTTTTTACGTGGATGCTATAGGTTTCTAGCAAGAACATTTCTTACCTACGCCAAAACCACAACGTGATATGCCAATTTCTATTTACCCTTCATAAGGACCCTTTTCATCGAATCCGATCTGACTAAAGTGGGAAAGACAGACACCCGCTAGCCACCTTATGCAACTAGTGCATGTCAGTCGGTGGAACCTGTCTCACGTAGGCGTACGTGTAAGGTCGGTCCGGGCCGCTTCATCCCATGATGCCGCCGAATCAAGACAAGACTAGTAGCGGCAAGTAAATTGACATGATCTACGCCCACAACACCATGTGTTCTACTCGTGCATAGTAACTACGGATAGACCTAGCTCTGATACCACTGTTGGGGAACGTAGCAGAATTTTAAAACTTTCTACGCATCACCAAGATCAATCTATGGAATCATCTAGCAACGAGGGAGAGGGGAGTGCATCTACATACCCTTGTAGATCGCGAGCGGAAGCGTTAGAACGGGGTTGATGGAGTCGTACTCGTCGTGATCCAAATCACCGATGACCGAGTGCCGAACGGACGGCACCTCCGCGTTCAACACACGTACGGTTGGGAGAGACGTCTCCTCCTTCTTGATCCAGCAAGGGGGAGGAGAGGTTAATGGAGATCCAGCAGCCCGACGGCGTGGTGGTGGAAGCAGCGGGTATCTTGGCAGGGCTTCGCCAACCTCAGCGAGAGGGAGAGGTGCTACGGGGGGGGGTGGAGAGGGAGGTGCCAGGGGCTTCGGTCCGCAGCCCTCCCTCCCCCGTTCTTTATATAGGGGCCCTAGGGGAGGCGCCGGCCCCTAGAGATCCCATCTCAAGTGGGGGGGGGGCGGCGGCCAAGGGGGGACTTGCCCCCCAAGTTTGGTGGGGCGCCCCCCACCCCCCAGGGTTTCCAACCCTAGGCACAGGGGGAGGCCCATGGGGTGGCGCACCAGCCCACCAGGGGCTGGTTCCCTTCCCACTTCAGCCCATGGGGCCCTCCGGGATAGGTGGCCCCACCCGACGGACCCCCGGGACCCTTCCGGTGGTCCCGGTACAATACCGGTGACCCCCGAAACTTTCCCGGTGGCCGAAACTGGACTTCTTATATACAAATCTTTACCTACGGACCATTCCGGAACTCCTCGTGACGTCCGGGATCTCATCCGGGACTCCGAACAACTTTCGGGTTACCGCATAGTAATATCTCTACAACCCTAGCGTCACCGAACCTTAAGTGTGTAGACCCTACGGGTTCGGGAGACACGCAGACATGACCGAGACGACTCTCCGGTCAATAACCAACAGCAGGATCTGGATACCCATGTTGGCTCCCACATGCTCCTCGATGATCTCATCGGATGAACCACGATGTCGAGGATTCAATCAATCCCGTACGCAATTCCCTTTGTCTATCGGTACGATACTTGCCCGAGATTCGATCGTCGGTATACCGATACCTTATTCAATCTCGTTATGGCAAGTCTCTTTACTCGTTTTGTAACACATCATCCTGTGACTAACCCCTTAGTCACATTGAGCTCATTACGATGATGTATTACTGAGTGGGCCCAGAGATACCTCTCTGTCATACGAAGTGACAAATCCCAGTCTCGGTTCGTGCCAACCCAACATATGCTTTCGGAGATACCCATAGTGTACCTTTATAGCCACCCATTTACGTTGTGACATTTGGCACACCCAAAGTATTCCTACGGTATCCGGGAGTTGCACAACCTCATGGTCTAAGGAAAGGATACTTGACATTGGAAAAGCTTTAGCATACGAACTACACAATCTTATGCTAGGCTTAGGATTGGGTCGTGTCCATCACATCGTTCTCCTAATGATGTGATCCCGTTATCAATGACATCCAATGTCCATGGTCAGGAAACCGTAACCATCCAACGAGCTAGTCAACTAGAGGCTTACTAGGGACACGTTGTGGTCTAAGTATTCACACATGTATCACTGTTTCCGGATAATACAATTAAAGCATGAACAATAGACAATTATCATGAACAAGGAAATATAATAATAACCACTTTATTATTGCCTCTAGGGCATATTTCCAATAAAAGCGCACTTCATTGTGAAGCTTGATAGATCCCTTGGAGTTTGGTTTGTTTAGAGTTTTATCGACCATCACAACCATGTCCTCTCTAGACCCGATGAAGTCCTATTTCTTTGGTCTCACAAAAAGATCAAGGCGTTCTAGAGAGCTGAGATATTAGCAATGGGAGAAACTCGCAACAGAAAGGACATCTTCATGGATAATTTCATCAGCTGATATGGTGGGTACGATAAAATAAGATTTGGGAGGTGGGATGTTTACAACCTATGTTGCAGGGAGAAGTGAAAACTGATCGAAGATGGTGATGCTGGCACAACCGTTGGTGTTATGTAAGAATAAAGAAGAAGGGTGAGTTCCCGGAAGATGTGGAAGGGTGTTTGACAAGTATGTTCTAGTGTGATTCCTACTCACCTTAGGACTGTCAAGATTATGGCAATGTAACAACTTTTTACATCACTTACAAGATGAATCGATATGGTATGTGTTCATTCCTTTCGCCGGCCTAGACAATTGCCATAACACTACCATATTTGTGGGCGCCATCGTATCAGACAAGACTGAAGTTGCATATGTTTGGCTACTTGAGGCGTTCATGAAAGCAATGTGTCAGCAAAAGCCAAAGTTGGTAATCACGGATGGGGATGGAGCGATGATCAGAGCTATTCCGAAGGTCCTTCCAAATGTGTGTCACCGTTTATGTGTGTGGCATGTCAAAAAATATGCAGAAACACCTTAATCATCAGTCCTTCAAGGACTCCAGGCCGTTTTTGTATGACGCCACGTCATGTGCCATCTTTGAGGAGGATGGAATGTGTTTGTTCAAATATGGTAGATGGATAAAACCAAAGATTGGTTTGAGTAGGATGTATAAGAAGAAGAGGCTTTGGGCAGCCTCATAGCTGTCTGATGGCATTTTTTCTTGGCGTGTGAAGAAAACTGAGGGGTGAAAGTTTGAATTCATGTCTGATACGTCTCCAACGTATCTACATTTCCAAACACTTTTGCCCTTGTTTTGGACTCTAACTTGCATGATTTGAATGGAACTAACCCGGACTGACGCTATTTTCAGCAGAACTGCCATGGTGTTATTTTTGTGCAGAAATAAAAGTTCTCAGAATGACCTGAAAATCAATGGAGAATTATTTTGGAATATATAAAAAATACCGGTGGAAGAAACCAGACTAGGGGGGCCCACACCCTGTCCACGAGGGTGCGGACGCCCCCTCCTGGGCGTGCCCCCTGCCTCGTGGGCCCCCTGATGCTCCACCGACCCCAGCTCCGACTCTGTATATTCACTTTCGGGGAGAAAAAAAATCAGAGAGAAGGATTCATCACGTTTTACGATACGGAGCCGCCGCCAAGCCCTAATCTCTCTCGGGAGGGCTGATCTGGAGTCCGTTCGGGGCTCCGGAGAGTGGAGATCATCGCCGTCGTCATTATCAACCTTCCTCCATCACCAATTCCATGATGCTCACCGCCGTGCATGAGTAATCCCATCGTAGCCTTGCTGGACGGTGATGGGTTGGATGAGATTTACCATGTAATCGAGTTAGTTTTGTTAGGGTTTGATCCCTAGTATCCATTATGTTGTGAGATTGATGTTGCTATGACTTTGCCATGCTTAATGCTTGTCACTAGCGCCCGAGAGCCATGATTTCAGATCTGAACATATTATGTTTTCATGAATATATGTGAGTTCTTGATCCTATCTTGCAAGTCAATAGTCACCTGCTATGGGGGTGTTTGGTTCCAGGGACTTTCTTGTGTTGGGACTAGAAAAGTCCCTAGCAAACCAAACAGGGTGGGACTTTTATGGGACTTTTTGTTGGAAATATGCCCTAGAGGCAATAATAAAAGTATTATTATTATATTTCCTTGTTCATGATAATCGTCTGTTATTCATGCTTGACTTGTATTGTATGGAAATAGCGATACATGTGTGAATACATAGACCAAAATGAGTCCCTGGTAGGCCTCTAGTTACCAGCTCGTTGATCAACAGATGGTCACGGTTTCCTGACCATGGACATGGGATGTCGGTGATAACGGGATCACATCATTAGGAGAATGATGTGATGGACAAGACCCAATCCTGAGCATAGCACAAGATCGTATAGTTCGTAATGCATAAGCTTTTCGGTGTCAAGTATTTATTCCTTAGACCATGAGGTTGTACAACTCCCGGATGCCGTAGGAATACTTTGGGTGTGCCAAACGTCACAACGTAATTGGGTGGCTATAAAGGTACGCATCGCGTATCTCCGAAAGTATCTGTTGAGTTGGTACGAACCGAGACTGGGATGTTGTCACTTCGTATGACGGAGAGGTACCTCTGGGCCCACTCGGTAAGACATCATCATAATGAGCTCAATGTGACTAAGTAGTTAGTCACGGGATGATGGATTACGGATCGAGTAAAGAGACTTGCCATGACGAGATTGAACAAGGTATCGGGAATACCGACGATCGAATCTCGGGCAAGTAACGTACCGATGGACAAAGGGAATAACATACGGGATTGAGTGAATCCTTGACACAGTGGTTCATCCGATGAAGATCATCGAGGAACACGTGGGAACCAACATGGGTATCCAGATCCCGCTGTTGGTTATTGACCGGAGAGTGGTCTCGGTCATGTCTACGTGTCTCCCGAACCCGTAGGGTCTACACACTTAAGGTTCGGTAACGCTAGGGTCGTAGAGATACATGCACGTGGAAACCCGAAAGTTGTTCGGAGTCCCGGATGAGATCCCGGACGTCACGAGGAGTTCCGGAATGGTCCGGAGGTAAAGATTGATATATAGGAAGTCCAGTTTCGGCCATCGGGTGATCTCCGGGGGTCACCGGGAGCGTCCTGGGACCACCGGAGGGGCCCCGGGGGTCCACCGGGTGGGGCCACCCATCCCGGTGGGGCCCCTAGGCCGCAAGGGGAAGTGTCCAGCCCTAATGGGCTGGCGCACCACTAGGGGCCCACCTCCCCATGCGCCTAGGGTTGAAACCCTAGGGGGGGAGGGGGCGTCCCACTAGCCTTGGGGGCAAGGAACCCCCTCTGGCCGCCGCCCCCCTGCAGATTGGATCTGCAGGGGCCCTGGCGCACCCCCTAGCCCCCTATATATATGTGGGGGGGAGAGGGCAGCCGCACCCTTGCCCTGGCGCCTCTCCCCCTCCCGTCACACCTCCATACTCCAACGCAGGGCGCCCGGCGAAGCCCTGCTGCGATCTCCACTGCATCCGTCATCACGCCGTCGTGCTGCCGGATCTCTGACGACTTCTCCTCCCCCCTTGCTGGATCAAGAAGGAGGTGACGTTGCTGCACCAGACGTGTGTTGAACGCGGAGGTGCCGTCCGTTCGGCGCTAGATCATCGGTGACGAAGAACGCGAAGAGTACGACTACTTCATCCACGCTTCTTCGAAAGCTTCCGCACGCGATCTACATAACGGTATGTAGATGCATGCTTATTTGCTCGTTGCTAGATGTCTCCATAGTTGGATCTTGGTGAAAGCGTAGAATTTTTTTGAATTCTGCTACGTTCCCCAACAGTGGCATCTGAGCTAGGTTTTATGTGTAGCATCTTGCACGAGTAGAACACAAAGCAGTTGTGGGCGTTTGAGTTTGTTCAACTTTCTTACTGTTACTAGTCAATCTTGATTCGGCGGTATTGTGGGATGAAGCGGCCCGGACCGACTTTACACGTACGCTTACGTGAGACTGGTTCCACCGACAGACATGCACTAGATGCATAAGGTGGCTGGCGGGTGTCTGTCTCTCCTACTTTAGTCGGATCGGATTCGATGAAAAGGGTCCTTATGAAGGGTAAATAGAAGTTGACAAATCACGTTGTGGTTTTGGCGTAGGTAAGAAACGTTCTTGCTAGAAATCCTATAGAAGCCACGTAAAAATTTGCAACAACAATTAGAGGACGTCTAACTTGTTTTTGCAGCATGTGCTATGTGACGTGGTATGGCCAAAACGAAGATGTGATGAATGATATATGTGATGTATGAGATTGATCATGTTTTTTGTAATAGGGAATCACGACTTGCATGTCGATGAACTTGACAACCGGCAGGAGCCATAGGAGTTGTCTTAATTATTGTATGACCTGCGTGTCACTGAATAACGCTATGTAATTACTTTACTTCATTGCTAAACGTTAGCTATAGTAGTAGAAGTAATAGTTGGTGTGACAACTTCTTCGAGACACGATGATGAAGATCATGGTGTCGAGCCGGTGACAAGATGATCATGGTGCCCCGAAGATGGAGATCCAAGGAGCAAGATGATATTGGCCATATCATGTCACTTTAATTGATTGCATGTGATGTTTATCATGTTTATGCATCTTGTTTACTTAGAACGACGGTAGTAAATAAGATGACCTCTCACTAAAATTTCAAGTATTGTGTTTCCCCTAACTGTGCACCGTTGCTAAAGTTCGTTGCTCCGAAGCACCACGTGATGATCGGGTGTGATAGGTTCTAACGTTCGCATACAACGGGTGTAAGACAGATTTACACACGCGATACACTTAGGGTTCACTTGACGAGCCTAGCATGTACAGACATGGCCTCGGAACACGGAAGGCCGAAAGGTCGAACACGAGTCGCATAGAAGATACGATCAACATGAAGATGTTCACCGTTGATGACTAGTCCGTCTCACGTGATGATCGGACACGGGCTAGTCGATTCGGATCGTGTATCACTTAGATGACTAGAGAGATGTCATTCTGAGTGGGAGTTCATTATAATTTGATTAAGATGAACTTAATTATCATGAACTTAGTCTAAATTCTTTACAATATCTCTTGTAGATCAAATGGCCCACGCTCCAGTTTCCCTCAACTTCAACGCGTTCCTAGAGAAAACCAAGCTGAAAGACGATGGTAGAAACTACACGGATTGGGTCCGTAACCTGAGGATTATCCTCATAGCTGCCAAGAGATCATATGTCCTAGAAGCACCGCTAGGTGATGCACCTGCTCCCGATGCGGCCCAAGACGTTTTGAACGTCTGGCAGTCGCGTAGTGATGATTACTCCCTGGTTCAGTGCGGCATGCTTTACAGCTTAGTGTCGGGGCTCCAAAAATGTTTTGAGCACCACGGAGCATATGAGATGTTCGAAGAGCTGAAAATGGTTTTCCAAGCTCATGCCCGAGTCGAGAGATATGATGTCTCCGACGCATTCTATAGCTGTAAGATGGAGGAGAACAGTTCTGTCAGTTAGCACATCCTCAAGATTTCAGGATTGCACAACCGCTTGTCTCAGCTGGGAATGAATCTCCCAGATGAAGCGGTCGTTGACAGAATCCTCCAGTCGCTCCCACCAAGCTTCAAGAGCTTCGTGTTGAACTTCAATATGCAGGGGATGGAGAAGTCCATTCCCGAGGTGTATTCGATGCTGAAATCAGCGGAGGTGGACATCAAGAAAGAACATCAAGTGTTGATGGTCAATAAAACCACTAAGTTCAAGAAAGGCAAGGGTAAAAAGAACTTCAAGAAGGACGGCAAGGGAGATGCCGCGCCTGGCAAGCCTGTTGCCGGGAAGAAGCCAAAGTATGGACCCAAGCCTGAGACAGAGTGCTTTTATTGCAAGGGAACGGGTCACTGGAAGCGGAACTGCCCCAAATACTTAGCAGACAAGAAGGCCGGCAACGTCAAAGGTATATATGATATACATGTTATTGATGTGTACCTTACCAGCACTCGTAGTAGCTCCTGGGTATTCGATACCGGTGCAGTTGCTCACATTTGTAACTCAAAACAGGAGCTGCGGAATAAACGGAGACTGGCGAAGGATGAGGTGACGATGCGCGTCGGGAATGGTTCCAAGGTCGATGTGATCGCCGTCGGCACGCTGCCTCTACATCTACCCTCGGGATTAGTTTTAAACCTCAATAATTGTTATTTAGTACCAGCTTTGAGCATGAACATTGTTTCTGGATCTCGTCTTATGCTAGATGGCTACTCTTTCAAATCGGATAATAATGGTTGTTCTATTTATTTGAGAGATATGTTTTATGGTCATGCCTCGCTGGTAAATGGTTTATTTTTGATGAATCTCGAACGTGATGATACACATATTCATAGTGTAGATGCCAAAAGATGTAAAGTTGATAATGATAGTCCCACATACTTGTGGCATTGCCGCCTTGGTCATATTGGTGTCAACCGTATGAAGAAGCTCCATTCAGATGGACTTCTAGAGTCTCTTGATTATGAATCATTTGACACGTGCGAACCATGCCTCTTGGGCAAGATGACCAAGACTCCGTTCTCCGGAACAATGGAGCGAGCAACCAACTTATTGGAAATCATACATACCGATGTGTGCGGTCCAATGAGTGTTGAGGCTCGCGGAGGCTATCATTATGTTCTCACCCTCACAGATGACTTGAGTAGATACGGGTATATCTATTTGATGAAACACAAGTCTGAGACCTTTGAAAAGTTCAAGGAATTTCAGAATGAGGTTGAGAATCAACGTGACAGAAAAATAAAGTTCTTGCGATCGGATCGTGGGGGTGAATATTTAAGTCATGAATTTGGCACACACCTTAGGAGCTGTGGAATTGTTTCACAATTGACACCGCCCGGAACACCTCAACGTAACGGTGTGTCCGAACGTCGAAATCGTACTCTGTTGGACATGGTGCGATCTATGATGTCCCTCACCGATTTACCGCTATCTTTTTGGGGTTATGCTTTAGAAACTGTCGCATTCACTTTAAATAGGGCTCCGTCAAAATCCGTTGAGACGACTCCGTATGAACTTTGGTTTGGCAAGAAACCGAAGCTGTCGTTTCTAAAAGTTTGGGGTTGCGATGCTTATGTCAAGAAACTTCAACCTGAAAAGCTCGAACCCAAATCGGAAAAATGCGTCTTCATAGGATACCCAAAGGAAACAATTGGGTACAGCTTCTACCACAGATCCAAAGGCAAAGTCTTTGTTGCCAAGAATGGATGCTTTCTGGAGAAAGAGTTTCTCTCGAAAGAAGTGAGTGGGAGGAAAGTAGAACTTGATGAGGTGACAGTCACCCCTCCTGAACCGGAAAGTAGCGCAGCGCAGGAAACTGTTCCTGAGGTGCCTGCATCGACAAGGGAGGAAGTCAATGATAATGATCATGAAGAAACAGATCAAGTTACTGCTGAACTTCGAAGGTCCACATGGGTACGTTCCGCACCAGAGTGGTACGTCAACCCTGTACTAGAAATCATGTTGTTAGACAACGGTGAACCTTCGAACTATGAAGAAGCAATGGCGGGCCCGGATTCCAATAAATGGCTTGGAGCCATGAAATCCGAGATAGAATCCATGTATGAAAACAAAGTATGGACTTTGGTGGACTTGCCTGATGATAGGCACGCCATATAAAACCAATGGATATTTAAGAAGAAGACAGACGCGGATGGTAATGTGACCATCTATAAGGCTCTGCTTGTCGCTAAGGGTTATCGACAAGTTCAAGGGATTGACTACGACGAGACTTTCTCTCCCGTAGCGATGCAGAAGTCAGTCAGAATCATGTTAGCTATTGCCGCATTCTATGATTATGAGATATGGCAAATGGACATCAAAACAGCATTCCTTAATGGCTTCCTCAAAGAAGAGTTGTATATGATGCAACCGGAAGGTTTTGTCGATCCAGAGAACGCTAACAAGGTATGCAAGCTCCAACGCTCGATTTACGGGCTGGTGCAAGCATCTCGGAGTTGGAATATTCGCTTTGATGAAGTGATCAAAGCGTTTGGATTTATACAGACTTATGGAGAAGCCTGTATTTACAAGAAAGTGAGTGGGAGCTCTGTGGCATTTCTCATATTATATGTGGATGACATATTGCTGATGGGAAATGATATAGAATTCTTGGAAAATGTAAAGGCCTACTTGAATAAAAGTTTTTCAATGAAGGACCTTGGAGAAGCTGCTTACATATTAGGCATCAAAATCTATAGAGATAGATCGAGACGCCTCATTGGTCTTTCACAAAGAACATACCTTGACAAAATATTGAAGAAGTTCAATATGGATCAGTCAAAGAAAGGATTCTTGCCTGTTTTGCAAGGTATGAGATTGAGCAAGGCTCAGTCGCCGACCACGGCAGAAGATAGAGAAAAGATGAGTGTCATTCCCTATGCCTCGGCCATAGGTTCTATCATGTATGCCATGCTGTGTACCAGACCTGATGTGAACCTTGCCATAAGTTTGGTAGGGAGGTACCAAAGTGATCCCGATACGGAACACTGGACAGCGGTCAAGAACATCCTGAAGTACCTGAAAAGGACTAAGGATATGTTTCTCGTTTATGGAGGTGACGAAGAGCTCGTCGTAAAGGGTTACGTCGATGCTAGCTTCGACACATATCTGGATGACTCTAAGTCTCAAACCGGATACGTGTATATTTTGAATGGAGGGGCAGTCAGCTGGTGCAGTTGCAAACAGAGCGTGGTGGCAGCGTCTACATGTGAAGCGGAGTACATAGCTGCTTCCGAAGCAGCGCAGGAAGGAGTCTGGATGAAGGAGTTCATCACCGACCTAGGAGTCATTCCAAGCGCGTCAAGCCCGATGACTCTCTTCTGTGGCAACACTAGTGCTATTGCTATTACCAAGGAGCCCAGGTTTCACAAGAAGACCAAGCACATCAAGCGCCGTTTCAACTCCATCTGGAATTATGTTCAGGATGGAGATATAGATATTTGTAAAGTGCATACGGATCTGAATGTCGCAGACCCGTTGACTAAACCTCTTTCACGGGCAAAACATGATCAACACCAGAACTCTATGGGTGTTCGATTCATCACAATGTAACTAGATTATTGACTCTAGTGCAAGTGGGAGACTGTTGGAAATATGCCCTAGAGGCAATAATAAAAGTATTATTATTATATTTCCTTGTTCATGATAATCGTCTGTTATTCATGCTTGAATTGTATTGTATGGAAACAGCGATACATGTGTGAATACATAGACCAAAATGAGTCCCTGGTAGGCCTCTAGTTACCAGCTCGTTGATCAACAGATGGTCACGGTTTCCTGACCATGGACATGGGATGTCGGTGATAACGGGATCACATCATTAGGAGAATGATGTGATGGACAAGACCGAATCCTGAGCATAGCACGAGATCGTATAGTTCGTAATGCATAAGCTTTTCGGTGTCAAGTATTTATTCCTTAGACCATGAGGTTGTACAACTCCCAGACGCCGTAGGAATACTTTGGGTGTGCCAAACGTCACAACGTAATTGGGTGGCTATAAAGGTACGCATCGGGTATCTCCGAAAGTATCTGTTGAGTTGGTACGAACCGAGACTGGGATGTTGTCACTCCGTATGACGGAGAGGTACCTCTGGGCCCACTCGGTAAGACATCATCATAATGAGCTCAATGTGACTAAGTAGTTAGTCACGGGATGATGTATTACGGATCGAGTAAAGAGACTTGCCATGACGAGATTGAACAAGGTATCGGGAATACCGACGATCGAATCTCGAGCAAGTAACGTACCGATGGACAAAGGGAATAACATACGGGATTGAGTGAATCCTTGACACAGTGGTTCATCCGATGAAGATCATCGAGGAACACGTGGGAACCAACATGGGTATCCAGATACCGCTGTTGGTTATTGACCGGAGAGTGGTCTCGGTCATGTCTACGTGTCTCCCGAACCCGTAGGGTCTACACACTTAAGGTTCGGTAATGCTAGGGTCGTAGAGATACATGCACGTGGAAACCCGAAAGTTGTCCGGAGTCCCGGATGAGATCCCGGACGTCACGAGGAGTTCCGGAATGGTCCGGAGGTAAAGATTGATATATATGAAGTCCAGTTTCGGCCATCGGGTGATCTCCGGGGGTCACCGGGAGCGTCCCGGGACCATCGGAGGGGCCCCGGGGGTCCACCGGGTGGGGCCACCCATCCCGGTGGGGCCCCTAGGCCGCAAGGGGAAGTGTCCAGCCCTAATGGGCTGGTGCACCACTAGGGGCCCACCTCCCCATGCGCCTAGGGTTGAAACCCTAGGGGGGAGGGGGCGCCCCACTAGCCTTGGGGGGCAAGGAACCCCCTCTGGCCGCCGCCCCCCTGCAGATTGGATCTGCAGGGGCCCTGGCGCACCCCCTGGCCCCCTATATATATGTGGGGGGGAGAGGGCAGCCTCACCCTTACCCTGGCGCCTCTCCCCCTCCCGTCACACCTCCATACTCCAACGAAGGGCGCCCGGCGAAGCCCTGCTGCGATCTCCACTGCATCCGTCATCACGCCGTCGTGCTGCCGGATCTCTGACGACTTCTCCTCCCCCCTTGCTAGATCAAGAAGGAGGTGACGTTGCTGCACCCGACGTGTGTTGAACGCGGAGGTGCCGTCCGTTCGGCGCTAGATCATCGGTGACGAAGAACGCGAAGAGTACGACTACTTCATCCACGCTTCTTCGAAAGCTTCCGCACGCGATCTACATAACGGTATGTAGATGCACTCTTATTTGCTCGTTGCTAGATGTCTCCATAGTTGGATCTTGGTGAAAGCGTAGAAAATTTTTGAATTCTGCTACGTTCCCCAACACTTTTTGCTAAAAGTCCTTAGAAGTACCTCTTTGAGAGACTTTTTCAAAAAATCCCAGGGACTAGAAAAAGTCCTAGGACTAGAGAAACAAACACCCCCTATGTGTTATGATCCGGCAACCCCGAAGTGACAATAATCGGGACCACTTCTGATGATGATCGTAGTTTGAGGAGTTCATGTATTCACTATGTGTTAATGCTTTGGTCCGGTACTCTATTAAAAGGAGGCATTAATATCCCTTAGTTTCCAATAGGACCCCGCTGCAACGGGAGGGTAGGACAAAAGATGTCATGCAAGTTCTTTCCCATAAGCACGTATGACTATATTAGGAATACATGCCTACATTACATTGATGAACTGGAGCTAGTTCTGTGTCACCCTATGTTATAACTATTACATGAGGAATCACATTTGGCATAATTATCCATCACTGATCCAATGCCTATGAGCTTTTCACATATTGCTTGTTGCTTAGTTACTTTTCCGCTGCTATTGTTACAATCGCTACAAAACTACTATCACTACTTTTGCTACAGTTACCGTTACTTCCATATTACTTTTCTACAAAATACTTTGCTGCAGATATTAAGTCTTCTAGGTGTGGTTGAATCGACAACTCAACTGCTAGTACTTGAGAGTATTCTTTGGCTCCCCTTGTGTCGAATCCATAAATTTGGGTTGAATACTCTACCCTCGAAAACTGTTGCGATCCCCTACACTTGTGGGTTATCAAGACTATTTTCTGGCGCCGTTGCCGGGGAGTATACTTATATTCTTTAAGTCACTTGGGATTTATATCTGTTGATCACTATGAAGAACTTGAAAGACTCAAAAACCAAGATCTTTCCCTCAACTACGAGGGGAGGTAAGGAACTGCCATCTAGCTCTGCACTTGATTCATCCTCTGTTATGAGTAAATTTGCGACACCTAATCCTGCTATTGAATCTGATATGTCGCATGTTCTTGACGATGCCACTTCTGCTATGTATGATGAAACTACTTCTATGCTTGATAATACTGTGCCACTAGGTGAATTTCTTGATGAACAAATTGCTAGGGTTAGAGAGAATGCAATTAATGAAACTGGTAATATTGATGAAAGTGATGATGAAGATTCTCCCCCTAGATATGAATTGCATGTCGTGCCTGAGTGTTATGTTATGGATGAAGAAACTGCTAGAGACTTTCTTGCTTGCAATGATAGATATGATCTTAAGAAATTATTAGCTAAGCTGAAAGAAAAGTCTGTGAATGCTAGAATGAAATATGACCCTGCTTTTGCTACTTCGCCTATGTGTGTTCCTGATAAGGATTATGATTTCTCTGTCGATCCTGAGTTAATTACTTTGGTTGAATCTGATCCTTTCCATGGCTATGAATCTGAAACTGTTGTGGCACATCTTACTAAATTGAATGATATAGCCACCCTATTCACCAATCAGGGGAAAAATCGTTACTATATATCCTTAAGCTTTTTCCATTCTCGTTAATAGGTGATGCTAAGATATGGTTTAATTCTCTTGATCATGGTTGTGTGCGTAGTCCTGCTACTTCTCGAGCTTGCGTTGTATTCCCTCGAAGAGGGAAGGGTGATGCAGCATAGTAGCATAAGTATTTCCCTCCGTTTTTGAGGATCAAGGTATCAATCCAGTAGGAGACCAGGCGCGAGTCCCTCGCACCTGCACAAACAAATAAGAACCTCGCAGCAAATGCGATAAGGGGTTGTCAATCCCTTCATGACTTACGAGAGTGAGATCTGATAGATATGATAAGATAATATTTTTGGTATTTTTGGTATAGAAACAGAAAGTAAATAATGCAAAGTAAAGTAGATGGAAGATTAACATGATGAGAATAGACCCGGAGGCCATAGGTTTCACTAGTGGCTTCTCTCATGATAGCAGAATTCTACGGTGGGTGAACAAAGTACTGTCGAGCAATTGATAGAAAAGCGCATAGTTATGAGAATATCTAGGCATGATTATTATATATAGGCATCACATCCGTAACAAGTAGAACAAAACAATTCTGCATCTACTACTATTACACCACACATCGACTGCTATCCAGCAAGCATCTAGAGTATTAAGTTCCTAAGAATAGAGTAACGCCTTAAGCAAGATGAAATGATGTAGAGGGATAAACTCAAGCAATATGATATAAACCCCATCTTTTTATCCACGATGGCAACAATACTATACGTGCCTTGTTGCCCCTGCTGTCACTGGGAAAGGACACCACAAGATTGAACCCAAAGCCAAGCACTTCTCCCATTGCAAGAACTATAGATCTAGTAGGCCAAACCAAACAAATAATTCGAAGAGACTTGCAAGGATATAATAATCATACATAAAAGATTTCAGAAAAATGTTGGATTCAGGGCTCCGCAAAACCTGTTAAGTTCGAACACAGGGGCGTGAACGAAGATCTCTCCCGCTCACGTCTACCTAGCGCCTCGCTCTCATCTCGGTGGAAGGATTCAAGCAAACAACGAACAAAACACACAATAGTTTATCCAGGTTCGGGCCACCGCATGGTGTAAGACCCTACTTCCTGCTTTGGTGGATTAACCTCGGGCGAGTTGGAATACGAGCTAGTACAACGATTCTTGGGCTCAGGAGGTGAGCTCAGGAGGGTCAGGAGGCTAGTGTTCTTCCTCCTTGTGTGGTGGCAGAGTGTATGAGTCGATCTCCCTAGCTAGACTGTTGGGGAACGTTGCATGGGAAACAAAAATTTTCCTACGCTCACCAAGATCAATCTAGGAGATGCATCTACGAGGGAAGAGTCGGATCCACATACCCTTGTAGATCGCTAAGCGGAAGTGTTGCTAGAACGCGGTTGATGGAGTCGTACTCGCGGCGATTCAAATCGCGGAAGATCCGATCAAGCGCCGAACGGACGGCGCCTCCGCGTTCAACACACGTACGGCCTGATGACGCCTTCACCTCCTCGATCCAGCGAGCGATGGTGAAGTAGCAACTTGAGTCCTCCGGCAGCACGACGGCGTGGTGGAGGTGGTGGTGGAGAAAACTCAGCAGGGCTTCGCCAAGCACTGCGGAGAAGAAGATATGCTACGAGGGAGAGGAGAGGCAGCGCCAAGGCACGTAGGGGTGTGGCTACCCTCTCTCCCCCTCTCTATATATAGGGGGAGGGGAGAAGTGGAGGCGCCCCTAGGGTTTCCCCTAGGGGGTGGCGGCCACAAGGGAGAGGGGGGCGGCTAGGGTTTGGGTGGCCCCCCCTAGGTGCCTTGCCCCCCAAGCCAGAGGGGGGCGGCTGCCCTAGGGGCGCCCCCACCCTCCTAGCTGCGTGGGAGGCCTGTGGGGGGCGCACAGCCCCTGTGTGGGCTGATGTGCCTCCCCCCTTTTGGCCCATGAGGCCCGCAACACTTGCCGGGACCCCCCGAAACTCCTTTCGGTCATCCGACGACTCCCCGGTGCTCCCCGGAACACTTCCGGACTCCGATTCCCATCATCCAATATATCAATCTTCATCCCCGGACCATTCCGGAGTTCCTCGTCACGTCCGGGATCTCATCCGGGACTCCGAACAACCTTCGGTTACCAACATAACGACTCGAGTATACTTATATCATCACCAAACGTTAAGTGTGTAGACCCTGCGGGTTCGAGAACTATGCAGACATGATCGAGACACCTCTACGGTCAATAACCAATAGCGGGACCTGGATGCCCATATTGGTTCCCACATATTCTACGAAGATCTTATCGATTGAACCTCGATGTCAAGGATTTAGACAATCCCGTATATAGTTCCCTTTGTCTGTCGGTATGTTACTTGCCCGAGATTCGATCGTCGGTATCTCTATACCTAGTTCAATCTCGTTACTGGCAAGTCTCTTTACTCGTTCCGTAGTACAAGATCCCGTGATCAACTCATTGGTCACATTGCTTGCAAGCTCATTGTGATGTTGTATTGCCGAGTGGGCCCTGAGATACCTCTCCGTCATACGGAGTGACAAATCCCAGTCTTGATCCATGCCAACTAAACAGGCACCCTCGGAGATACCTGTAGAGCACCTTTATAGTCACCCAGTTACGTTGTGATGTTGGGTACACACAAGGTACTCTTCCGGTGTCAGTGAGTTGCATGATCTCATGGTCGTAGGAACATATACTTGACATGCAGAAAACAATAGCAATAAACTGACACGATCATATGCTACCATTATCGTTTGGGTCTTGTCCATCACATCATTCTCCTAATGATGTGATCCCGTTATCAAATGACAACTCATGTCTATGGCTAGGAAACCGTAGCCATCTTTGATCAACGAGCTAGTCTAGTAGAGGCTCACTAGGGACACGGTGTTGTCTATGTATCCACACATGTATCTTAGTTTCCTATCAATACAATTCTAGCATGGATAATAAACGATTATCATGAACAAGGAAATATAATAATAACCAATTTATTATTGCCTTTAGGGCATATTTCCAACAGTCTCCCACTTGCACTAGAGTCAATAATCTAGTTCACATCGCTATGTGATTAACACTCATAGTTCACATCGCCATGTGACTAATACCCAAAGAGTTTACTAGAGTCAATAATCTAGTCAACATCGCTATGTGATTAACACTCATAGTTCACATCGCCATGTGACTAATACCCAAAGAGTTTACTAGAGTCAATAATCTAGTCCACATCACCATGTGATCAACACTCAATGAGTTCTGGGGTTTTATCATGTTATGCTTGTGAGAGAGGTTGTAGTCAATGGGTCTGCAACATGCAGATCCACACGTACTTCGCAAAAATCTATGTCATATTGTAGATGCTGCTACTTCGCTCCACTTGGTGCTATTCCAAATGGTTGCTCCACTATACGTATCCGGTTTTTCTACTCAGAGTTATCCGGATAGGTGTTAAAGCTTGCATCGACGTAACTCTTTATGTTGAACTCTTTATAACCTCCACAACCGAGAAACATTTCCTTATTCCTCTAAGGATAATTTTGACCGCTGTCCAGTGATCCACTCCTGGATCACACTTGTACCCCCTTGCCAGACTCGTGGCAAGGCACACATCAGGTGCGGCACACAGCATGGCATACCGTATAGAGCCTATGGCTAAAGCATAGGGGACGACTTTCGTCCTTTCTCTTTCTTCTGCCGTGGTCGAGCTTTGAGTCTTACTCAACTTCACACCTTACAATTCAGGCAAGGACTTCTTCTTTGACCGATCCATTTTGAACTCCTTCAAATATATGACAAGGTGTGTGCTCTTTGAAAATCTAATCAGGCGTCTTGATCTATCTCTATAGATCTTGATGCCTAATATGTAAGCGGCTTTACCCAGGTCTTCCTTTGAAAAACTCCTTTCAAACAACCCTTTATGCTTTCCAGAAATTCTACATCATTTCGGATCAACAATATGTCATCCACATATACTTATCAGAAATTTTGTAGCGCTCCCACTCACTTTCTTGTAAATACAAGTTTCTTGTAAACTTTGTATAAACCCAAAAACTTTGATCACTCCATCAAAGCGTATGTTCTGACTCCGAGATGCTTGCTCTAGTCCATAGAAGGATCGCTGGAGCTAGCATACCTTTTAGCATCCTTAGGATCGGCAAAACCTTCTGATTGCATCGCATACAACCTTTCCTTACGAAAACTGGTAAGGAAACTTGTTTTGACATCCATCTGCCAGATTTCCTTATCGAAAAATGCAGCCAATGCTACCATGATTCCGACGGACTTAAGCATCGCTACGGGTGAGAAAATCTCATCGTAGTCAACTCCTTGAACTTGTGAAAAACTCTTTGCCACAAGTCGAGCTTCATAGACGGTGACATTACCGTCCACGTCCGTCTTCTTCTCAAAGATCCATTTATTTTCAATGGCTTGCCGATCATCGGGCAAGTCCACCAAAGTCCATACTTTGTTATGATACATGGATCCTATCTCGGATTTCATGGCATCTAACCATTTGTCGGAACACGGGCCCACCATCGCTTCTCCATTGCTCGTAGGTTTCATCGTTGTCTAACATGACATCTAAGACAGGATTACCGTACCACTCAGGAGTAGTACATATCCTTGTCGACCTACGATGTTCGATAGTAACTTGATCCGAAGTTTCATGATCACTATCATTAGCTTCCTCTTCAACAGATGTGGGTTCCACAAAAACATCTTTCTGTGTTGCACCACTCTCCGTTCGAAGTAGAGGTTCAACAACCTCATCAAGTTCTATCTTCCTCCCACTCAATTCTTTCGAGAGAAACTCCTTCTCAAGAAAGGACCCGTTCTTAGCGACAAACACTTTGCCCTCGGATCTGAGATAGAAGGTATACCCAACTGTAACCTTTGGGTATCCTATGAAGACGCATTTGTCCGCTTTGGGCTCGAGCTTTTCCGGCTGAAGCCACAAGCATCGCAGCCCCAAACATTTAAGAAACGACAACTTTGGTTTCTTGCCAAACCAATGTCCATTTGATGTCGTCTCAACGGACTTTAGATGGTGCCCTATCTAAAGCGAATGCAGCTGTCTCTAATGCATAACCCCAAAATGATAGTGGCAGATTGGCAAGAGACATCATAAATCGCACCATATCTCATAAGGTTCGATTACGACGTTCGGACACACCATTACACTGTGGTGTTCCAGATGGCTTCAACTGTGAAACAATTCCACATGTCTTAAGTGATTGCCAAACTCATAACTCAGATATTCTCCCTTGATCAGATCGTAGGAATTTGATCTTCTTGTTATGATGATTCTTAACTTCACTCTGAAATTGCTTGAACTTTTCAAACGTTTCAGACTTGTGCTTCATTAAGTATATATCCCCATATCTACTCAAGTCGTCAGTGAAGATGAGAAAACAACGATATCCCCTGCTCGCCTCAATCCTCATTGGATCACACACATCAACATGTGCGATTTCCAACAAGTCACTTGCCCGTCTCATTGAACATGAAAACGGGTCTCAGTCATCCTGCCCATGAGGCATGGCTCGCATGTGTCAAGCGATTCAAAATCAAATGACTCCAAACATCCATCAGCATGGAGTTTCTTCATGCACTTTACACCAATATGACCTACGCGGCAGTGCCACAAGAAAGTGGTACTATCATTATTAACTCTACATATTTTGGCGTCAATATTATGAACATGTGTATTACTACGACCGAGATTTAATGAACCATTCACATAGGGTGCATGACCATGAAAGGTATTATTCATCTAAGCAGAATAACCATTATTCTCTAACTTAAATGAACAACCATATCACAATGAACATGATCCAATCATATTCATGCTCAACGTAGACACCTGATAACTTTTATCTAGATTCAACACTAATCCCGAAGGTAGAGGGAGCGTGCGATGGTGATCACATCAACCTTGGAAACACTTCCAACACACATCGTCACCTCGCCCAGCCAGTCTCCGTTTAGTCTGTAGCTTTTGCTTCAAGTCACCAATAATAGCAACTGAACCGGTATCCAATACCCAGGTGCTACTAGGAGTACTAGTAAGGTACACATCAATGATACGTATATCAGATATACATTGTTGAAGTTGCCAGCCTTCTTATCTACCATGTATTTAGGGTAGTTCCGCTACCAGTGACCGTTCCCCTTATAATAGAAGCACTTAGTCTCGGGTTTGGGTTCAACCTTGGGTCTCTTCACTAGAGCGGCAACTTGTTTGCCATTCATGAAGTTTCCCTTCTAGCCCTTGCCCTTCTTGAAACCAGTGGTCTTGTTAAACCATCAACATTTGATGCTCCTTCTTGACTTCTACCTTTGCGGTCTTAGGCACCACGAACAAACCCGGGATCATCTCTATCCCTTGCATGTCATAGTTCATCACGAAGTTCTAGTAGCTTGGTGATAGTGACTAGAGAACTCTGTCAATCACTATCTTATCTGGAAGATAAACTCCCACTCGATTCAAGCGATTGAAGCACCCAGATATTATGAGTACATGCTCACTGTCTGAGCAATTCTCCTCCATCTTTGTAAGGCAAAGAACTTGTCAGAGGTCATACCTCTCAACACGGGTATGAGCTTGAAATACCAATTTCAGCTCTTGGAACATCTCATATGTTCCATGGCGTTCAAAACGTCATAGGAATCCCGATTCTAAGTCGTAAAGCATGGTACACTAAACTATCAAGTAGTCATCAGAATGTGTCTGCCAGATGTTCACAACATCCATAGACGACGCTCGAGGGGTTGGTACACCGAGCGGTGCACTGAGGACGTAAGCCTTCTGTGCAGCAGTGAGGACATTCCTCAGATTACGGACCTAGTCCGCAAAATTGCTTACAATAACTTTCAATTTATTCTTTCTCTAGGAACGTATTAAACAGGGAGCTATAGTGCAAGCTATTGATCTACAACATAATTTGCAAAGGCAACTTAGACTATTGTTCATGATAAGTGAGTTTAACTAATCAAATTACTTATAACTCCCACTCAAATTGACATCCCTCTGGTCATCCGAGCGTGACATGATCCAAATCCACCAACCCAAGTCCGATCATCACGTGAGATGAGGTGGTGTCAATGGTGAACATCTTCATGTTGATCATATCTACTATATGACTCATGCTCGACCTTTCGGTCTTCTGTGTTCCGAGGCCATGTCTGTACATGCTAGGCTCGTCAAGTCTAACCCGAGTGTTCTGCATGTGCAAAACTGGCTTGCACCCGTTGTATGCGAACGTAGAGTCTATCACACCCGATCATCACGTGGTGCTTCGAAACGACGAACCTTCGCAACGGCGCACACTTGGGGGGAACACAATTTTATCTTGAAATTTTAGTGAGGGATCATCTTATAATGCTACCGTCGTCCTAAGCAAAATAAGATGCATAAAAGGATTAACATCACATGCAAATCATAAGTGACATGATATGGCCATCAACTCGTGCTTTTGATCTCCATCTCCAAAGCACCGGCATGATCTCCATCGTCACCGGCGTAACATCATGATCTCCATCATCGTGTCGCCATTGGGGTTGTCGCGTGCCCACCATGCTCTTACTACTATTGCTACCGTTTAGCGATAAAGTAAAGCATTACATAGCGCTTAATGACTGACACGCAGGTCATACAAAAATTAAAGACAACCCTATGGCTCCTGCCGGTTGCCGTATACATCGACATGCAAGTCGATATTAACTATTACAACATGATCATCTCATACATCAAATATATCTCATCATGTCTTTGGCCATATCATATCACATACATACCCTGCAAAAACAAGTTAGACGTCCTCTAATTTGTTGTTGCATGTTTTACGTGGCTGCTATGGGTATCTAGCAAGAACGCTTCTTACCTACGCAAAGCCACAACGGTGATATTTAAGTTGCTATTTAACCTTCTACAAGGACCGCCTTCGTCGAATCCGATTCAACTAAGATAGGAGAGACAGACACCCGCCAGCCATCTTATGCAACAAAAGTCGCATGTCTGTCGATGGAACCGGTCTCATGTACGTGGACATGTAAAGTTGGTCCGGGCCGCTTCATCCCATAATGCCGCTGAATCAAGAAAGACCAAAGAGGGAAGCAATCTAAACATCAACGCCCACAAACCCCTTTGTGTTCTACTCGTGAAAGCATCTACGCAAGAACCTGGCTCAAGATGCCACTGTTGGGGAACGTTGCATGGGAAACAAAAAATTTCCTACGCTCACCAAGATCAATCTAGGAGATGCATCTACGAGGGAAGAGTCAGATCCACATACCCTTGTAGATCGCTAAGCGGAAGCGTTGCTAGAACGCGGTTGATGGAGTCGTACTCGCGGCGATTCAAATCGCGGAAGATCCGATCAAGCGCCGAACGGACGGCGCCTCCGCGTTCAACACACGTACGGCTTGATGACGCCTTCACCTCCTCGATCCAGCGAGCGATGGTGAAGTAGCAACTTGAGTCCTCCGGCAGCACGACGGCGTGGTGGAGGTGGTGGTGGAGAAAACTCAGCAGGGCTTCGCCAAGCACTGCGGAGAAGAAGATATTCTACGAGGGAGAGGAGAGGCAGCGCCAAGGCACGTAGGGGTGTGGCTGCCCTCTCTCCCCCTCTCTATATATAGGGGGAGGGGAGAAGTGGAGGCGCCCCTAGGGTTTCCCCTAGGGGGTGGCGGCCACAAGGGAGAGGGGGCGGCTAGGGTTTGGGTGGCCCCCCCTAGGTGCCTTGCCCCCCAAGCCAGAGGGGGCTGGCTGCCCTAGGGGCGCCCCCACCCTCCTAGCTGCGTGGGAGGCCTGTGGGGGGGCGCACAGCCCCTGTGTGGGCTGATGTGCCTCCCCCCTTTTGGCCCATGAGGCCCGCAACACTTGCCGGGACCCCCCGAAACTCCTTTCGGTCATCCGACGACTCCCCGGTGCTCCCCGGAACACTTCCGGACTCCGATTCCCATCATCCAATATATCAATCTTCATCCCCGGACCATTCCGGAGTTCCTCGTCACGTCCGGGATCTCATCCGGGACTCCGAACAACCTTCGGTTACCAACATAACGACTCGAGTATACTTATATCATCACCAAACGTTAAGTGTGTAGACCCTGCGGGTTCGAGAACTATGCAGACATGACCGAGACACCTCTACGGTCAATAACCAATAGCGGGACCTGGATGCCCATATTGGTTCCCACATATTCTACGAAGATCTTATCGATTGAACCTCGATGTCAAGGATTTAGACAATCCCGTATATAGTTCCCTTTGTCTGTCGGTATGTTACTTGCCCGAGATTCGATCGTCGGTATCTCTATACCTAGTTCAATCTCGTTATCGGCAAGTCTCTTTACTCGTTCCGTAGTACAAGATCCCGTGATCAACTCATTGGTCACATTGCTTGCAAGCTCATTGTGATGTTGTATTACCGAGTGGGCCCTGAGATACCTCTCCGTCATACGGAGTGACAAATCCCAGTCTTGATCCATGCCAACTAAACAGACACCCTCGGAGATACCTGTAGAGCACCTTTATAGTCACCCAGTTACGTTGTGATGTTGGGTACACACAAGGTACTCTTCCGGTGTCAGTGAGTTGCATGATCTCATGGTCGTAGGAACATATACTTGACATGCAGAAAACAATAGCAATAAACTGACACGATCATATGCTACATTTATCGTTTGGGTCTTGTCCATCACATCATTCTCCTAATGATGTGATCCCGTTATCAAATGACAACTCATGTCTATGGCTAGGAAACCGTAGCCATCTTTGATCAACGAGCTAGTCTAGTAGAGGCTCACTAGGGACACGGTGTTGTCTATGTATCCACACATGTATCTTAGTTTCCTATCAATACAATTCTAGCATGGATAATAAACGATTATCATGAACAAGGAAATATAATAATAACCAATTTATTATTGCCTCTAGGGCATATTTCCAACAGTCTCCCACTTGCACTAGAGTCAATAATCTAGTTCACATCGCTATGTGATTAACACTCATAGTTCACATCGCCATGTGACTAATACCCAAAGAGTTTACTAGAGTCAATAATCTAGTCCACATCACCATGTGATCAACACTCAATGAGTTCTGGGGTTTTATCATGTTATGCTTGTGAGAGAGGTTGTAGTCAATGGGTCTGCAACATGCAGATCCACACGTACTTCGCAAAAATCTATGTCATATTGTAGATGCTGCTACTTCGCTCCACTTGGTGCTATTCCAAATGGTTGCTCCACTATACGTATCCGGTTTTTCTACTCAGAGTTATCCGGATAGGTGTTAAAGCTTGCATCGACGTAACTCTTTACGTTGAACTCTTTATAACCTCCACAACCGAGAAACATTTCCTTATTCCTCTAAGGATAATTTTGACCGTTGTCCAGTGATCCACTCCTGGATCACACTTGTACCCCCTTTCCAGACTCGTGGCAAGGCACACATCAGGTGCGGCACACAGCATGGCATACCGTATAGAGCCTATGGCTAAAGCATAGGGGACGACTTTCGTCCTTTCTCTTTCTTCTGTCGTGGTCGAGCTTTGAGTCTTACTCAACTTCACACCTTACAATTCAGGCAAGGACTTCTTCTTTGACCGATCCATTTTGAACTCCTTCAAATATATGACAAGGTGTGTGCTCTTTGAAAATCTAATCAGGCGTCTTGATCTATCTCTATAGATCTTGATGCCTAATATGTAAGCGGCTTTACCCAGGTCTTCCTTTGAAAAACTCCTTTCAAACAACCCTTTATGCTTTCCAGAAATTCTACATCATTTCGGATCAACAATATGTCATCCACATATACTTATCAGAAATGTTGTAGCGCTCCCACTCACTTTCTTGTAAATACAAGTTTCTTGTAAACTTTGTATAAACCCAAAAACTTTGATCACTCCATCAAAGCGTATGTTCTGACTCCGAGATGCTTGCTCTAGTCCATAGAAGGATCGCTGGAGCTAGCATACCTTTTAGCATCCTTAGGATCGGCAAAACCTTCTGATTGCATCGCATACAACCTTTCCTTACGAAAACTGGTAAGGAAACTTGTTTTGACATCCATCTGCCAGATTTCCTTATCGAAAAATGCAGCCAATGCTACCATGATTCCGACGGACTTAAGCATCGCTACGGGTGAGAAAATCTCATCGTAGTCAACTCCTTGAACTTGTGAAAAACTCTTTGCCACAAGTCGAGCTTCATAGACGGTGACATTACCGTCCACGTCCGTCTTCTTCTCAAAGATCCATTTATTTTCAATGGCTTGCCGATCATCGGGCAAGTCCACCAAAGTCCATACTTTGTTATGATACATGGATCCTATCTCGGATTTCATGGCATCTAACCATTTGTCGGAACACGGGCCCACCATCGCTTCTCCATTGCTCGTAGGTTTCATCGTTGTCTAACATGACATCTAAGACAGGATTACCGTACCACTCAGGAGTAGTACATATCCTTGTCGACCTACGATGTTCGATAGTAACTTGATCCGAAGTTTCATGATCACTATCATTAGCTTCCTCTTCAACAGATGTGGGTTCCACAGAAACATCTTTCTGTGTTGCACCACTCTCCGTTCGAAGTAGAGGTTCAACAACCTCATCAAGTTCTATCTTCCTCCCACTCAATTCTTTCGAGAGAAACTCCTTCTCAAGAAAGGACCCGTTCTTAGCGACAAACACTTTGCCCTCGGATCTGAGATAGAAGGTATACCCAACTGTAACCTTTGGGTATCCTATGAAGACGCATTTGTCCGCTTTGGGCTCGAGCTTTTCCGGCTGAAGCCACAAGCATCGCAGCCCCAAACATTTAAGAAACGACAACTTTGGTTTCTTGCCAAACCAATGTCCATTTGATGTCGTCTCAACGGACTTTAGATGGTGCCCTATCTAAAGCGAATGCAGCTGTCTCTAATGCATAACCCCAAAATGATAGTGGCAGATTGGCAAGAGACATCATAAATCGCACCATATCTCATAAGGTTCGATTACGACGTTCGGACACACCATTACACTGTGGTGTTCCAGATGGCTTCAACTGTGAAACAATTCCACATGTCTTAAGTGATTGCCAAACTCATAACTCAGATATTCTCCCTTGATCAGATCGTAGGAATTTGATCTTCTTGTTATGATGATTCTTAACTTCACTCTGAAATTGCTTGAACTTTTCAAACGTTTCAGACTTGTGCTTCATTAAGTATATATCCCCATATCTACTCAAGTCGTCAGTGAAGATGAGAAAACAACGATATCCCCTGCTCGCCTCAATCCTCATTGGATCACACACATCAACATGTGCGATTTCCAACAAGTCACTTGCCCGTCTCATTGAACATGAAAACGGGTCTCAGTCATCCTGCCCATGGCTCGCATGTGTCAAGCGATTCAAAATCAAATGACTCCAAACATCCATCAGCATGGAGTTTCTTCATGCACTTTACACCAATATGACCTACGCGGCAGTGCCACAAGAAAGTGGTACTATCATTATTAACTCTACATCTTTTGGCGTCAATATTATGAACATGTGTATTACTACGACCGAGATTCAATGAACCATTCACATAGGGTGCATGACCATGAAAGGTATTATTCATCTAAGCAGAATAACCATTATTCTCTAACTTAAATGAACAACCGTATCACAATGAACATGATCCAATCATATTCATGCTCAACGTAGACACCCGATAACTTTTATCTAGATTCAACACTAATCCCGAAGGTAGAGGGAGCGTGCGATGGTGATCACATCAACCTTGGAAACACTTCCAACACACATCGTCACCTCGCCCAGCCAGTCTCCGTTTAGTCTGTAGCTTTTGCTTCAAGTCACCAATAATAGCAACTGAACCGGTATCCAATACCCAGGTGCTACTAGGAGTACTAGTAAGGTACACATCAATGACACGTATATCAGATATACTTTGTTGAAGTTGCCAGCCTTCTTATCTACCATGTATTTAGGGTAGTTCCGCTACCAGTGACCGTTCCCCTTATAATAGAAGCACTTAGTCTCGAGTTTGGGTTCAACCTTGGGTCTCTTCACTAGAGCGGCAACTTGTTTGCCATTCATGAAGTTTCCCTTCTAGCCCTTGCCCTTCTTGAAACCAGTGGTCTTGTTAAACCATCAACATTTGATGCTCCTTCTTGACTTCTACCTTTGCGGTCTTAGGCACCGCGAACAAACCCGGGATCATCTCTATCCCTTGCATGTCATAGTTCATCACGAAGTTCTAGTAGCTTGGTGATAGTGACTAGAGAACTCTGTCAATCACTATCTTATCTGGAAGATAAACTCCCACTCGATTCAAGCGATTGAAGCACCCAGATATTCTGAGTACATGCTCACTGTCTGAGCAATTCTCCTCCATCTTTGTAAGGCAAAGAACTTGTCAGAGGTCATACCTCTCAACACGGGTATGAGCTTGAAATACCAATTTCAGCTCTTGGAACATCTCATATGTTCCATGGCGTTCAAAACGTCATAGGAATCCCGATTCTAAGTCGTAAAGCATGGCACACTAAACTATCAAGTAGTCATCAGAATGTGTCTGCCAGATGTTCACAACATCCACAGACGACGCTCGAGGGGTTGGTACACCGAGCGGTGCATTGAGGACGTAAGCCTTCTGTGCAGCAGTGAGGACATTCCTCAGATTACGGACCTAGTCCGCAAAATTGCTTACAATAACTTTCAACTTATTCTTTCTCTAGGAACGTATTAAACAGGGAGCTACAGTGCAAGCTATTGATCTACAACATAATTTGCAAAGGCAACTTAGACTATTGTTCATGATAAGTGAGTTTAACTAATCAAATTACTTATAACTCCCACTCAAATTGACATCCCTCTGGTCATCCGAGCGTGACATGATCCAAATCCACCAACCCAAGTCCGATCATCACGTGAGATGAGGTGGTGTCAATGGTGAACATCTTCATGTTGATCATATCTACTATATGACTCATGCTCGACCTTTCGGTCTTCCGTGTTCCGAGGCCATGTCTGTACATGCTAGGCTCGTCAAGTCTAACCCGAGTGTTCTGCATGTGCAAAACTGGCTTGCACCCGTTGTATGCGAACGTAGAGTCTATCACACCCGATCATCACGTGGTGCTTCGAAACGACGAACCTTCGCAACGGCGCACACTTGGGGGGAACACAATTTTATCTTGAAATTTTAGTGAGGGATCATCTTATAATGCTACCGTCGTCCTAAGCAAAATAAGATGCATAAAAGGATTAACATCACATGCAAACCATAAGTGACATGATATGGCCATCAACTCGTGCTTTTGATCTCCATCTCCAAAGCACCGGCATGATCTCCATCGTCACCGGCGTAACACCATGATCCCCATCATCATGATCTCCATCATCGTGTCGCCATTGGGGTTGTCGCGCGCCCACCATGCTCTTACTACTATTGCTATCGTTTAGCGATAAAGTAAAGCATTACATAGCGCTTAATGATTGACACGCAGGTCATACAAAAATTAAAGACAACCCTATGGCTCCTGCCGGTTGCCGTATACATCGACATGCAAGTCGATATTAACTATTACAACATGATCATCTCATACATCAAATATATCTCATCATGTCTTTGGCCATATCATATCACATACATACCCTGCAAAAACAAGTTAGACGTCCTCTAATTTGTTGTTGCATGTTTTACGTGGCTGCTATGGGTATCTAGCAAGAACGCTTCTTACCTACGCAAAGCCACAACGGTGATATTTAAGTTGCTATTTAACCTTCTACAAGGACCGCCTTCGTCGAATCCGATTCAACTAAGATAGGAGAGACAGACACCCGCCAGCCATCTTATGCAACAAAAGTCGCATGTCTGTCGATGGAACCGGTCTCATGTACGTCGACATGTAAAGTTGGTCCGGGCCGCTTCATCCCATAATGCCGCTGAATCAAGAAAGACCAAAGAGGGAAGCAATCTAAACATCAACGCCCACAAACCCCTTTGTGTTCTACTCGTGAAAGCATCTACGCAAGAACCTGGCTCAAGATGCCACTGTTGGGGAACGTTGCATGGGAAACAAAAAATTTCCTACGCTCACCAAGATCAATCTAGGAGATGCATCTACGAGGGAAGAGTCGGATCCACATACCCTTGTAGATCGCTAAGCGGAAGCATTGCTAGAACGCGGTTGATGGAGTCGTACTCGCGGCGATTCAAATCGCGGAAGATCCGATCAAGCGCCGAACGGACGGCGCCTCCGTGTTCAACACACGTACGGCTTGATGACGCCTTCACCTCCTCGATCCAGCGAGCGATGGTGAAGTAGCAACTTGAGTCCTCCGGCAGCACGACGGCGTGGTGGAGGTGGTGGTGGAGAAAACTCAGCAGGGCTTCGCCAAGCACTGCGGAGAAGAAGATATGCTACGAGGGAGAGGAGAGGCAGCGCCAAGGCACGTAGGGGTGTGGCTGCCCTCTCTCCCCCTCTCTATATATAGGGGGAGGGGAGAAGTGGAGGCGCCCCTAGGGTTTCCCCTAGGGGGTGGCGGCCACAAGGGAGAGGGGGGCGGCTAGGGTTTGGGTGGCCCCCCCTAGGTGCCTTGCCCCCCAAGCCAGAGGGGGCCGGCTTCCCTAGGGGCGCCCCCACCCTCCTAGCTGCGTGGGAGGCCTGTGGGGGGGCGCACAGCCCCTGTGTGGGCTGATGTGCCTCCCCCCTTTTGGCCCATGAGGCCCGCAACACTTGCCGGGACCCCCCGAAACTCCTTTCGGTCATCCGACGACTCCCCGGTGCTCCCCGGAACACTTCCGGACTCCGATTCCCATCATCCAATATATCAATCTTCATCCCCGGACCATTCCGGAGTTCCTCGTCACGTCCGGGATCTCATCCGGGACTCCGAACAACCTTCGGTTACCAACATAACGACTCGAGTATACTTATATCATCACCAAACGTTAAGTGTGTAGACCCTGCGGGTTCGAGAACTATGCAGACATGACCGAGACACCTCTACGGTCAATAACCAATAGCGGGACCTGGATGCCCATATTGGTTCCCACATATTCTACGAAGATCTTATCGATTGAACCTCGATGTCAATGATTTAGACAATCCCGTATATAGTTCCCTTTGTCTGTCGGTATGTTACTTGCCCGAGATTCGATCGTCGGTATCTCTATACCTAGTTCAATCTCGTTACCGGCAAGTCTCTTTACTCGTTCCGTAGTACAAGATCCCGTGATCAACTCATTGGTCACATTGCTTGCAAGCTCATTGTGATGTTGTATTACCGAGTGGGCCCTGAGATACCTCTCCGTCATACGGAGTGACAAATCCCAGTCTTGATCCATGCCAACTAAACAGACACCCTCGGAGATACCTGTAGAGCACCTTTATAGTCACCCAGTTATGTTGTGATGTTGGGTACACACAAGGTACTCTTCCGGTGTCAGTGAGTTGCATGATCTCATGGTCGTAGGAACATATACTTGACATGCATAAAACAATAGCAATAAACTGACACGATCATATGCTACGTTTATCGTTTGGGTCTTGTCCATCACATCATTCTCCTAATGATGTGATCCCGTTATCAAATGACAACTCATGTCTATGGCTAGGAAACCGTAGCCATCTTTGATCAACGAGCTAGTCTAGTAGAGGCTCACTAGGGACACGGTGTTGTCTATGTATCCACACATGTATCTTAGTTTCCTATCAATACAATTCTAGCATGGATAATAAACGATTATCATGAACAAGGAAATATAATAATAACCAATTTATTATTGCCTCTAGGGCATATTTCCAACATAGACTTGGTTCAACTTGTCTTCACTTGGTTCTTCCCTCCACAGTGGGGGTTCTAGCTACTTATATAGGCGGCCACGGTCCTCTTCCCCCGAAATGTTTAGGCGGGAAGGGATCCCACAACGGCCATTTTTGAGCGGGAACACAAGGACGTTCCTATCCTGACAAAAGCAGTCTTCGCATGCCAAAGGGATCAGGCGATGACACCGTGGTGGGCTTGACGGTGACATCCCCCTTGTCGTCCTTGCGGTCTTCCGTCTTGTTGCACCAAAGAGGAAACCTTTGCCCCGCTCCTTGGGAACCAACGGTTGCGCTGTCCCCTTTGCACTGAAATGGCAACTGCACCGCTGGCGGACGCTGGCACCCGCTGGCGCGATGCGTTAGTGCTCACGTCACTGTTGGAAATATGCCCTAGAGGCAATAAAAAAATGGTTATTATTATATTTCCTTGTTCATGATAATTGTCTATTGTTCATGCTTTAATTGTATTATCCAGAAACAGTGATACATGTGTGAATACTTAGACCACAACGTGTCCCTAGTAAGCCTCTAGTTGACTAGCTCGTTGATCAACAGATGGTTACGGCTTCCTGACCATGGACATTGGATGTCATTGATAGTGGGATCACATCATTAGGAGAATGATGTGATGGACAAGACCCAATTCTAAGCCTTGCACAAGATCGTGTAGTTCGTATGCTAAAGCTTTTCCAATGTCAAGTATCCTTTCCTTAGACCATGCGGTTGTGCAACTCCCGGATACCGTAGGAATACTTTGGGTGTGCCAAACGTCACAACGTAACTGGGTGGGTATAAAGGTACACTACAGGTATCTCCGAAAGCATCTGTTGGGTTGGCACGAACCGAGACTGGGATTTGTCACTCCGTATGACGGAGAGGTATCTATGGGCCCACTCGGTAATACATCATCGTAATGAGCTCAATGTGACTAAGGGGCTAATCATGAGATGATGTGTTACAGAACGAGTAAAGAGACTTGCCATAACGAGATTGAACAAGGTATCGGTATACCGACGATCGAATCTCGGGCAAGTATCGTACTGATAGACAAAGGGAATTGCGTACGGGATTGATTGAATCCTCGACATCGTGGTTCATCCGATGAGATCATCGAGGAGCATGTGGGAGCCAACATGGGTATCCAGATCCCGCTGTTGGTTATTGACCGGAGAGTCGTCTCGGTCATGTCTGCGTGTCTCCCCAACCCGTAGGGTCTACACACTTAAAGTTCGGTGATGCTAGGGTTGTAGAGATATTAGTATGCGGTAACCCGAAAGTTGTTCGGAGTCCTGTATGAGATCCCGGACGTCACGAGGAGTTCCGTAATGGTCCGGAGGTAAAGATTTATATATAGGAAGTCCAGTTTCGACCACCGGGAAAGTTTCGGGGGTCACCGGTATTGTACCGGGACCACCGGAAGTGTCCCGGGGGTCCACCGGGTGGGGCCACCTATCCCGGAGGGCCTCATGGGCTGAAGTGGGAAGCGAACCAGCCCCTGGTGGGCTGGTGCGCCCCCCATGGGCCTCCCCCTGCGCCTAGGGTTGGAAACCCTAGGGGTGGGGGGCGCCCCACAAAACTTGGGGGGCAAGTCCCCCCCTTGGCTCCCCCCTTAATATGGGATCTCTAGGGGCCGGCGCCCCCACTAGGGCCCCTATATAAAGAGGGGGGAGGGAGGGCTGTGCACCCAAGCCCCTGGCGCCTCCCTCTCCCCTCCCCCGTAGCACCTCTCCCTTTCGCTGAGCTTGGCAAAGCCCTGCCGAGATCCCCACTGCTTCCACCACCACGCCGTCGTGCTATTGGATCTCCATCAACCTCTCCTCCCCCTTGCTGGATCAATAAGGAGGAGACGTCTCTCCCAACCATACGTGTGTTGAACACGGAGGTGCCGTCCGTTCGGCGCTCGGTCATCGGTGATTTGGATCACAACGAGTACGACTCCATCAACCCCGTTCTCTTGAACGCTTCCGCTTAGGATCTACAAGGGTATGTAGATGCACTGCCCTCTCTCTCGTTGCTAGATGACTCCATAGATTGATCTTGCTGATGCGTAGAAAATTTTAAAATTCTGCTACGTTCCCCAACAGACACCGCCTCCTCCTGAGGCAGGCTCGGCCTTGGATTATCCGCCCCTCCGGAGCGCCTTGCTGAGGCTGCCCCCGAGGAGGTATTGACGTTGTTCTCCTCGCGAGGCTTGGCCCCCTCACGAGGATCTTGGGCAGCTGGTCGATCAGCTGGGCCGTACCAGGCCGCTTGCAGGAGCGCGTCGCGGCCCGTAGACAGGCAAGTCTGGGTACCCTGGTTCCCAGGACGCCGACAAAAAGAATCCAATATTGTTCATAGATAATCTTGATCATAAACCCACAATTCATCGGATCTCGACAAACACACCGCAAAAAGATTACATCGAATAGATCTCCTCAAAGATCAAGGAGAACTTTGTATTGAGATCCACAGAGAGAGAAGAAGCCATCTAGCTAATAACTATGGACCCGAAGGTTTGTGGTAAACTACTCACAACTCATCAGAGAGGATATTGTGTTGATGTAGAAGCCCTCCGTGGTCGATTCCCCCTCCGACGGAACTCCGGAACAGGCCCCAAGATGGGATCTCACGGTTACAGAAGGTTACGGCGGTGGAATTATGGTTTCTTCATGCTCCTCAATGTTTTCAGGGTACGTGGATATATATAGGAGGAAAGAGTACGTCGGTGGAGCAACGTGGGGCCCACGAGGGTGGGGGCGTGCCTCCCCCCCCCCTTGAGTGCGCCCTGCCCCCTCGTGGGCACCACGCTTTTTCTTTGGCTTGTACTCCAAGTCTCCCGTGAAGATATCGTTCCAAAAATAACTCTCCCGAAGGTTTCATTCCATTTGGACTCCGTTTGATATTCGTTTTCTGTGAAACACTGAAATAGGCAAAAAAAATTAGCAATTTGCACTGGGCCTTGGGTTAGTAGGTTAGTCCCAAAAGTAATATAAAATTGTATAATAAAGCCCATTAAACATCCAAAACAGCATATATAATAGCATGGAACAATCAAAAATTATAGATACGTTGGAGACATATCAAGCATCCCCAAGCTTAATTCTTGCTAGTCCTCGAGTAGGTAAATGATAAAAACAGAATTTTTGATGTGGAATGCTAACCAACATAATTCTAAATGTACTTTTCTTTATTGTGGCAATCAATCACTGACAACAAGACCAAATCTTCCAAGGTTAAGCCCAGGATGATACCGAACGTGTTTTCTGCTGTAGTTATTTCTGAGATCAATGAGGAGCAGACAGAAGTTGAAGAAATCCCTCCCCCCATGTCCATGGCACAAATTCAAGAACTTGCTGTGCGGAAGTGTGTTGTCCCTCCGGAAGAAGTGACCGAAGAATTGCTCCTTGCTGACAAGGAGGCTGGTCATTCTTCTTCATAATTTCGCTTTAGTTTCTTTTCTTTAATGGCACTTCTATCGAACTGGAACGTTTTATGTCGGAACATCAGGGGCATGAACTCAGACCCCAAGCTTTTGGCTTTATCGAATGCTATTGCCTCTAGTGTTTGTTCGGTTATTTGCTTGCATGAGGCCAAGAAAACGGCTTTTGATAACTCTTACATTAAAACCTGTTGCCCAAAAAGGTTTGATAAATTTGCTTTTATTCCTTCAAGAGGCGCATCTGGTGGCATTGTGACCATTTGGAATAGTGTTATCTTCACGGGCACAGTGTTAATTGAAGAAGATTTTTCCCTTGTCACCAAATTTAAATCTAATCAATCTGCCCAAGAGTGGACTTTCGTAAACATATACAGCCCTTGTCAAGGTGATACCAGAATTGATTACACAACCTGGTTATTTAATCTTCACATACCTAACAATGAAGACTGGCTGCTTGTTGGTGATTTCAACTACATCCGTAGACCTAATAACAGAAACAAACCAGGTGGTAATATTAATGATATGATCACATTCAATGATTTCATTCGCACACAGGGTTTGATTGAACTTCCTCTCAAGGGTCGATCATACACATGGAGCAATATGCAAGTGGATCCCCTACTTGAACAGCTAGATTGGTTCTTTACTTCTAATAGTTGGACCACATCTTACCCAAACACCATTGTAAAAACCCTCTCTAAACCAGTAACTGACCACATACCATGTGTGATATCCATTGAAACTAACATCCCCAGAAGTAATCTCTTTAGGTTTGAACCATATTGGATTCAACACCCTGGATTCATGGAAGTGGTTGCATCATCTTGGAACAAGATAATCCCCTCAAATAACTATGCAACAATTATATGCAGAAAATTCAAGGCACTCAGATATGAGCTCAAACATTGGAGTAAACAAATATCTAAACTTGCTACTGCTATAGCTAATTCTAAGTCCACACTTGCTCATCTGGATTCATTGGAAAATAAAAGACCTCTCACAACGCCAGAGGGTAACTTCAGAAAAAATTCTCAATAAACATCTGCCCAGGCTCTTAGATTATCAAAAACAATATTGGAGAAAAAGATGCACCATCAAATGGGAAAAACTTGGGGATGAAGACCCAAAAAATTTCAAAGTAATGGCCTCTGAACGATACCGCAGGAACAATATCTCTTCCCTGCAGCTAGACAATGGTACCATAATCGAAGATCACCTTGGTAAAGAAGCTCTAATTTATCAAAGCTTCAAAGAAAGATTGGGCACATCAAGAGAATTTCAAATGAAGTTTGACCTTGCCAATATAATAAGAAAAAATGACCTGGACCAACTTACACACCCCTTCTCTAAAGAAGAAATTGATGATGTCATTAAAGAAATGCATGCTGATAGAGCACCTGGACCAGATGGTTTCACGGGTCTTTTTTCTTAAAACTTGCTGGCACATTATTAAGGAAGATTTCTACAAACTTTGTGATCAGTTTCATGCAGGTACTTTAAACCTTGAGAGCATAAATGAAGGGTACATCACCTTAATTCCTAAAATATTCGCTCTGGCCACTATAAATGACTTCAGGTCCATTACACTCCTCAATTGTTGTCTCAAAGTGATCACGAAACTGCTAGCCAACCGTCTCCAAAAGCTCATTCTAAAGATCATACATAGAAGTCAAAATGGCTTTATTAAGGGGAGAGCAATTCAAGATTGACTTTCATGGGCATTTGAATATATACACCAATGCCAAAACTCCAAGAATAATATTGTACTCCTCAAACTGGATTTTGCCAAAGCTTTTGACACCATTGAACATGATGCAATGCTGGACATAATGAAACACATGGGATTCAATGATAAATGGCTCCAATGGATCAAGTTAATATTCTCCACAGGCAAATCATCAGTTCTTCTTAATGGAGTCCCGGACAAACAATTCATTTGCAAAAGTGGTGTACGTCAGGGAGATCCCCTCTCTCCACTCATCTTCGTTCTTGCAGCAGATCTTCTACAAGCGGCCATTAATGATGCCTTCAGACATGGTCTACTACATCTGCCTTTTCCAAGACAAAATCAAATGGATTATCCTGTCATTCAATACGCTGACGACACCATAATCATTATGCATGCATGTCCGGACCAAGCACAATTAATTAAAGGAATACTCACTGATTATGCCACTTCCATCGGTCTCAAAATAAACTTCCACAAATCAACCGTGATCCCAATGAATTGTGAGGAAGACTTGAGTAAAGATATTGCACAAATTTTTGGATGCAAAATTGGAAAAATGCCCTTTACGTACCTTGGATTGCCCCTTGGTACGTCCAAACCCTCTGTCCAAGACCTAATGCCTAATGTGTGCAACATGGAAAGAAGACTCACCTCCACACTGTCAATGATGTCCTATGGCTCCAAACTTTCTCTACTAAAAACAGTTATTACTTCATTTACATTTTTTGCACTTTGCACTCTACGATTCCCACCAAAAATACTTGACCTACTGGATAAGTTGAGAAGGAAATGTCTCTGGACAAAGAAAACAGATCAAGGGGAAAAATGTAACTCCTTAGCTGCATGGGACAGAGTGTGCCGACCAAAGAAATGTGGAGGTCTCGGGATAATAAACCTTAAGATACAAAGTGATGCGCTCTTACTAAAATATATGCACAAATTCTATAACAGGCATGATCTCCCTTGGGTTGAGTTGTTATGGTCCACTTACTATACCAATAAAATCCCACATGCCTCTGACCCATGCAGATCATTCTGGTGGAGAGACATACTCAAGCTATCTCCTATTTTTAGAGGGATCTCAAAAGTTGAAATGCATTGTGGAGACAACGTACTAATGTGGAAATACCTATGGCTTGATGAAATCATCGCAGACACACATCCTAGATCATTTTCCTATGCCAGAAATGAAGATTGTTCGGTCAGGGAATTCTTGACCATCAACTCCCTTGAAGAAGCATTATATCTACCATTCTCCAGACAAGCCCTTGAGGAAGTACAAGATATGCAAAGATTAATGACCCACATTACAGTTGACAACAATCAAAACACAATGGATGTCTGGACTTACTCTTGGGGGAGCAGAGAGTTCTCAGCAAGGAAGTACTACCAATTCTGCTTCAAAGATATGAGGGCCCATATAACGTATCATTGGTTATGGAAATCAAAAGTCACTGCCAAAATCAAAGTCTTTGGTTGGCTCATGCTCTCCGATAGATTAAACACAAGAAACATGTTGAAAAGAAGACACTATAATGTTGGTACCAACCTCAACTGCATGTTGTGTGGACAAAAAGAAGAAGACATAGATCACATGATCCTCACATGCCCATTCAGCAGGAACTGTTGGGCCACATTTGGTTTGGACCCTGGCTGTCAAGCCACTCGATTGTCCTGGTTAGAACAAGCCAAAACTACCTGTAATCGACCTCTCTTCATGGAAATCATCTTACAAGCATCCTGGAGCATATGGAAATAGAGGAATAACAAGATGTTCAGAGACATTAACCCCTCATATAACTCCTGGTTGAACAGATTCAAGGAGGATTTCAGTCTTCTATAGTATAGGGTTAAAGAACACAAGAAAGAGTTTATCTTCTTACTTTTAGACTCACTACCCTCTGATTAGTAGAACCCTGGTCCTCTACTCCCACCACCACAAAGTGGGATGGGAGAAATGTACATGATGTAACTACACTTTGTAAATGTGTTATAATTTTTAATATATGATAGTGGGAGCCTCTCCCACTGTCTCAGTTCCTCAAAAAAATGTTCAGATCCGAAAGATTCAAGACAAAAGTCTATATTGACATACGAATAATAATACTTCAAGCATACTAACAAAGCAATCATGTCTTCTCAAAATAACATGGCCAAAGAAAGTTATCCCTACAAAATCATATAGTCTGGCTATGCTCTATCTTCATCACACAAAATATTTAAATCATGCACAACCCCGGTTTCAGTCAAGCAATTGTTTCACACTTTAATTGTTTCAAACCTTTCAACTTTAACGCAATACATGAGCGTGAGCCATGGATATAGCACTATGTGGAATAGAGTGGTAGTTGTGGAGAAGAAAAAAGAGGAAGATAGTCTCACATCAACTAGGCGTATCGATAAGCTATGGAGATGCCCATCAATAGATATCAATGTGAGTGAGTAGGGATTTCCATGCAACGGATGCACTAGAGTTATAAGTGTATGAAAGCTCAACAAAAGAAACTAAGTGGGTGTGCATCCAACTTGCTTGCTCACGAAGACCTAGGGCATTTTGAGGAAGCCCATCATTGGAATATACAAGCCAAGTTCTATAATGAAAAAATCCCACTAGTATATGAAAGTGACAAAACAAGAGACTCTCTATCTTGAAGATCATGGTGCTACTTTTAAGCACAAGTGTGGAAAAAGGATAGTAACATTGTCACTTGATACATCTCCAACGTATCTATAATATTTGATTGTTCCATGCTATTATATATGATGTTCTGGATGTTCAATGGGCTTTATTATACACTTTTATATTATTTTTGGGACTAGCCTATTAACCCAAAGGCCCAGTGTAGATTGCTATTCTTTGCCTATTTCAGGGTTTCGCAGAAAAGGAATATCAAACGGAGTCCAAACGGAATGAAACCTTTGGGAGAGTTATTTTTTGAACGATATCTTCACGGGAGACTTGAGCACCAAGGCAGAGGAGAAACGAGGTGCCACGAGGGTCCAGGGTGCGCCCCTTCCCCTGGGCGCGCCCCCCACCCTCGTGAGCCCCACGTTGCTCCACCGACGTACTTCTTCCTCCTATATATACCCATGTACCCTCAAAACATCGAGGCCACAGAGAAAACCCTAATTCCACCGCCGCAACCTTATGTTTCCGTGAGGTCCCATCTTGGGGTCTATTCCGGAGCTCCACCAGAGGGGGGATCTTCCACGGAGTGCTTCTACATCAACACCATCGCATCACCATGAGTTGTGAGTAGTTTACCATAGACCTTCGGGTCCATAGTTAGTGCCTAGATGGCTTCTTCTCTCTTTTTGGATCTCAATACCAAGTTCTCCTCGGTCTTCGAGGAGATCTATTCGATGTAATCTTTTTGTTGTGTGTTTGTCGAGATCCGATGAATTGTGGGTTTATGATCAAGATTATCTACGAGAAATATTTGGTTCTTTTCTGAATTCTTTTATGTATGATTATAATATCCTTGCAAGTCTCTTCGAATTATCGGTTTGGTTTGGCCTACTAGATCTATAGTTCTTGCAATGGGAGAAGTGCTTGGCTTTGGGTTCAATCTTGCGGTGTCCTTTCCCAGTGACAGTAGGGGTAGCAAGGCACGTATTGTATTGTTGCCATCGAGGATAAAAAGATGGGGTTTATATCGTATTGCTTGAGTTTATCCCTCTACATCATGTCATCTTGCTTAAAAAACCACTCTGTTCTTATGAACTTAATACTCTAGATGCATGCTGGATAGGGGTCAATGTGCGGAGTAATAGTAGTAGATGCAGAATCGTTTCAGTCTCCTTGTCTCGGACGTGATGCCTATATATAATGATCATGCCTATATATTCTCATAATTATTCGCTTTTCTATCAATTGCTCGACAGTAATTCGTTCACCCACCGTAGAATTCTGCTATCATGAGAGAAGCCACTAGTGAAACCTATGGCCCCCGGGTCTATTCTCAACATATCAATCTACAATCTACTTTACTTTGCTATTTTTACTTTATGTTCTTATATCCAAAAAATACCAAAAATGTCAAACTATCCTATCTATCAGATCTCACTTTCGTAAGTGACCGTAAAGGGATTGTCAACCCCTTATCGCGTTGGCTGCGAAGTTCTTATTTGTCTGTGCAGGTGTGAGGGACTCGCGCGTGGTCTCCTACTGGATTGATACCTTGGTTCTCAAAAATTGAGGGAAATACTTACGCTACTGTGCTGCATGACCCTTTCTTCTTCGAGGGAATAAAACGCAAGCTCGAGAAGTAGCAAGAAGAATTTCTGGCACCGTTGCCGGGGAATCTTACGCAAAAGTCATATACCAAGTACCTATCACAAACCCTTATCCTTCGCATTACATTTTTTGCCTCTCGATTTCCTCTCCCCCACTTCACCCTTGCCGTTTTATTTGCCCTTCATTTTGCCGTGTGTTTACCATTCGTTTGCTTCTTGTTTGCTTGTGTGTTGGATTGCTTGCTTGTCACTATGGCTCAGAACAATACCAAATTGTGTGACTTCTCCAATACCAACAATAATGATTTTATTAGCACTCCGATTGCTCCTATTACCGATGTTGAATCTTGTGAGATTAATGCTGCTCTGTTGAATCTTGTCATGAAAGATCAATTTTTCGGCCTTCCTAGTGAAGATGTCGCTACCCATCTGAACAACTTTGTTGATTTGCGTGATATACAAAAGAAGAGGGATACGGATAATGATATTGTTAAATTGAAGTTATTTCCGTTTTCACTTAGAGATCGTGCTAAAACTTGGTTTTCCTCTTTGCCTAGAAATAGTATTGATTCGTGGAATAAGTGCAAAGATGCTTTTTTCTCTAAGTATTTTTTTCCCTGCTAAGATTATCTCCCTTAGGAACGATATTATGAATTTTAAGCAACTAGATCATGAGCATGTTGCACAAGCTTGGGAGAAAATGAAATTAATGATACGTAATTGCCCTACACATGGTTTGAACTTATGGATGATTATACAAAACTTTTATGATGGCTTGAATTTTGCTTCTAGAAATCTTTTAGATTCGGCCGCAGGAGGCACTTTCATGGAAACTACCTTAGGAGAAGCTACCAAACTCCTAGATAATATTATGGTTAATTATTCTCAATGGCACACCGAAAAATCTACTAGTAGAAAAGTGCATGCTATTGAAGAGACTAGTGTTTTGAGTGGAAAGATGGATGAACTTATGAAATTATTTGCTACTAAGAGTGCTTCTTTTGATCCTAATGATATGCCTTTATCCATGTTGATTGAAAAAAATAATGAATCTTTGGATGTGAATTTTGTTGGTAGGAATAATTTTGGTAACAATGCTTATAGAGGAAACTTTAATCCTAGGCCTTTTCCTAGCAATTCCTCAAATAATTATGGTAATTCCTACAATAACTCTTATGGAAATTTTGGTAAGATGCCTTCTGAATTTGAAACTAATGTTAAAGAGTCTTTGAATTCGCAAAAGAATTTCAATGCTTTGCTTGAAGAAAAATTGCTTAATATTGACGAGTTGGCTACAAGCGTGGATAGAATTACTCTTGATGTTGATTCTTTGAAACTTAGATCTATTCCACCGAAGCATGATATCAATGAGTCTCTCAAAGCCATGATAATTTCCATCGATGAATGCAAAGAAAGAACCACTAGGATGCGTGCTAAAAAAGAGTGCTTTATGAAAGCGTGTTCTTCTAGTTATCATGAAAATAAAGATGAAGATCTGAAAGTTATTGATGTGTCTTTTATTAGATCCTTGTTTTCTAGTATGAATCTTGATAAAAATGGGACTGGAGATGAGTCTACTTTAATTAAAAGGAGTCCCAGTGATTCCGAGTTTTTAGTCTTGATGTTAAAATTGTTAAAAGTGGGATTGAAGAGATTAAAACTTTGCATAGTGATGAACCCACTACTTTGGATTTCAAGGGATTCAATTATGATAATTGCTCTTTGATTGATTGTATTTCCTTGTTGCAATCTGTACTAAATTCTCCACATGCTTATAGTCAAAATAAAGCTTTTACCAAACACATAGTTAATGCTTTGATGCAATCTTATCAAGAAAAACTTGAACTAGAAGTTTCTATCCCTAGAAAGCTTTATGATGAATGGGAACCTACTATTAAAATTAAAATTAAGGATCATGAATGCTTTGCTTTGTGTGATTTGGGTGAAAGTGTTTCCACTATCCCAAAAACTTTGTGTGATTTGGTAGGTTTCCATGAGCTTGATGATTGTTCTTTAAATTTGCATCTTGCGTATTCTACGATTAAGAAACCCGTGGGAAGGATTAATGATGTTCTTATTGTTGCCAATAGGAATTATGTGCCCGTATATTTCATTGTTCTTGATATAGATTGCAATCCTTCATGTCCTATTATTCTTGGTAGACCTTTCGTTAGAACGATTGGTGCAATTATTGATATGAAGGAACGAAATATTATATTCCAATTTCTGTTAAGGAAAGGCATGGAACACTTTCCTAGAAAGAAAATCAAATTACCTTATGAATCCATTACGAGAGCCACTTATGGATTGCCTTCCAAAGATGGCAATACCTAGATCTATCATTGTATTGTGCCTAGCTAGGGGCGTTAAATGATAGCGCTTGTTGGGAGGCAACCCGATTCTATTTTCTTTATTTTTTCTTCTGTTTAGAAATAAATATTGCATCTAGCTTCTGTTTAGATGTGGTTTTGTGTTTTAATTAGTGGTTGTGCCAAGTAGAACCTTTGGGAAGACTTGTGTGAAGTTTATATGATCTTGCTGTAAAAAACAGAAATGTTAGCGCTCACGAGAACAGTCACCAGATTTGACTGGAGAGTGCTATTTAGTTGATTCTTTTTGCAGATGATTAATAGACAAATTCCTCACGTTTACCAATTTATTCAATTTTTTTGGAGTTACATAAGTATTCGAAAGCTATAGATTACTACAGTCTGTTCTGGTTTTGACAGATTCTATTTTTTTGTGTGTTGTTTGCTTATTTTGATGAATCTATGAGTAGTATTGAGGAGTATGAATCATAGAGAAGTTGGAATACAGTAGGTTTAACACCAACATAAACAAAGAATGAGTTCATTACAGTACCTTTGAGTGGTGGTTTATTTTCTTATACTAACGGAGCTCATGAGATTTTTGGTTAAGTTTTGTGTTGTGAAGTTTTCAAGTTTTGAGTATGGCTTTGATGGACTATGGAACAAACAGTGGCAAGAGCCTAAGCTTGGGGATGCCCAAGGCACCCCAAGGTAAAATTCAAGGACAACCAAAAGCCTAAGCTTGGGGATGCCCCGGGAAGGCGTCCCCTCTTTGGTCATCATCTATCGGTAACTATACTCGGGACTATATTTTTATTCACCACATGATATGTGTTTTGCTTGGAGCATCATGTATGATTTGAGTCTTTGCTTGTTAGTTTGCCACAATCATCCTTGCTGTACACACCTTTTTGAGAGAGATAAATATGGCCTAGAATTTGTTAGAATACTCTTTGTGCTTCACTTATATCTTTTGAGCTAAATAGTTTTGCTCTAGTTCTTCACTTATATCTTTTAGAGCACGGTGGTGATTTTATTTTTTAGAAATTATTGATCTCTCATGCTTCACTTATATCCTTTTGAGAGTCTTTAAGAACAGCATGGTAATGTGCTTTGGTAATAAAACTAGTCCTAATATGATAGGCATCCAAGATGAATGTAGTAAAAACTTTCATACAAAGTGCATTGAATATGATGAGAAGTTTGATACTTGATGATTGTTTTGAGATATGGGGATGGTGATATTAGAGTCATGCTAGTGGAGTAATTATGAATTTGAGAAATACCTGTGTTAAAGTTTGTGATTCCCGTAGCATGCATGTATGTTGAACCACTATGTGACGAAGTTAGAGCATGAGGTATTTGTTGAGTGTCATCCTTTGTGTGGAGGTCGGGGGCGCGCGATGGTTAACTCCTACCAACCTCCCCCGTAGGAGCATGCGTTGATTGCTTTGTTTTGATGATTCATAAATTTTTTGCCATGAGTATATGAGTTCTTTATGACTAATGTTGAGTCCATGGATTATACGCACTCTCACCCTTCCACCATTGCTAGCCTCTCTTGTACCGCGCAACTTTCGCCGGTACCATACACCCACCATATACCTTCCTCAAAACATCCACCATATGCCTTTCTCAAAATAGCCACCATACCTACCTATCATGGCACTTCCATAGCCATTCCGAATATGAAGCGTGTCATATGAACGGAATGGTGGAATTTTCATTATAGATCTTGGCTTGTATATTCCAACGATGGGCTTCCTCAAATGCCCTAGGTCTTCATGAGCAAGCAAGTTGGATGCACACCCACTTAGTTTCTTTTGTTGAGCTTTCATACATTTTTTAGCGCTAGTGCATCAGTTGCATGGCAATCCCTACTCACTCACATTGATATCTATTAATGGGCATCTCCATAGCCCGTTGATACGCCTAGTTGGTGTGAGATTATCTTCCTCCATTTTTTGTCTTCTCCACAACTACCACTCAATTCCACCTATAGTGCTATATCCATGGCTCACGCTCATGTATTGCGTGAAAGTTGAAAGGTTTGAAAAAATTGAGTATGAAAACAAGTGCTTGGCTGAAACCGGGGTTGTGCATGATATGAATATTTTGTGTGATGAAGAGGGAGCATAGCCAGACTATATGATTTTGTAGGGATAACTTTCTTTGGCCATGTTATTTTGAGAAGACATGATTGCTTTGTTAGTATGCTTGAAGTATTATTATTTCTTATGTCAATATAGACTTCTGTCTTGAATCTTTCGGATCTGAACATTCATGCCACAATAAAGAAATTACATTGAAAATTATGTTGGTTAGCATTCCACCTCAAAAATTATGTTTTTATCATTTACCTACTCGAGGACGAGCGGGAATTAAGCTTGGGGATGCTTGATACGTCTCCAACGTATCTATAATTTTTTATCGTTCCATGCTATTATATATGATGTTTTGGATGTTCAATGGGCATTATTATACACTTTTATATTATTTTTGGGACTAGCCTATTAACCCAAAGGCCTAGTGCAGATTGTTGTTTTTTGCCTATTTCAGGGTTTCACAGAAAAGGAATATCAAACGGAGTCCAAACGTAATGAAACCTTCAGGAGTGTTATTTTTGGAACGATATCTTCACGGGAGACTTGAGCACCAAGGCAGAGCAGAAACGAGGTGCCCACGAGGGTCCAGGGCGCGCCCCCTCCCCCTGGGCGCTCCCCCCACCCTCGTGAGCCCCATGTTGCTCCACCGACGTACTTCTTCTTCCTATATATACCCATGTACCCTCAAAACATCGAGGCCACAGAGAAAACCCTAATTCCACCACCGCAACCTTTTGTTCCAGTGAGATCCCATCTTGGGGCCTGTTCCAGAGCTCCACCGGAGGGGGGATCTTCCATGGAGTGCTTCTACATCAACACCATCGCCTCACCATGAGTTGTGAGTAGTTTACCACAGATCTTCGGGTCCATAGTTAGTACCTAGATGGCTTCTTCTCTCTTTTTGGATCTCAATACCAAGTTCTCCTTGGTCTTCGAGGAGATCTATTCGATGTAATCTTTTTGTAGTGTGTTTGTCGAGATCCGATGAATTGCGGGTTTATGATCAAGATTATCTACGAGAAATATTTGGTTCTTTTCTGAATTCTTTTATGTATGATTATAATATCCTTGCAAGTCTCTTCGAATTATTGGTTTGGTTTGGCCTACTAGATCTATAGTTCTTGCAATGGGACAAGTGCGTGGCTTTGGGTTCAATCTTGCGGTGTCCTTTCTCAGTGACAGTAGGGGCAGCAAGGCACGTATTTGATTGTTGCCATCGAGGATAAAAAGATGGGGTTTATATCATATTGCTTGAGTTTATCCCTCTACATCATGTCATCTTGCTTAAAGCATTACTCTGTTCTTATGAACTTAATACTCTAGATGCATGCTGGATAGCGGTCGATGTGTGGAGTAATAGTAGTAGATGCAGAATCGTTTCGGTCTACTTGTCTCGCATGTGATGCCTATATATAATGATCATGCCTAGATATTCTCATAATTATTCGCTTTTCTATCAATTGCTCGACAGTAATTCGTTCACCCACCGTAGAATTCTGCTATCATGAGAGAAGCCACTAGTGAAACTTATGGCCCCCGGGTATATTCTCGACATATCAATCTACAATCTACTTTACTTTGCTATTTTTACTTTCTGTTCTTATATCCAAAAAATACCAAAAATATCAAACTATCCTATCTATCAGATCTCACTTTCGTAAGTGACCGTAAAGGGATTGACAACCCCTTATCACATTGGCCGCGAAGTTCTTATTTGTTTGTGCGGGTGTGAGGGACTCGCGCGTGGTCTCCTACTGGATTGATACATTGGTTCTCAAAAACTGAGGGAAATACTTACGCTACTGTGCTACATCACCCTTTCCTCTTCGAGGAAATACAACGCAAGCTCGAGAAGTAGCATCCCTTCTCTCTTTTTCTCTCATTTTTTCCTTTTTTTTCTTATGGGCCTTTTTCTCCTTTTTTATTTTTTTATGGCCTCTCTCCTTTTTTTTCTTTTTTTTTTCTTTTTCGTCCGTAGTCTCATCCCGACTTGTGGGGGAATCATAGTCTCCACCATCCTTTCCTCACTGGGACAATGCTCTAATAATGATGATCATCACACTTTTATTTACTTACAACTCGAAGCTAGAACAAAATATGACTCTATATGAATGATAGTGATGAAATGTGGCATATGAACGTAACGGTGGAAAGTTGCATGGCAATATATCTCGGAATGGCTATGGAAATACCATGATAGGTAGGTATGGTGCCTGTTTTGAGGAAGGTATATGGTGGGTGTATGGTACCGGCCAAAGTTGCACAGTACAAGAGAGGTTAGCAATGGTGGAAGGGTGAGAGTGCGTATAATCCATGGACTCACCATTAGTCATAAAGAACTCATATACTTATTGCAAAAATCTACGAGTTATCAAAACAAAGTATTCAACGCATTCTCCTAGGGGAAGGGTTGGTAGGAGTTAACCATCGCGTGATCCCGACCTCCACACAAAGGATGACACTCAATAAATAAATCATGCTCCAACTTCATCACATAACGGTTCACCATACGTGCATGCTACGGGAATCACAAACTTCAACACAAGTGTTTCTCAAATTCACAATTACTCCACTAGCATGACTCTAATATCACTATTCTCATATCTCAAAACAATCATCAAGTATCAAACTTCTCATCATATTCAATGCACTTTTATATCAAAGTTTTTACTATACTCATCTTGGATGCCTATCATATTAGGACTAGATTTATAACCAAAGCACATTACCATGTTGTTCTAAGATACTCTCAAAAAGATATAAGTGAAGCATGAGAGATCAATAATTTCTACAAAATAAAACCACCACCGTGCTCTAAAAGATATAAGTGAAGCACTAGAGCAAAACTATCTAGCTCAAAAGATATAAGTGAAGCACATAGAGTATTCTAATAAATTCCAATTTATTTGTATCTCTCTCAAAAGGTGTGTACGGCAAGGATTATTGTGGAAAACTAAAAATCAAAGACTCAAATCATACATGACACTCCAAGCAAAACACATATCATGTGGTGAATAAAAATATAGTCTCAAGTAAAGTTACCGATGGATGAAGACGAAAGAGGGGATGCCTTCCTGGGGCATACCCAAGCTTAGGCTTTTGGTTTTCCTTGAATTTTACCTTGGGGTGCCTTGGGCATCCCCAAGCTTAGGCTCTTGCCACTCTTTGTTCCATAGTCCATCAAATCCTTACCCAAAACTTGAAAACTTCACAACACAAAACTTAGCCAAAAATCTCGTGAGCTCCGTTAGTATAAGAAAACAAACCACCACTCAAAGGTATTGTAATGAACTCATTCTTTGTTTATATTGGTGTTAAATCTAACGTATTCCAACTTCTCTATGATTCATACCTCCCGATACTACTCATAGATTCATCAAAATAAGCAAACAACACACGAAAAACAGAATCTGTCAAAAACAGAACAGTCTGTAGTAATATGTAACTTTTGAATACTTCTGCAACTCTAAAAAAATTGAAATAAATTGGTGGACGTGAGGAATTTTCCTATTAATCATCTGCAAAAATAATCAACTAAAAATCACTCTCCAGTAAAAAAATGATAGCAAATCTCGTGAGCGCTAAAGTTTCTGATTTTTACAGCATGATCACATAAATAGATCTAGGTATTGCCATCTTTGGTAGGCAATCCATATGTGGCTCTCATAATAGATTCACAAGGTAATTTGATTTTCTTTCTAGGAAAGTGCTATATGTCTTTCATTAACGGAAATTGGAATCTAATATTTCCTTCCTTCATATCAATAATTGCACCAATCATTCTAAGGAAAGGTCTACCAAGAATAATAGGACATGTAGGATTGCAATCTATATCAAGAACGATGAAATCTACGAGCACATAATCCCTATTTGCAACAATAAGAACATCATTAATCCTTTCCATAGGTTTCTTAATTGTAGAATCCGCAAGATGCAAATTTAAAGAAAAATCATCAAGTTCATGGAAACCTAACATATCACACAAAGTTTTTGGGATTGTGGAAACACTTGCACCTAAGTCACACAAAGCAAAGCATTCATGATCTTTAATATTAATTTTAATAGTAGGTTCCCACTCATCATAAAGCTTTCTAGGGATAGAAACTTCTAATTCAAGTTTTTCTTCATAAGATTGCATTAAAGCATCAACTATGTGTTTGGTAAAAGCCTTATTTTGACTATAAGCATGCGGAGAATTTAGAACAGATTGCCACAAGGAGATACAATCTAGTAAAGAGCAATTATCATAATTAAATCCCTTGGAATCCAAGATAGTGGGTTCATTGCTATGTAAAGTTTTAACCTCTTCTATCCCACTTTCAACAATTTTAGCATCAAGATCTAAAAACTCCGAATCATTGGGACGCCTTTTAACTAAAGTAGACTCATCTTCAGTCCCATATTTATCAAGATTCATGCTAGAAAACAAGGATTTAATAGGAGATACATAAATCACTTTCAGATCTTCATCTTTATTATCATGAAGACTAGAAGAACATGCTTTCATAAAGCAATCTCTTTTAGCACGCATCCTAGCGGTTGTTTCTTTGCACTCATCAATGGAAATTCTCAAGGCTTTGAGAGACTCATTGATATCGTGCTTAGGTGGAATAGATCTAAGTTTCAAAGAATCGACATCAAGAGTAATTATATCCACGTTTCTAGCCAACTCATCAATCTTAAGCAATTTTTCTTCAAGCACAGCATTGAAATTCTTTTGCAAATTCATAAACTCTTTAACACTAGTCTCAAATTCAGAGGGCATATTACCAAAATTTCCATAAGATTTATTGTAGAAATTACCATAATTGTTAGAGGAATTACTAGGAAAAGGCCTAGGATTAAAGTTTCCTCTATAAGCATTGTTACCAAAATTATTCCTACCAACAAAATTCACATCCACAGATTCATTATTATTTTCAGTCAACGTGGATATAGGCATATCATTAGGATCAGAAGAAGCACTCTTAGTAGGAAATAATTTCATAAGTTCATCCATCGTTCCACTCAAATCACTAATCTCTTCAATAGCATGCACTTTTTTACTAGTAGATCTTTCGGTGTGCCATTGAGAGTAGTTAACCATAATATTATCTAGGAGTTTGGTAGCTTCTCCTAAAGTGATTTCCATGAAAGTGCCCCCCGCGGCTGAATCTAAAAGATTTATAGAAGCAAAATTCAAGCCAGCATAAAAAATTTGTATAATCATCCATAAGTTCAAACCATGTGTAGGGCAATTACGTATCATTAATTACATTCTCTCCCAAGCTTGTGAAACATGCTCATGATCTAGTTTCTTAAAATTCATAATATCGTTTCTAAGAGAGATAATCTTAGCAGGAGGAAAATACTTAGAGATAAAGGCAACTTTGCACTTATTCCATGAATCAATACTATTTATAGGCAAAGAGGAGAACCAAGTTTTAGCACGATCTCTAAGTGAAAACGGAAATAGCTTCAATTTAACAATATCATAATCCGTATCCCTCTTCTTTTGCATATCGCATAAATAAACAAAGTTGTTTAGATGGGTAGCGGCATCTTCACTAGGAAGGCCAGAAAATTGATCTTTCATGAAAAGATTCAACAGAGCAGCATTGATCTAACAAGATTCGACATCTAAGATAGGAGAAATCAGAGTGCTAATAAAATATTTATTGTTGGTATTGGAAAAGGCACACAATTTGGTATTATCTTCAGCCATAGTGACAATCAAGCAATACAACACACAAGCAAGCAAGAGGCAAGCGAACGGTAAAACACACGAAAAAAGAAGGGCGAATAAAACGGTAAGGGTGAAGTGGGGGAGAGGAAAACGAGAGGAAAATAATGTAGTACGAGGGATAAGGGTTTGTGATAGGTGCTTGGTATATGATCTCCCCGGCAACGGCGCCAGAAATTCTTCTTGCTACTTCTCCATCTTGCATTGTATTCCCTCGAAGAGGAAAGGGTGATGCAGCACAATAGCGTAAGTACTTCCCTCAGTTTTTGAGAACCAAGGTATCAATCCAGTAGGAGACCACGCGCGAGTCCCTCGCACCTGCACAATCAAATAAGAACCTCGCAGCCAATGCGATAAGGGGTTGTCAATCCCTTCACGGTCACTTACGAGAGTGAGATATGATAAGATAATATTGTTGGTATTTTTGGTATAGAAATAGAAAGTAAATAATGCAAAGTAAAGTAGATGGAAGATTAATATGATGAGAATAGACCCGGGGGCCATAGGTTTCACTAGTGGCTTCTCTCATGATAGCAGAATTCTACGGTGGGTGAACAAATTACTGTCGAGCAATTCATAGAAAAGCGCATAGTTATGAGAATATCTAGGCATGATCATTATATATAGGCATCACGTCCGTAACAAGTAGACCGAAACGATTCTGCATCTACTACTATTACTCCACACTTCGACCGCTATCCAGTATGCATCTAGAATATTAAGTTCATAAGAACAGAGTAACGCCTTAAGCAAGATGACATGATGTAGAGGGATAAACTCAAGCAATATGATATAAACCCCATCTTTTTATCCTCGATGGCAACAATACTATACGTGCCTTGCTGCCCCTGCTGTCACTGGGAAAGGACACCGCAAGATTGAACCCAAAGCCAAGCACTTCTCCATTGCAAGAACTATAGATCTAGTAGGCCAAACCAAACCAATAATTTGAAGAGACTTGCAAGGATATTATAATCATACATAAAAGGTTTCAGAAAATAATCCAATATTGTTCATAGATATCATAACCCACAATTCATCGGATCTCGACAAACACACCGCAAAAAGATTACATCGAACAGATCTCCTCGAAGATCGAGGAGAACTTTGTATTGAGATCCAAAGAGAGAGAAGAAGTTATCTAGCTAATAAGTATGGACCTGAAGGTCTGTGGTAAACTACTCACAACTCATCGGAGAGGTTGTGGTGTAGATGTAGAAGCCCTCCATGATCGATGCCCCCTTCGGCGGATCTCCGGAACAGGCCCCAAGATGGGACCTCATGGGTACATAAGGTTACGGTGGTGGAATTAGGGTTTCTTCATGCTCCTCGATGTTTTCACGGTACGTGGATATATATAGGAGGAAAAAGTACGTCGGTGGAGCAACATGGGGCCCACGAGGGTGGGGGCGCGCCTGCCCACCTGGGCGCGCCCTGCCCCCTCGTGGGCACCATGTTTCTTCTCTGGCTTGTACTCCAAGTCTCCCATGAAGATATTGTTCCAAACATAACTCTCCCGAAGGTTTCATTCCGTTTGGAATCCGTTTGATATTCCTTTTCTATGAAACACTGAAATAGGCAAAAAAAAACAGCAATTTGCACTGGGCCTTGGGTTAGTAAATTAGTCCCAAAAGTAATATGAAAGTGTATAATAAAGCCCATTAAACATCCAAAACAGAATATATAATAGCATGGAACAATCAAAAATTATAGATACGTTGGAGACTTATCAAGTCCCCGGATATGATTTATTACTTCTCTGCTAAATACTTTCCCGCTCATAAGAAACAAGCTGCCTTACGGGAAATATATAATTTTGTGGAAATTGAAGAAGAGATTCTCCCACAAGCTTGGGGGAGGCTTCTCCAATTATTTAATGCTTTGCCTGGTCGTCCTCTTAAGAAAAATGAAATACTTGATATCTTTTATAATGGACTAACCGATGCTTCTAGAGACCACCTGGATAGTTGTGCTGGTTGTGTTTTCAGGGAAAGAACTATTGATCAAGCTGAATTGCTATTGAACAATATGTTGACCAATGAAAACAATTGGACACTTCCTGAACCAGCTCCTAAGCCAACTTCGAAGAAAGGGGTGTTTTGTTTCTCAGTCCGGAAGATATGTAAGAGGCAAAGAAATCTATGAAAGAAAAAGGTATTAAAGCTGAAGATGTTAAGAATTTACCACCTATTGAAGAAATACATGGTCTTGATAACCCGACACAGGTAGTAAAGGTAAATTCTCTCTATAGATTTGATGAAGGTGATATTCCCTGTTATAAGTCTGCTAGCCAATGTTTAGATGAGTTGGACAATTTTATTGTTAAACAAGAAAACTTCAATGGTTATGTTGGTACACAACTGAAAAGCAATGCTTATATGATTGAACACTTGAGTGATTATATGTCTAGAGTTAAAGGTGAACTGAAACTCATTAGTAAACATGCTTCTATGGTTACCACTCAAGTAGAACAAGTACTTAAAGCACAAATTGATTTGCTCAATGAATTAAATAGTAAGAAAAATGATAATGCTATTAGAGTTGTGACTAGAGGGGGTAGAATGACTCAGGAACCTCTGTATCCTGAGGGTCACCCTAAGAGAATTGAGCAAGATTCTCAGATAACTAATTTAGATGCACCTAGTTCTTCTAAGAAGTAGAAAAAGAAAAATGATAAGACTTTGCATGCTTCTAGTGAACCTGTAGCTCACACACCTGAGAATCCTAATGATATCTCTATTTATGATGCTGAGACACAATCTGGTAATGAACATGAACCTAGTGATAATATAAATGATGATGTTCATGATGATGCTCAACCTAGCAATGATAATGATGTAGAGATTGAACCTGCTGTTGATCTTGATAACCCACAATCAAAGAATCAGTGTTATGATAAGAGAGACTTTGTTCCTAGGAAGCACGGTAGGGAAAGAGAACCATGGGTTCAGAAACCCATGCCTTTTCCTCCTAAACCATCCAAGAAAAAAGATGATGAGGATTTTGAGCGCTTTGCTGAAATGATTAGACCTATCTTTTTGCGTATGCGGCTGACTGATGTGCTTAAAACAAATTCTTATGCTAAGTATATGAAAGATATTATTACCAATAAAAGAAAGATACCTGAATAGAAATTTCCACCATGCTTTCCAATTACACTTTCAAAGGTGGAATACCTAAGAAACTAGGAGATCCAGGAGTACCTACTATACCTTGCTCCATTAAAAGAAACTATGTAAAAACTGCTTTATGTGATCTTGGAGCCGGTGTTAGTGTTATGCCTCTCTCTTTATATCGTAGAATTGACTTGATTAAGTTGACACCTACTGAAATATCTTTGCACATGGTTGATAAATCAACTGCTATACATGTCGGTATTTGTGAGGATGTGCCTGTTGTGGTTGCAAATGTTACTATTCTAACAGACTTTGTTATACTTGATATTCCCGAGGACGATAGTATGTGTATTATCCTTGGTAGACCCTTTTTGAATACTGCAGGGGCTGTTATTGATTGCAACAAAGGCAATGTCACTTTTCATGTCAATGTAATGAGCATACGGTACACTTTCCGAGGAAACAACCTCAGGTTCACAGTATCAATTCAATTGGAAAATTTTCAACGATTACTATTGGAGGTTTTGAATTTCCTCTTCCTACTATCAAGAAGAAATATGATATTATTATTGTTGGGGACATACATATCCCCATTGAGGTAACCTAGTGTTATTCGAAAATTCTCCGGTTTCATGTTACCCGGAAAGAGTTTATTAGCAAGACCTGGTCAACCTTGTTAATGGATTCCTTTTGATGAGCATGAGATGGTTGAATTTAGAAAGCACACCTTTGTGTACCCTCCTTTTACTTTTTGTTAATTAGATTAAATAAAGCAAAAAAATAGTATTTGATGTCTGTTTTCTGAGTTAACCGTGCAATACAAAAATACCCCAAAAATAAAAGTTCTCCAAATGCCCCGAAAAGGAAATATGTTTTTTTCTAGAATATTTGACACTGAGAACACAGCAGGGGGAGCCAGCACCTGGCCACGAGGGTACAGAGCGCGCCCCCTGCCTCGTGGGCCCCAGGAGTGAAAGTGCAATCATGCCCTTAATCATATTTTGATGATTGATGACAACATGCATATATGGGACTAATCATGTTTATCAAGTATATCTCAGGATTATGTTTCAAGGGTGTGTGTGGATCATGAATACAGACAAATCTATATCACTCAAGAGCAGATATACAAGATAATAGCTTTTGGCTTGACTTTCAGTTTGTTTCTGAGTATAGGGATCCTGCACTATTAAGAGGGGATCGGTGGATATCGTGAAAGGCTTGCTCAAAACACACAAAGTATCCTCTCACATCATCTCTACTCTATCCATAACAATTCTAATATTTTGTGCACTTAGAGTCGTGTGAAACTAAGCCTTTGTGCTCTGCTATCACTGGACGTCCAGCACTCTATGGACGTCCGAACCTTCACAGTCTACCGGACGTCCGGCAGTCTCCGGATGTCCGGTATTCCACAATAGAAGCTAAATAGCGGTTTTCCGTTCTCCACCGGACGACCGGTCACCGGACGACCGACACACTCCAGACGTCCGGTCCCTCAGCACCTACCGGACGTCCGGCTTATTCCGGATGTCCGGTACACCTTCACAGAACAAAAATAGCGGAAGTCTGAAACCCTCCGGACGTCTGACACACCCCGGACGTCCGACAACTGTGTACACAGTGTACTCCGTGGCCCCGTCTGGTGAACCTTCAGGCTCCGGAAGACCGGCTTTCGTCAGACGTCCGGTGCTACCTGTGCCATCGGACATCTGGTGCTATCCGGACGTCCGACACTAACAGTGCGTTTCTGCCACAACGGTAAGTTCTCTACTATGACTATATATAGTCTTCTTCTTCCATAAGATATGGTCGGCCATTCACTTTGAGCTTACTCAAGAACACATTCATACTCTCTCTCACTCTCATACACCAAATCTTAGATCCCAAAAGGATTTTAAGGCATTTGTGAGAAGTTGTCCAATCAAGTGATAGAGCCACTCCTTCCCCTTCGTTGCACCAATGGAATTTGTGATTTGAGCAAGTCTTGAGCTTTTCCCATCATTCTTGTTACTCTTGGAGGTTGGAGACTCCTAGGCGGTAGGAGTCTTTCGGAGAGGAATCAAACATTGTGATTACCCTCGGAAAGTTTGTGAGGGTTTGGAGGTCACCTAAAAGCCTACCACTAGTGGTTGGGAATCGCCTTCGTGGTGATATCTCAAAGAGAGAATAGGGTGAGTCTTCGTGGCGTTGGTGTTGTTGGGGAACGTAGTATTTCAAAATTTTCCTACGATCACGCAAGATCTATCTACTAGATGCATAGCAACGAGAGGGGAGAGTGTGTCTACGTACCCTCGTAGACCGAAAGCGGAAGCATTTATCAACGTGGTTGATGTAGTCGTGCACCTTCACGATCCGTCCCGATCTAGTACCGAACGTATGGCACCTCCGCGTTCAGCACACGTTCAGCTCGATGACATCCTCGCCTTCTTGATCCAGCAAGACGGGCGAAGTAGTAGATGAGTTCCGGCAGCACGACGGCGTGGTGACGGTTGTTGATGAAGAACAATCTCTGCAGGGCTTCGCCAAGCACTGCAGAAACTAGACGGAGGATAAACTAGAGGGTCGGGGTTGCCGGCACACGGCTTGGTGTATCTTGATGTGTCTTGGGTGCTAGCCCTACCCCTCTATTTATATGTTGAGCCTTGGGGTCGAAACTTGGAGTAAAAGCCTTCACAAAGTCGGTTTCACCCGAAAGGCAAGAGTACTTCTCGGACTCCAGGGCCAGACGCCAGGGTTCCCGGCGTCTGGACCCAGACGCCAGGGTCCCTGGCGTCTGGCCCCTGGACTCCGGAAAACTTCCTTTTGCACCTTCCAAAAACCTTGTGTTCTTTCCCTTTTGGCCCAAATAAAGTGTTCTCGTACCCAAACACTTCGGGAAATATCCGGAACCCCTTCCGATGAATTCCGGAACCCTTCCGGAGGTCAAACACTATTATCTCATATATTAATCTTTATCTCCGGACCATTCCGAAGTTCCTCGTCATGTCCGTGATCACATCCGGGACTCCGAATAACATTCGGTCACCAACATACATAACTCATTAAATACTATATCGTCAGCGAACGTTTAAGCGTGCGGACCCTACGGGTTCGAGAACTATGTAGACATGACCGAGACACTTCTCTGGTCAATAACCAATAGCGGAACCTGGATGCCCATATTGGCTCCTACATATTCTACGAAGATCTTTATCGGTCGAACCGCATAACAACATACATTGTTCCCTTTGTCATCGGTATGTTACTTGCCCGAGATTCGATCATCGGTATCATCATACCTAGTTCAATCTCGTTACCGGCAAGTCTCTTTACTCGTTCCATAATACATCATCTCCTGACTAACTCATTAGTCGTTTGCTTGCAAGGCTTATTACGATGTGCATTACCGAGAGGGCCCAGAGATACCTCTCCGACACTCGGAGTGAGAAATCCTAATCTTGATCTATGCCAACACCACAAACACCTTCAGAAACACCTGTAGAGAATCTTTATAATCACCTAGTTACGTTGTGACGTTTGATAGCACACAAGGTGTTCCTCCGGTATTCGAGAGTTGCATAATCTCATAGTCATAGGAACATGTATAAGTCATGAAGAAATCAATAGCAGTAAAACTAAACGATCATAGTGCTAAGCTAACGGATGGGTCTTGTCCATCACATCATTCTCCTAATGATGTGATATCGTTGATCAAATGACAACTCATGTCTATGGCTGGGTAACATAACCATCTTTGATCAATGAGCTAGTCTAGTAGAGGCATACTAGGGACATACTATTTTGTCTATGTATTCACACATGTACTAAGTTTCCGGTTAATACAATTCTAGCATGAATAATAAACATTTATCATGATATTAGGAAATATAAATAACAACTTTATTATTGCCTCTAGGGCATATTTCCTTCAGTCTCCCACTTGCACTAGAGTCAATAATCTAGCTCACATCGCCATGTGATTTAATACCGATAGTTCACATCGTTATGTGAATAACACCCATAGTTCACATCGCCATGTGACCAACACCCAAAGGGTTTACTAGAGTCAATAATCTAGTTCACATCGCTATGTGATTAATACCCAAGAGTAATAAGGTGTGATCATGTTTTGCTTGTGAGAGAAGTTTAGTCAACGGGTCTGTCACATTCAAATCCGTATGTATTTCACAAATTTCTATGTCTACAATGCTATGCATGGAGCTACTCTAGCTAATTGCTCCCACTTTCAATACGCATCCAGATTGATACTTAGAGTCATCTGGATTTAGTGTCAAAGCTTGCATCGTCGTAACCCTTTACGACGAACTCTTTATCACCTCCATAATCGAGAAACTTTCCTTAGTCATCCTCTTACTAAGGATAATTTTGACCGATGTACAGTGATCTACTCCTGGATCACTATTGTACCTCCCTGTCAAACTCATGGCAAGGTACACAACATGTTTGGTACACAGCATGGCATACTTTATAGAACCTATGGCTGAGGCATAGGGAATGACTTTCATTCTCTCTATATTTTTCTGTCGTGGTCTGGCTTTGAGTCTTACTCAACTTCACACCTTACAAGTCAGGCAAGAACTCCTTCTTTGACTGATCCATTTTGAACTACTTCAAAATCTTATCAAGGTATGTACTCATCGAAAGTCTTATCAAGCGTCTTGATCTATCTCTATAGATCTTGATGCCCAATATGTAAGCAGCTTCACCAAGGTCTTTCTTTGAAAAACTCCTTTCAAACACTCCTTTATGCTTTCCAAAAAATTCTACATCATTTCTGATCGACAATGTCATTCACATATACTTATCAGAAAGGTTGTAGTGCTCCCACTCACTTTCTTGTAAATACAGGCTTCACCGCAAGTCTGTATAAATCTATATGCTTTGATCAACTTATCAAAGCGTATATTCCAACTCCGAGATGCTTGCACCAGTCCATAGGTGGATCGCTGGAGCTTGCACATTTTGTTAGCACCTTTAGGATTGACAAAACTTTTTGGTTGCATCATATACAATTCTTCTTTAATAAATCCATTAAAGAATGCAGTTTTGTTATCCATTTGCCAGATTTCATAAAATGCGGCAATTGCTAACATGATTCGGACAGACTTAAGCATCGCTACGGGTGAGAAAGCCTCATCGTAGTCAACTCCATGAACTTATCAAAAACCTTTCGCAACAAGTCGAGCTTTGTAAACAGTAACATTACCGTCAGCGTTAGTCTTCCTCTTGAAGATCCATTTATTTTCGATGGCTTGCCGATCATCGGGCAAGTCAACCAAAGTCCACACTTTGTTCTCATACATGGATCCCATCTCAGATTTCATGGCCTCAAGCCATTTTGCGGAATCTGGGCTCATCATCGCCTCCTCATAGTTCGTAGGTTCATCATGGTCCAGTAACATGACTTCCAGAACCGGGTTGCCGTACCACTCTGGTGCGGAACAAACTCTGGTTGATCTATGAAGTTCAGCAGAAACTTGATCTGAAGTTTCATGATCATCATCATTAGCTTCCTCACTAATTGGTGTAGGAATCACTGGAACTAGTTTCTGTGATGTACTACCTTCCAATTCGGGAGAAGGTATAATTACCTCATCAAGTTCTACTTTCCTCCCACTCACTTCTTTCGAGAGAAACTCCTTCTCTAGAAAGGATCCATTCTTAGCAGCGAATATCTTGCCTTCGGATCTGTGATAGAAGGTGTACCCAATAGTCTCCTTTGGGTATCCTATGAAGACACATTTCTCCGACTTGGGTTCAAGCTTATCAGGTTGAAGCTTTTTCACATAAGCATCACAGCCCCAAACTTTAAGAAACGACAACTTTGGTTTCTTGCCAAACCACAGTTCATAAGGCGTCGTCTCAATGGATTTAGATGTTGCCCTATTTAGCGTGAATGCAGCTGTCTCTGATGCATAACCCAAAACGATAGTGGTAAATCGGTAAGAGACATCATAGACCGCACCATATCTAATAAAGTATGATTACGATGTTCGGACACACCATTACGTTGTGGTGTTCCGGGTGGCGTGCGTTGTGAAACTATTTGACATTGTTTTAAATGAAGGCCAAACTCGTAACTTCAAATATTCGCCTCCGTGACCAGATCGTGGAAACTTTTATTTTCTTGTTACGATGATTCTCTACTTCACTCTGAAATTTCTTTGAACTTTTCAAATGTTTCAGATTTGTGTTTCATCAAGTAGATATATCCATATCTGCTCAAATCATCTGTGAAGGTCAGAAAATAATAATACCCGCCGCGAGCCTCAACACTCATTGGTCTGCATACATCAGTATGTATGATTTCCAACAAGTCAATTGCTCGCTCCATTGTTCCGGAGAACGGAGTTTTAGTCATCTTGCCCATGAGGCATGGTTCGCAAGCACCAAGTGATTCATAATCAAGTGATTCCAAAAGTCCATCACTATGGAGTTTCTTCATGTGCTTTACACCATTATGACCTAAACGGCAGTGCCACAAATAAGTTGCACTATCATTATTAACCTTGCATCTTTTGGCTTCAATATTATGAATATGTGTATCACTACGATCGAGATCCAACAAACTATTTTCATTGGGTGTATGACCATCAAAGGTTTTATTCATGTAAACAGAATAACAATTATTCTATGACTTTAAATGAATAACCGTATTGCAACAAATATGATCAAATCATATTCATGATCAACGCAAATGCCAAATAACATTTATTTAGGTTTTACACTAATCCCGAAAGTATAGGGAGTGTGCGATGATGATCATATCAATCTTGGAACCACTTCGAACACACATCGTCACTTCACCTTTAACTAGTCTCTGTTCGTTCTGCAATTCTCGTTTCGAGTTACTAATTTTAGCAACTGAACCGGTATCAAATACCCAAGGGTTGCTATGAACACTAGTAAAGTACACATCAATAATCTGTATATCAAAATATACCTTTGTTCACTTTGCCATCCTTCTTATCCGCCAAGTATCTAGGGCAGTTCCACTTCTAGTGACCATTTCCTTTGCAGTAGAAGCACTTAGTTTCAGGCTTGAGTTTAGCTTTGGGTTTCTTCATGGGAGTGACAACTTGCTTTTCATTCTTCTTGAAGTTCCCCTTCTATCCCTTTGCCCTTTACTTGAAACAAGTGGTCTTATTAACCATCAACACTTGATGCTCTTTCTTGATTTCTACCTTCACCGATTTCAGGATCGCGAAGAGCTCGGGAATTACCTTCGTCATCCCTTGCATATTATAGTTCATCACGAAGTTCTACTAACTTGGTGATGGTGACTAGAGAACTTTGTCAATTACTATTTTATCTGGAAGATAAACTCCCACTTGATTCAAGCAATTGTAGGACCCAGACAATCTGAGCACATGCTCACTGGTTGAGCTATTCTCCTCCATCTTTTAGGCAAAGTAGTGTCAGAGGTCTTATACTTCCCGACACGGGCATGAGTATGAAATACTTATTTCAACTCTTGGAACATCTCATATGCTCCGTGGCGTTCAAAACGTTTTGAAGCCCCGGTTCTAAGCCGTAAAGCATGGTGCACTAAACTATCAAGTAGTCATCATACCGAGCTTTTGTCAAAACGTTCATAACGTCTACATCTGCTCCTGCAATAGGTTTGTCACCTAGCGGTGCATTAAGGGCATAATTCTTTTGTGCAGCAATGAGGATAATCCTCATATCACGGAACAATTCCGCATCATTGCTACTAACATCTTTCAACTTAGTTTTCTCTAGGAACATATAAAAAATAAACGGGGAGCAACATCGCGAGCTATTGATCTACAACATAGATATGCTAATACTACCAGGACTAAGTTCATGATAAATTAAAGTTAAATTTAATCATATTACATAAGAACTCCCACTTAGATAGACATCCCTCTAGTCATCTAAATGATCACGTGATCCAAATCAACTAAACCATGTCCGATCATCACGTGAGATGGAGTAGTTTTCAATGGTGAACATCTTATGTTGATCATATCTACTATATGATTCACGCTCGACCTTTCGGTCTCCAGTGTTTCGAGGCCATATCTGCATATGCTAGGCTCGTCAAGTTTAACCCGAGTATTCTGCGTGTGCAAAACTGGCTTACACAAGTTGTATTTGAACGTAGAGCTTATCACACCTGATCATCACGTGGTGTCTCGGCACGACGAACTTTCGCAACGGTGCATACTCAGGGACAACACTTATACCTTGGAATTTTGTAAGGGATCATCTTATAATGCTACCGTTGTTCTAAGCAAAATAAGAAGCATAATAAGATAAACATCACATGCAAATCAAAATATGTGACATGATATGGCCATCATCATCTTGTGCTTTTGATCTCCATCTCCAAAGCACCATCATGATCACCTTCGTCACCGGCGCAACACCTTGATCTCCATCGTAGCATCGTTGTCGTCTCGCCAACTATTGCTTCTACGACTATCGCTACCGCTTAGTGATAAAGTAAAGCAATTACATGGCGATTGCATTTCATACAATCAAGCGACAACCATATGGCTCCTGCCAGTTGCCGATAACTTTACAAAACATGATCATCTCATACAAAAACGTATAACTCATCATGTCTTGACCATATCACATCACAACACGCCCTGCAAAAACAAGTTAGACGTCCTCTACTTTGTTGTTGCAAGTTTTACGTGGCTGCTACGGGCTTTAGCAAGAACTGTTCTTACCTACGCATACAAAACCACAACAATGTTTCGTCAAGTATGTGTTGTTTTAACCTTCACAAGGACCGGGCATAGGCACACTCGATTCAGCTAAAGTGAGAGAGACAGACACCCGCCAGTCACCTTTAAGCAACGAGTGCTCATAACGGTGAAACCAGTCTCACGTAAGTGTACGCGTAATGTCGGTCCGGGCCGCTTCCTCTCACAATACCGCCAAAGCAAAGTATGACATGCTGGTAAGCAATATGACTAGTATCGTCCACAACTCATTGTGTTCTACTCGTGCATATCATCTACGCATAGACCTGGCTCTGATACCACTGTTGGGGAACGTAGTATTTCAAAATTTTCCTACGATCACGCAAGATCTATCTACTAGATGCATAGCAACGAGAGGGCAGAGTGTGTCTACGTACCCTCATAGACCGAAAGCGGAAGCGTTTATCAACGCGGTTGATGTAGTCGTGCACCTTCACGATCCGTCCCGATCTAGTACCGAACGTACGGCACCTCCGCGTTCAGCACACGTTCAGCTCGATGACGTCCTCGCCTTCTTGATCCAGCAAGACGGGCGAAGTAGTAGATGAGTTCCGGTAGCACGACGGCGTGGTGACGGTTGTTGATGAAGAACAATCTCTGCAGGGCTTCACCAAGCACTGCAGAAACTAGACGGAGGATAAACTAGAGGGTCGGGGTTGCCGGCACACGGCTTGGTGTATATTGATGTGTCTTGGGTGCTAGCCCTACCCCTCTATTTATATATTGAGCCTTTGGGTCGAAACTTGGAGTAAAAGCCTTCACAAAGTCGGTTTCACCCGAAAGGCAAGAGTACTTCTCGGACTCTAGGGCCAAACGCCATGGTTCCCGGCGTCTGGACCCAGACGCCAGGGTCCCTGGCGTCTAGCCCCTGGACTCTGGAAAACTTCCTTTTGCGCCTTCCAAAAACCTTGTGTGCTTTCCCTTCTGGCCCAAATAAAGTGTTCTCGTACCCAAACACTTTGGGAAACATCTGGAACCCCTTCCGGTGAATTCCGGAACCCTTCCGAAGGTCAAACACTATTATCTCATATATTAATCTTTATCTCCGGACCATTCTGGAGTTCCTCGTCATGTCCGTGATCACATCCGGGACTCCGAATAACATTCGGTCACCAACATACATAACTGATTAAATACTATATCGTCAACGAACGTTTAAGCGTGCGGACCCTACGGGTTCGAGAACTATGTAGACATGACCGAGACACTTCTCTAGTCAATAACCAATAGCGGAACCTGGATGCCCATATTGGCTCCTACATATTCTACGAAGATCTTTATCGGTCGAACCGCATAACAACATACGTTGTTCCCTTTGTCATCGGTATGTTACTTGCCCGAGATTCGATCGTCGGTATCATCATACCTAGTTCAATCTCATTACCGGCAAGTCTCTTTACTCGTTCCGTAATACATCATCTCCTGACTAACTCATTAGTCGTTTGCTTGCAAGGCTTATTACGATGTGCATTACTGAGAGGGCCCAGAGATACCTCTCCGACACTCGGAGTGACAAATCCTAATCTTGATCTATGCCAACACCACAAACACCTTTGGAAACACCTGTAGAGCATCTTTATAATCACCCAGTTACGTTGTGACGTTTTATAGCACACAAGGTGTTCCTCCGGTATTCGAGAGTTGCATAATCTCATAGTCATAGGAACATGTATAAGTCATGAAGAAAGCAATAGCAGTAAAACTAAACGATCATAGTGCTAAGCTAACGGATGGGTCTTGTCCATCACATCATTCTCTTAATGATGTGATCTCGTTGATCAAATGACAACTCATGTCTATGGCTAGGAAACATAACCATCTTTGATCAATGAGCTAGTCCAGTAGAGGCATACTAGGGACATATTGTTTTGCTAAGTTTCTGGTTAATACAATTCTAGCATGAATAATAAACATTTATCATGATATAAGGAAATATAAATAACAACTTTATTATTGCCTCTAGGGCATATTTCCTTCAGGTGTGCCTTTGTGGTAACTCCCACCTCTCTAAACGGTGACGTAGCTTCCCTCCAAGGAAGTGAACATTGGCACACATCCTCGTCTCTCGAAGTTTTGGTTATTCCTAACCTTAACTTTCTACTTGTGGTTACTTGTCTCTAAGTTCTTACTTGTATCTTATTGTGCTAGCTATTTACATACTTGTGTTACTAGCTTACCTTGCTTAGCATCTTACTTGCAATTGTTTGGCTCACTTTCCTATTCCGCACTATTGCCTAAAATTGCTAAGTAACAATTAAAATTTGTAATTGTACCTATTCACCCCCCTTTAGGTCCATCTCGATCCTTTCAATTGGTATCAGAACCTTGTGCTTTATTCTTGTGGCTTAACCGCCCTAGAGCGAGATGAACCCCGATGGGACTCCCCTTGTTGTAGATCCGAAAGACCAGGTCTCGACTTCTTCGGAAGTAGAGACCTTCACCTCTGAGGATCTAGAACGGGCCCTTGCTAAGCAAAAGGAGGAGCATGATTCTTCTCTTGAGGCCTTGGTCAAAATGAGGTTAGCCGCACTAACCACGAATTCCACGCTACTCCCTAGTCCGGGTGGTGTGGCTTCGAGGCAAACTGCGTCTATTCCTTCTCTTGACCAACAACCTCCTAACAGTGGTCACTCTAGTGTTCCATGGCTCTATGCAAAACCTAAAGATGAAAAACCAAATTATAGGCATGGGGGTGAACCTCCCGTGCTTGATAAAAAGGCTGATTTTTCTATGTGGAGAGTTGCTATGCAGGATCATCTTAGGTACGCAAATGATGAGATGTTGGACATCTTGGAGGATGGCTACAACCATGTTGATCCAAAGAACCTCACTCCAAGAGAAATATATAAAAGGCATCTCAACGACACCGCAATCATGTTGTTAAGGAAAGGAATGAGTGAAAAGCAAAGGAGACCTTTCATACACATCACCAGTGCCAAGGATTTATGGGATAGCGTTGTGAGATCCAGGACCGGCACCTCCACTCTCCGACTTGCGCAATATGAGATTGTCAAAGGTCAATTGCAAAACTTCTGTATGGAGAAAGGTGAAACCCCCAACCAGCTCCATGAGCGTCTGATGACTCTTACCTCTGACATTGAGTCATGTGACTGTGACAAGACACAAGATGGATTCAACTTGACGAAGCAGTTTCTTGTGGACAAGTTGCTACATGCTCTTGCTCCGTATCATCACCAAATGGTGTGGGACATAAAGCAACACCATGGATTCAAGGAAATGACTCCAGATGACATCATATCCACCTTTCAACTATTTGAAGAATCCAAGGCAAATGCTACACGACATCTTGCTATGCATGGAAATTCAACTCCCGTGACCAACTTAGCCTTGAAGGCTAAACAAGTATGTGAAGAAGAAGAAAGTGAGGAGGAAGATGATGAAGAAGGTGATGAAAGTGACTCAGATGAGGGACCCTCATATGAAGACATCTCTCTCTTTGTGAAGAAGTTTAGCGCTGGAAAATTCAAAGGAAGATTTCAAAAGAAGAAGGTCCGAAGTTGCTACAACTGTGACGAGACAAATCACTTCTCAAATGAGTGCCCATATGAGAAGAGAGAAGATAAGCCAAGATTTCCCAAGAACTTTGTAAAGAAGAAACTGCCAAACCCTGTGAACTCCAAGCTTATGAAGAGAGATGGAAGGGCTATGATTGCCCAAGAAGATTCTGATCCCGATGATGTTGTACGTGTTGCCGGTGTAGCTCAAGATCCTCAAAACACCTTGAGACTAGTCAACAAAAGTGGTGAGGTCGTCACGTACAACTACATGAAAGACTACAAGGGCAACGATCACAAGTGTTTGATGGCCAAAGCCGTGGTTGAGGACTGTGAGCAACAAACCCCCTCAGACAAGGTTAAGGTAACCTCTCGTTCGGATCCTCCTCTTTTCTCTCCGCCTACTCCTAGTGATGAATACCTTGATGCGGAGGATAATCATGATGATAATGATCAGAATGATCCTATGTATGCTAAACTAGAAAAATTTATGTGTTCCCTCAAAGGAAAGAAGCTCACTATGTTTCGTATGCTTATGGAGATGGTGAGTAAGCACACCGTCACCATTAAGGAACTCGAAACCCTCGTTACCAAGGAAAAGGAAAAATATGAAATCCTTGAGTGGAAAGTCCTATATGAGGAAGCAAAAAATGATGAACTATGCATAAAAATTGGTACAAACCTTGATGAACATTCCAAGAAACTTGCTTCCTTGGAGAAGGTTGAAAGCTCTTTCAAGGAGTTGATGAATGATAAGAGTAAACTTGTGAGGTCTCATGCTACTCTCTCTAAGTATTGTGAGCTTCTATCCGTGTCTCTTAAGACTAAGGAAGAGGAGCTCACCCTTCTAACAAAGAACTTTGAGACACTCAAACTAACTTATCTCGAAACTCTAGCCAAGGTTTACTCCTCTCCTATTATAAATGTTGATGCCTGTACTACTAATGCAAGTTGTGATCTAGCATCTATTCATGAGGAGAATCGATTTCTAAAAGCACAACTTGAGAAAGGAATCATGACATGTGCTCAAGGACAAAAGAACCTTAATGAAGTATTGAGCCGACATAATGAATTTTTCGCAAAGGAAGGACTTGGGTACGACCCAAGCACAAGCCAGAAGAAAACGTCCCCTCAAAAGTGCACCACTCCTCTCAAGGAGACATTTGTATGTGAAGGGCAGAAGAAGAAAGGGAAGAGTCAAGTCAACAAGGTTGTGAGTGGGAAGGCCACTAGGGGCACACCCACTCTCATCAAACCTAAGGGTTTCATGCCTCCATCCTATGTGCTTTGTAAGACAAAGGATGGAGAGGTTTATGCTAAATTTGTTGGTCCTCATAATGCATTTCGTTTCTATGCTATTTGGGTTCCTAAGACCCTTGTGACTAATGTGGGAGGTCCCATTGCAAAATGGGTGCCTCTAACCAAGTCGTGAATTGTGTGTAGGTTGCCTTCTCCGGTGGAGTCAAATGCGTGATCGATAGTGGATGCACAAACCATATGACCGGAGATAGCAAATTTCTCTATGATTTCATGGAAGCCATTCAACCATTTATGAGCATTGTGTTTGGTGGAGGAACAAAAGGACAGGTACTTGGATTGGGTAAGGTGGCTATCATGAATGACATGTCACTTGCAAATGGCATGCTTGTCCAATCTCTTAAATATCACTTACTCTCCGTTCGCCAATTGGCTTCTATTGGTTATGATACACTATTTGGACTAACAGATATGAAAGTCTTTAAGAGAGATACTCTTGAAGTGGCTTTTGTTGGAAAGTTGGATGGCAACCTTTACACGGTTGATTTCTCAAAAGAGAGTACCTTCCATGCAACTTGTCTAATGGCCAAAGCCGACAAGGGGTGGCTATGGCACCGCCGGCTAGCCCATGTCGGCATGAGAAATCTTCAAGATCTCTTAAAGGGAAATTACATCCTTGGACTAACAAATATTTCTTTTGAGAAAGATCGTGTGTGTAGTGCATGCATAGCTAGGAAGCAACATCAATCAAAGCACCCACCCAAGAATATTGTATCTACGTCAAGGCCATTGGAGCTCCTTCATGTGGATCTCTTTGGGCCTCCTTCATGGGATGGTCTTTGTGGGAAATAGTATGATCTTGTCATTGTTGATGATTACTCAAGATACACATGGGTGTTCTTCCTCGGGTCCAAAGACGAGATGAAGTTCACCTTCATTGATTTTGCCAAGCAAGCTCAACGAAAGTTTGACAAAGAAATCTTGGCAATACGAAGTGACAATGGATCCGAGTTCAAGAACTACACCTTGGAAGAGTTTCTCAGTGATGAGGGGATTGAGCGTCAATTATCCGCCCCCTACACTCCTCAACAAAATGGTGTAGCCTAAAGAAAGAACCGTACTCTTGTGGAGTTGGCAAGGTCCATGTTGGATGAGTACAAGTCACCATATAGCTTTTGGGCTGAGGCTGTCAACACTGCATGCCATGCCTCAAACCGTCTCTTTCTCCGCACAATCTTGGAAAAGACCCCTTATGAGCTTCTAACCGGAAACAAACCAAATGTCAAGTACTTCCGTGTGTTCGGGTGTAAGTGCTTCATACTCAACAAGAAAGAACGGTTAGGAAAATTTCAATCCAAAACTATTGAGGGTATATTTGTTGGTTATGGATCAAACTCCCATGCCTATAGGGTCTACAACAAATCCGATGAATGTGTTGTAGAAACTTGTGACGTGGTGTTTGATGAATTTAATGGCTCCCATGGGGAGCAAGTTGATCTAAGTGATGTAGGTGATGAAGACTCTTCTCAAGATATCTTGAATATGGGTGTTGGTGCTCTTCTTTCGATGGAACAAGAACCCCATGATGATATGGAAGACGATGCATGACTCCCTATATATCAAACCACTACAACACCCACACCACCACAAGATTCAAATGTTCAACCGATGCCCACAATTCAAGTACAAGATGAAGATCAAGTGCTTCACCATGATCATCTCCAAGAACAAGATCATCAACAAGAACAAGAGCAAGCAAGTGCAATCATTGATGATGAACCTCAACAAATGCAACATGAAGAAGAAGATCTTCCACCACACATAAATGATCCATATGTTGAGGATGTTGATGATGGACATGAAGTTGAACCTCGTGAAACTCTCACCTCCATCATGCCTCGAGTGGCCGGTCGTGTTGATGTTGACAGAATTCTCACCGGCATATCCGAAGGTAGAGTCACTCCTAAACATTTGACAAACTTCTGTGCTCACTTCTCGTTTGTGTCTAGTATTGAGCCTGTCAAGGTACAAGACGCATTGATGGACAATGATTGGCTCGTTGCTATGCAAGAAGAGTTGAACAGTTTTGAACGCAACCAAGTATGGTCTCTGGTGGAGAGACCAGCTACAGAACACAATGTCATTGGAACAAAATGGATTTTCAACAACAAGCAAGATGAGAATGGTGTAATCATCCGAAACAATGCAAGGTTAGTGGCACAAGGGTACTCACAAGTTGAAGGTTTGGACTTTGGTGAGACCTTTGCTCCCGTTGCCCGTCTCGAATCCATTCGCATCTTACTTGCTTATGCTGCTTTCAATGGTTTTACATTACATCAAATGGATGTGAAGAGTGATTTCCTTAACGGTCCTCTACAAGAAGAAGTATATGTATCACAACCACCTGGGTTCGTTGATCCCGATCACAAAGACTATGTGTATAAACTTCATAAGGCTTTGTATGGCCTCAAACAAGCACCCTGTGCTTGGTATGATCATCTTAAGAAGTTTTTACTCAATGATGGTTTTGTGAGAGGGGTGATCGATCCCACTCTTTTTACTAAGAGACGCAAGGGTGACTTGATCTTATGCCAAATATATGTAGATGACATAATCTTTGGTTCTCCTCACATTCATTTATGCAAGAAGTTTGCGGCTTCAATGACCAAGAATTTTGAAATGTCACTCAATGCGGATTTGAAATTCTTCCTCATATTTCAAATTCAACAATTTCAAGAAGGAATTTTCTTGTCTCAAGCAAAATACCTCAAGGATATCCTAGCAAAGTTTGGCATGTCTGATGCTAGTCCATGTATGACACCCATGCCAACCAAAATTTTCCTCACTGAAGACACAAACGGTATTCCTTTTGACCCATCTATTTATCGCTCTATGATTGGTTCATTGCTTTATCTTTGTGCATCTAGAACAGACATCATGTTTAGTGTATGCATGTGTGCTAGATTTCAAGCTTCTCCTAGGGAAAGCCATCATAAGGCGGTTAAGCATATTCTCAGATACCTTGTTCACACCCCAAAGTTGGGTCTATGGTACCCCAAGGATGCCAAGTTTGATCTCATTGGGTACACGGGTGCGGATTGGGCTGGTGACAAAGTGGACTGCAAGTCTACCTCCGAAGCATGCCAATTTCTTGGACGCTCTTTGGTCAGTTGGTCCTCAAAGAAACAAAATTGTATTGCCCTCTCTAGTTGTGAAGCATATACATTGCAGCTGCCAGTTGTGGAATTCAATTACTATGGATGAGGCAAACTTTGAAGGATTACGGCATCACCTATCGACATGTGCCTCTTCTATGTGATAATGAAAGTGCCATTAACATTGCTGAGAATCCCAAAGATCATCTTTGCACCAAGCACATTGACATTAGCTACCATTTCTTGAGAGATCATGTGGAAAAGGGTGATATTGATGTTGCCCACATTGGTACAGATATGCAACTTGCAGACATTTTCACGAAGCCATTGGATGAAGCTAGGTTTCGTCGACTTAGGCGTGAACTTGGTATCTTGGAGCTTGACAATATTATGTGAAATCTAGTACCCATTCATGCATAAACTTAATATCGTGTCTTGATGTAGGCATATATTTAGGGGGAGACACTCAACTCATGAGTACTCTCAACCCTATACAATGCATAAAAAGAACCAACACTCTCAAAGCTTACCATGTCATTCCAACTATGGTGCTTTAATATGATGGAGTAGTGATTATGCACCCAAGTCAAGATTCTTGTGGTATCATATCACACATACTCAAACATGGTGGCATCATCCACCGCTCGTAGAGTAAAAATAGTAACCAAGCAAGTTGTCTCATATGGTCGGAGATTCATGCAAGTATCATCATCTCACTACAAATTTCCCTAAGCCCAAAATCCTGAGAGCCTCCGGACGTCCGGAAACCACCGGACTTCCGGAATATACCTGGCCCATATATATAGGGTGAGGCGCGTGTAAGGCAGTTTTACCCTAATCACTCGCCCTCTCCAACCCGTCGTCACACCAATCCCCATCGCCTCTCCTCCGCACGGGTGGTCGCCCGTCTGTAGATCGGCCGCTGCCCGGCCCCCTCGCCGTCGTTCCTCCGGGGCCACCCCCATGGGCTGCTCCGTTCCTGGTCTCTCTCTCCGGCACCTCTGCTTCTCGTTCGTCCACTCCAAGGTAGCCCCTTCTTCTTATCCTCCTCTCATCCCTCGGGTTTGCCCTCGATCTATGAGAGTAGGGTGTTGATTTTGGGTGTTCCTCCTTCTTCTAGATCGGGATGCCGAAGGTCAAGCACTTCGCACGCAAGGAAGCTACAAGTGGGGTCTCTCGCCCGTCTCGCCGTGGCGGCTCCGATGGCTCCCAAGAATGTGCTCGTCCTAGGAAGTGCGCCGCTCAGCCTAGAAGCCCCACAAGCAACTCCTCACCGGAGGAATCCGACTTTGAGGATGAACTAGAAGCTATGGAGCGGGAGGAATTTGTTGCCTCTCACATAGCTGCACCCAAGCCGGGGACTCGGAGACCCACGTTTAAGCCTCCTCCTCCACCGATGCAACTGAAGGTGATGCTCGTCACATCTCCCTTGAGCCTCCTCTCCCTCAAGGTCGCAAAGTTAAGCGGTTCAATGCCATTCCCATCGCATCATATCTTACACTTCATCGTGATGTTGACCAATTTTCGGTTACTAGCGACTCCACGGACGATCGTTTTCGCACAAATGTCCAGGCAGATATTTTTACCACTGTCATTCTTCCTAAAGGTCTGTCTTTACATTTGTGCATCGATCTTGAGCATATTCGTTCTCATCCGGCGAAGTATCCGGGAGCCATTGAACTCACTGAGACATCTGGTCTTGCTACTCCTTTTTCATTTCAGCATGATTTTAACAGTGCTGCCATTCATCAATTCTATGCCACATGTTACTTTCACCCCAATAACACTGTCACTTGGATGACCTTCGACACCGTGCTTACAGCCTCATACTCACAATTTGTCGCTGCTCTTGGTTTTCCTGATAGTGGGTTCAAAATACATGAGGATGATCCCAACCATAAGCCCAAGGGCGTTAATGTTTGCATGGATCTCCTCAAACCCATCCCTGAGATGACTAAGGAGGAGAAACAAAAGGATCTAAACCAAGTTTCAATTTGGCGATCTCCCTTCTACATCATTTTTCAGTGTGTCATTCGCATGGTCTACCCTAAGATGGGAGACAAGGGGTCGTGCAATAGCTATTGCATCGATCTCATGCATCGTCTCTATACGACACCCAAAGGGAAGATAAATGTTCCTCGTTTTTTGTGGCATGAGATCCGTCTCGCTTCTTTTCAATTCAAGCGGGCCTTTCATCATGCCCACTTTCTTCAGGCATTTATTGAGAGTGTGGCTCCGTTTCCCATTGTCCGCACTCACTTGCATCAGTACTGGGTTATTCCATCCCACATGGCGGATGACTGGGTCAGACCCTCTTCTTCCTCCTCTCATCCTCGCCGAGCTTCTACTTGTGTTCCTCCCACTGCTCCTTCTGGATCTGCATCTCTTGGACGCATTGCTCTCTTTCTTGGGAAAGCTCACTCTTCCATGATGAAGGCTATTACCTTTCAGTGCTCCCAGAATCACGATGTGGTCACTCGCATGGTCACTTCCAAGAATTCTCTGAAGGCTCGTCTGAGAGACTCCGGAGTATTCGATGTGAGTGATGATGAACGTCTTCCTGATGACCCGCCTTCTGACTTTGGTTTTCCCTCGGGTCCAGAGTGGTCTGAATTCCTTGACGAGGCTAGTGGCAGTGGTACTCACGATGATGATGATGATGATTTATGATGTTCTGACACCTTTTGGGTAGTAGCTGCCAAGGGGGAGTAGGCACTTATCAATTATGTAATGATGTGAGATATGTATCGAACCTATGATGTGCTATGAGTTGAACCTTTATCTATTATGTAATGCACCTATCTATCTATGGAAATATTGAGTTATCATATGTATGAGATTGGGTTATGATATCTGGTGTATGAGATTGTTATGATATCATATTGAGGGGGAGCTCCCCTCTTCATGTTTATTATTGTTCATGCACCTATTTAGGGGGGGCTCCACAACATCATTTCGATATTTAAAGGTCTTTACTACAATTTTTGAGAAGTGAATGCATGTTGTCATCAACTACCAAAAGGGGGGAGATTGAAAGTGCAATCATGCCCTTAATCATATTTTGATGATTGATGACAACATGCATATATGGGACTAATCATGTTTATCAAGTATATCTCAGGATTATGTTTCAAGGGCGTGTGTGGATCATGAATACAGACAAATCTATATCACTCAAGAGCGGATATACAAGATAATAGCTTTTGGCTTGACTTTCAGTTTGTTTCTGAGTATAGGGATCCCGCACTATTAAGAGGGGATCGGTGGATATCGTAAAAGGCTTGCTCAAAAGCCACAAAGTATCCTCTCACATCATCTCTACTCTATCCATAACAATTCTAATATTTTGTGCACTTAGAGTCGTGTAAAACTAAGCCTTTGTGCTCTGCTATCACCGGACGTCCGACACTCTACGGACGTCCGAACCTTCACAGTCTACTGGACATCCGGCAGTCTCCGGATGTCCGGTATTCCACAACAGAAGTTAAATAGCGGTTTTCCGTTCTCCACCGGACGACCGGTCACCGGACGACCGACACACTCCGGACGTCCGGTCCCTCGGCACCTACCGGACATCCGGCTCACTCCGGATGTCCGGTACACCTTCACATAACGAAAATAGCGGAAGTCCGAAACCCTCCGGACATCCGATCACCGGACGTCCGACAACTGTGTACACAGTGTACTCTGTGGCCCCGTCTGGTGAACCTTCAGGCTTCGGACGACCGGCTTTCGTCGGACGTCCGGTGCTACCTGTGCCACCGGACGTCCGACACTAATAGTGCGTTTCTGCCACAACGGTTTGTTCTCTACTATGACTATATATAGTCTTCTTCTTCCACAAGATATGGTCGACCATTCACTTTGAGCTTACTCAAGAACACATTCACACTCTCTCTCTCACTCTCATACACCAAATCTTAGATCCCAAAAGGATTTGAGGGCATTTGTGAGAAGTTGTCCAATCAAGTGATAGATCCACTCCTTCCCCTTCTTTGCACCAAAGGAATTTGTGATTTGAGCAAGTCTTGAGCTTTTCCCATCATTCTTGTTACTCTTGGAGGTTGGAGACTCCTAGGCGGGAGGAGTCTTTCGGAGAGGAATCAAAAATTGTGATTACCCCCGTAAAGTTTGTGAGGGTTTGGAGGTCACCTAAAGGCCTACCACTAGTGGTTGGGAATCGCCTTCGTGGTGATATCTCAAAGAGAGAATAGGGTGAGCCTTCGTGGTGTTGGTGTGCCTTCGTGGTAACTCCCACCTCTCTAAACGGTGACGTAGCTTCCCTCCAAGGAAGTGAACATCGGCATACATCCTCGTCTCTCGAAGTTTCAGTTATTCCTGACCTTGACTTTCTACTTGTGGTTACTTGTCTCTAAGTTCTTACTTGTATCTTATTGTGCTAGATATTTACATACTTGTGTTACTAGCTTACCTTGCTTAGCATCTTACTTGCAATTGTTAGGCTCACTTTCCTATTCCGCACTATTGCCTAAAATTGCTAAGTAACAATTAAAATTTGTAATTGTACCTATTCACCCCCCCC
>LR738712.1:680589793-680616363 GCA_902687465.1 Secale cereale
CCCCCCCCCCTCCCCCCGGTGGATCGCCATTTCAGTTTTGACAAAAACAAAAGAAAATGATAAAAATTTCAAAAAATAAAATCCTTCGAGATGTATTTATATTACTATATCTACTAGTTAGGAAAATTTAAAAACTTAAATTTGCACATGTTTTGCAAAAAGGTGTTATGAAAAGGTAAAACGGCTATAACTTTTGCATACGATGTCAAAAAAAATGTATAATATATCAAAATGTTCAGCACAAAAATCTGCATCCGATTTTGACTGCCTACGGCCAGTTTGCAATTTTTTAGAATCCTCAAATTTTAAAAGGAAAAAAAGATATTCTCAAATTTCAGTTTTTTGAATTTTAGTTAAACTTGGTCAAACTGTGGTCAAACTACTTATTAAAAAGTATTAGTATTACTAAATAATTATTCAAGAATATTAGTGTTACTAAATAATTATTTCAGATTTTTTTTTTTTTTGAATTTTGGTCAAATCTGTGGTCAAACTATGGTCGAACTACTTATTCAAGAAATATTAGTGTTACTAAATAATTATTGTTTTTTAGAATAATAGTTCCAAACTCAAACAGTGAAATGTGTGACTTCATGCTCAAGCTAAACTCCTGAAGATTAATAGGATTGACATCTTACTATTGTCAGGAAAACAACAAGTGCGGAGTTAAGCGTGGTCAGGCTGGAGTAGTGAGAGGATGGGTGACCGGCCGGGAAGTTAGATGATTTGGAATGATAAGGAGTGAATAGAGATTAGAGGTTAAATTGAGCAGTGATGAGGGGTGGGTGATTAGAGAATAAATTATAAAATAATTCAGAAATTTAAAAATCGGTAAAAAATTGAAAATAAATTTTCGTAAAATTAGCTTTAGTCACGGTTGATGTTACCAACCGGGACTAAAGGTGGATCTCTAGCCAGCAGCCACGTGGAGGGCCTTTAGCCCCGGTTCGTATAAGAACCGGGAGGACTAAAGGGGGAGCATTAGTATCGACCCTTTAGTCCCAAATCCAAAACCGGGACTAAAGGCCCTTATGAATCGGAACAAATGGCTCATTTTCTATTAGTGCATACATAGCTATTCTAATACCACAGTAATACTGGTTATGAAGAATACCGCTTCGCTAGGTTAAGGCGCGACATATCATGCATCAGTGTAGTTAAAAAATACTCCCTCTGTCTCAAAAAGTAAAAATGTTTACACTACACTAGTGTTAAGAATGTTCTTATATTATGGAACGAAGGGAATGTTTCATTGTTAATCATTAGAAAATCAAGTCGCAATGAGACCATCCCATTTCCTTCAGTTTTTGATTATGATCTCCAGCGATGTGCCGACGAGTCATGTTGCCTAAGAAGGTTTCGAATTCCAAAAAACCGATCGACGAGCTACGTACTCAGGCGGCACGGCCGGCCGGAGCGTGACGACCTCGCCAGCGCTTGTATCCCTCCAGCGCGTCCTCCGCGCGCTGCCGCACGTGCTCCTCGGAAACCAGAAGCTGCTGCACCGCTGCCGCCTCCACCGCGGCAAGCTTGGCCTTCACCTCCACCAGCTCAGTCTCCGCGGCGCGCTTCGCGGCAGTGAGCACGGCGTTGGCCTGCGCCAACTCTGCCTCCGTGGATCGCTTTGCAGCGGCGAGCTCGGCCTTCGTCTTCACCACTTCCTCCCGAGCCGCAGCGAGCTCGGCCTTCGTCTTCACCGCCTCCGCCCGGGCCGCGGCGAGCTCGGCCTTCGTCTTCACTGCCTCCGCCGCTTGCTTTGCCGCGGCGAGCTCAGCCTCCGCCAGAGACGCGGAGTGTTCGGCCTTCGTCTTCATCGCCTCCTCCTCCACCGCCGCGAGCTCGGCTTTGGTATTCTCCAGCTCCCCTACCGCCGCGGCGAACTCAGACTTAACCTTCTCCCGCTCCGCGTCCGCCGCTCTCTTTGCCGCGGCGAGCTCGTTCTTGGCCTCCTCCAGCTGCTCCCGCAGCGCCGCGGCCTCGCGCTCCCTGGCCACCAGCTTCTCCTCCAGCTCGAGCTCGTAGTTCGCAGCCTGAACACAAACAATATGATCGATTGGTGGGCCGATTCGATTTCCCATGGTATTTGCTCGCAATACCTGCCGGAACGCTGAGTCGTCCGAAGGCTCGTGCGCCGCGAACGCGCGCTCCAGCTGTTGCGCGACGGCTTCCTGCAGCAGCTCCGTGTGTCCGTGGCGTGGCGGTGGCGAGTGCACCCTGGACAGCACTGAAAGAGGTGGCGAGTGTCCGTCGTTATCCCCGCCGTTGGCTTCCTCCCAAGTCCTCTTCTTCGCCAACGCCGACGCTTGCGCGACCGCCTTCTCCGCCAGCAGAACCTTCATCATGTCGTAGACAGAGGGATCCATGCCTAGCTAGCACAAGACAGCAATTTCAGGGCTGGATGAAATGAAACAGGGGAATCAGAGGGATTTCGATGTTCAGAACTTCAGTTACCTTTGGAACAGGAAGTAGTACGAGTTGAAGGCGGCGGCGGGGACGCTGTGGTTATCACGGCGGCAGAGACGGCGGGGTAGCTGTTGCGGAGACGGCGCCCGCGCCGGCACTGTGGGCATGTAGCAGGGAGCAGGTTCCTAAGATCAACAGCGACGCCACTGTGAGCACATAGCAGCTTCACCATCGATCTGCTTTCCTCAACGGTGAGCGCCGGGTTTCTGAAGGAGCCCTTGGACGGCTCGCCCCACTCCACGGCGCAATGCCACGGCTCCGGCGACGAGAGGAAGAAGAAGTCGTGTTTCCAGCCCATGATGGATTTGGACGCCCGGTTCGGCATCCCCGTGAAGCGCAAGCTGGAGCTGTCGCGCATGTGCCCGAGACAGTACCACCCTTTCTTGTGCTTCCGGTCGATGACGGACAGGTAGAAGAAGCGCAGGAACACCGCGAGCGACGGGGGCACGCCGGCGGAGCGGCAGAGCGCCAGGAAGCCCTCCATGACGCGCCACCCGTTGGGCGTGAGCTGGGCTGGCGCGATGCCGAAGTGGGCGAGCGCCTCGCGGAAGAAGCCGCGCAGCGGGAAGCGCATTCCGGCCTCCAGCGCGCGTGCGTACACGCAGATGGCCCCCGGAGGCGGCGTAGAGTTCGCGCGCAGGTCGCCGGCGGGGCGCGCGGTGTACTGATCCTTGGGTACGCCGTACTTGTCGCAGAGCGCGTCCACCTCGTCCTGCGTGCGCAGGGACGAGACGAAGGCCTTGACGTCCGTGGGCCGGGACAGTGCGGCGGCGGCGGAGATGCCGTCCCCCGGGTAGACGGAGGAGGAGGACGGCATGGTGCGCGTAGGCTGCCAGCCGGCACCGTCTCCTCCTTTCCTCTACTGTGCTGCGTGCAGAACTGCAGACGAACCGGAATGGTCCCTTCGGCCCACACACCATCATGTTGACTGGTCTCCAAAATAAAAGGGCGAGACAAACTTCTTTTTTTCGTTCTCTCTTTAGAGCATCTCCAACAGGCGCCCAAAAAGTGCTCCGCGCGCTAAAATTCGAGTTTTTTGGGCGTCGGGCAGCTCCAACAGAAGCTGTAAAATAGTGCGGGCGCGCAAAAGGATTGGGCGCGCGCTGAAAAGCGCCATCTAAAGCTGTAGATTTGAGGCGCCGGATTGCGCGCGCTTCACAATTTACACTGCGTGGTTTTTTGGGCGCGCGTTTTAGGCATCTGCTAAAGCAATGTTGGGTCCGGCGCGCTAAAAGTGCATTGGGCGCGCACTAAAACTTTTTTTGGGCGCCGATTTTTTGTGCCGAGATGTTCTTACTTGCTTCTCAGCGCTAGTTTCTTCATTTTCTTCTTGATTGTGGTTGTGGCATCTATGTGAAACATTGAAATTGTTTCATGCACTACACGATTTGCACGATCTACTAAGGGCATTTGCAACGACGACATCAAATTTTTCTCCCGCATATGTCAGCGCACGCGATGTGGGAGACCGCTATCCAACACTGCATGTATACATTTGAAACACTTTTATAAACAAATCGGATAAAATTCGTGCAAACACAACGGATTTCATTCACATCTGAGGACATTCGTGAGGATTTTTGTCAGATTTCAAACATTAAGAAGAAAAAGCCGTTCTGACCCGATACTAAACTTATCCTACAGTGGTGTCCAGCGCCCAAGCCCTTGTCGTCCTTCATCCACCGTCTTCGTGAGCACCGGCGATAAGACCGATGAAGTGAAGTTGCAGTCTCCGACGAGGAAGAGTAAAAGACGGGAGATTGACCGGCCGACATGGGAAACAAGGCCTTGCCGTCTCCCATGCCCTACTCATCCTCCGAGGAGTCCACGCCTTGTTCATCGCCGGAGGACATGAGGTCCACGATGAAAATGGTGGCGCCCGTGTTGTTGTCGTCTCACCGGGCCGCTTGATAGTTCACCGACAACGCTTAGGAGACGCACCTGGTGTTCCTCTCGTCTATGGTCGCATGTAGATGCACCTCCGCGGCGGCCGCTTCCTGGCGAGCGATGGCTTAAGCGCGGAAAGCCTCGTAGATGGCACGCTGCTCCGCAAGCCATGGCCGCCACCCTCCTCGCGCGCTCGCCGTCGACATGGCCAGAGGCGGAGGACGAAAAAAAATTAAGGTGTGGCGAACTCTTAAGTAAAAAAAAAATCGCTGCTCGCTCGCTGCCCTGTGTGGCAATATCCAGCCACCCCTGACTCTTGCTTGATGCGACGTCCATAGCCGCTGACGGCCGTCTCATCGTCCGCCTGCTCCTGGTCAGAATTGTTTGTTGTTCTTTTTGAGGGGGTAAAACCACTTTATTCAATTGCTAAATAATTTAGGATTGCATCAATATCAGGTGTTCCTAAAACCAGAATCAAGGGAAGCAGCAACTCTTGCCAGATCATGTGCTTCAAAATTTGATCTCTTTTCCATCCTCTTAGATTGTGTTGTCGTTGTGGGTTGGAAGGTGCCAGATATCTTGTGTCGGGGTGTTCTTGCCGGGTGTCCCTTGGCGTAGTAGCAATGTTAGGGGTTTGTGGATGTTGTGTATTGGGAGAGTCGGCAGGGGTCGCCCGTGTGGTTGTGAGGTTTCTTGCCATGTGAGTAGTTAGTCTGTACTCCGTTTGTATTGATTTTTGCCTGCTTTTTTGTAAATTAACCGGACAATTCTCTTCTTAATTAATCGATGGGCCAAAACTTTTGCCTCCGTTTCGAAAAAAAATCAACTCTCTAGTTTCATGTTCGATCTTCATCGGATCAAACTCCTCAGATCTTGCTTGAATGTCCTGGATGATGAAGGATCAAATACCACTGTCAGGATATTTCAGATGCTTCACTGTAGATAAGCAAATCTGTAGGATGTAGCTACTTGCACTTTGCAAGGTAGAGATCAGATGCCAGATCGATACCTTCCCACATGCCATGCCCAGCAAACTAGCAAACGGTTGTCTGCATGTGTTAGCGAGTTTTCACATCGAGAGATGACGGCCGATTAGGAGCAGCTAGTTATCCATAGGTATAGTTTTTTTCATCAAATCAAGGTATGGCGGCTGCCACCCCTTGCCCATAGGGGTCCTCCGCCAGTGGACATGGCCCTCTGCCAGCCGATGCTGCACTAGGAGAAACATCTTGTATCGTTGTTCCTCGTATGCCTACTGGAACTCCGACGTAGGCACCAACGATGTATTGCGTCTGCGCTAGCTCCATGGTGAAGCCGGCGTGCATAGGCATGTGCTCCTGCTGCAGTGTTGTTGGAGCTCGTCTCCATCACGGGGTTGTCATCGTTGTCGGAGACCTCGGGCGAGCTGGTCGGCATGTCGGCCTCTATCCGCCTGGCACGACGGCTCTGCCAGGCGGTCGCAAGGGCGGCTCTCTCATGCTTCATCTCCGTGGAAAGGCTCTGCCACAAAGCGTTGCCGCCGGCAGTCATAGCGAATGCGGTGCAAGGGAGGAGGATGTGGAACAACTTGTGTTGTGGAGTGGAGTTAGCCCTGTGTGGCTGCCTTTAAATAGCGGATTCCAGTCAGGCCAGGCGTTAGGGTATGTCAATGCGTGGCACAAGAGTGAGTTACTCGGCCGGCGAGCCTACTTAATGGTTGCATACAAACGAACAGGGCATTGAACGTGTGTGGCACATATCCGTCCCATCCAGTAACGCGTCTCCGGCATTGAACAGGCGAGGACACCGGAGACGTGTCGTGGGCGACGCCCGAGTCGACGCGCCGCTTCAATGGCGGAGCCAGTGAGAGGTCGCGTCAGCTCTGGACCAGCTTAAAGTGGAGCGGACGCTCTATAGTGGCATGCATGCGGGCAGCTGACGCAGGGTGAGAACACGCGCAGGCGAGAGATGATGATTTAGGATGAGACAGGGTGGTCACAAGCGATTCTCGATGCTGTCCGAACGCCCACAATTTTGTTTCATGTTCGTCTCCAGTTTATGAGGAAAAGTGTATTTTTAAACTTTAAACCGCCTTGCGGACCGATGCAGCATAGCCTCCGGACAACGATGTGTGAACAGGTGCGGGCCGTTTCAGGGTCTGGAGTTGGAGATGCCCTAACAACACCTGCCTTCCCAAGCGCTCGTTGCAGCTTAAATATTTTTGCTTTGTTTTGCCTGAAGCGTGCATGCTCGCTGTAGGTGCGACCACGTTGGATTGTGCGGGCGTCGGGCTCGTGCGTAACGCTGCGAAACAAGTGTGCACGCACACGACCTTTGCAGAAAAATATATCGTGCGTGAAGCGGGTGATTCATGTCTGCTCTATCTTGTGGGATCGTGTAGAAATCGGGCACGGCCCATCATCGTCTGTGTAGCAGTTCTCCGCCCGATATCCTGACCTGACCTGACCTGACCATGTGTGCCACTGGTGCTGGGGACGCAATTGCGTTTTGTGTGATAACTGATACGGGGGAGTGTGTGTGTGTGGCACTGTGTCTGTGGCAAAAACTTTACGTCCAAGGAGCCCCTACATTTTTTGTCCTAGCGTGGGTAGTGTCAGGCAGAGCCAGCAGCCGAAGCAGCAGATTGGGCTGCTGTTGACCCAGTTTTCCAGTGACACTGCACGCCTTTAGCACGAGGCATGAATCAAACTGGCGAGAGAACGGAAACAACAGAAAAGAAAGCAGCCGTGGTGCAGAGCAGACCTTGGACCAACCAAACCACAGAAGGGGCTGGGCTGCCACTGCCCAGCTCCTTTTTTCTCGTTTGATTCTCCTTTGGCTGCGTGCATGTGGCCATCCACACCACTCACGCTCACGGGGCCTCCATACAAAAGCCATCTTTTGGGGCATTTGGAGGGCGATGTAGAAACGATGTTGTGTTTGAAAGAAAATTGATTAATGATCCAATTGAGCCGATCAACAAAATATGTCACTGGATAACAAGCTGGGCTATTGCGCAGGTAAAGGCGGAAAAGCAAAAGATGCTGGGAGCAAGACCTATCAAACAAGTGGCAAATGAAGTGTATAGAGCTTCAGCTTCGTATGGGTGGACTCCGGGCGTACTTCGCATCGGTGGCTAAAAGTTTGCTCCTTCGCAGTCGAGTAATGCTAGACCCACGTAAACTTACGTGAGGTTTTTACGTAAAGGCTGATGTGAAGGTAGTTAATTGGATGAGGATTAGTGGCTGGGCCCATCCCAGTTGAAATCAGGGGGGAGAGGATTATAGGTTGGAAGATTACGTTACTTTACGTAGCCCCCGTTCGTAGATGGAGCATTATCGTTCGCAGTCTCCCTTCGCCAGCAAGCTTTAAGATGTGTGCTCCAAGACTTGATTCCTTGATGCATCGGTTCGTTTTAGCTAATCACCTAAGTATACTTGATTTCTGGAAAAGACGGTAAAGTTATCAACGTTGAATCTACTGGTCAAAGTTGATGTGACTATCACTGTTGTTTTACTCAAATTCTCTATGTTTACTTTATTTTCTAAACTACTATGTGCTCATATATAGCGTAATCCTCACTTTCTCACCACTAAAGGATTTTAAACATGTATAGCCTGAAAGTTAATTTATTTTAGCTCTTGCGGATGTTTTAAGCCATTAATATTTCCGGAAAATATATAGTTATATATTTTTAGATATAATTGATTTTGATATGGCTGATCTACATACCCGAATGATATACACTAATATTTACCTTACCGTCTCAGGTGTCAGCATCAGCAAATTCGAAGCAGTAGTCCGCAAATCAACTGACTGCCCATATTGGACGCTTTTTTTGGACGATCCGGCGTCCAATAGTTGAGCTTTCACACAGGACATCATCAATTGGGCCGCCCAACAGTGAGATAACAATGTAGGTAGTACTGCTGCTGTATTGATTTTTTTTAGCTATTTTAGTCTGTTTTTCATATTAGAAATATTGAATTTTTTGAACAAGAACATTTTACAAAAAAACAGACCAATTTCTGTTTACGTGAACATTATATAGCGAATGTTTTAAATTGTATGTTCAACATTTTGTAATATATCCTGAACATTTTCTAAATATATAATAAACATTTTTAATATACATTGAATAGTTTTTGATATTTCAAAAAAATGGATTTTGATTTTTTGTTGAAATTCTACCAATAATTTTTTATATCCCTGAACAATATCTGAAATATGCGAACTTTTTCTGAAATTATGGTGCACTTTTAAAAAACAAACATAATTTAGTTTGTAACATATTATGGCTCCGAGCCTAGCTAGCTTGCGGGCATCGGGGAAATATCTGGTACTTCCATCCCTAGGGTGCTCCCGGTGCTCCAAACTCGGTAGCATATTTTGAAATGTTCAAACAATTCTGAAACAAATCCAGCACATTGACACAACATCAATGTATGTTGTCAAAAAAAATCAAATCAAAATTGGAAACATTGCTTGAGATACAAAAATGGTGAAATGGTCATCAATGTGATAATGGGCCTAATCCGGAGCCCAACTTTACTATTTACTCTCAAATTTGTCATTTATGTTTCTCAAGCTATGTTTCGAATTTTGATTTGAAATTTTTTGACAACATACTTTGATGTTGTATCAATGTGCTGGATTTTTTTTCATTTTTTTTAACTTTTAAAAATGCGCCACCGAGTTTTGTAGCACCGGAAGCATCTTAGGGGTGAGAGTACTAGATATTTCCCCTGCAGGCATCACCAGTGAGGCTAACGGTTGGCCATGGCCTGATGCAACAGTCACTTGGGAACAATAGCACGAGCTTTGCTTTGTTACCCCGCTTTGGTGATAACCTAGCCATACTATTTGTGCTACATCTGGCCAACCGCAACTCCAGCGCACGCTTTAAATGGTCCGGTTGTGTCCATTTCAGCCTATAGGGACATAAATCGCAGCCCAATGCGTCGGAGCAAACAGACAAATGTTTGAATTTTATCTGTTTGTCTTCCATTCGGTTTCACATTTGAACCGTGTTTGCGTTGAAACGGATATCACGCGGACGGGTGAAATGCATGCGTTTGTCCTTTCCTAGCCCGTCTGTCGGGGACACGACCCCCCTATTCTCGCCCTCCCCCTACCCCCGCCAGCGCCGTCGCCACCGATTTTTCTGGCCGCCTCCTCGCTTTTCATCCTGGCCACCAAAACCACGACCACCCCTGGCCATAACCGCCCCACACCCACGTTTCGGAGGAGTTTTTTGCCGGCGTTTGTGGCTCTTTGTCGTCGCATCCGGTACCAAGGAAGATGTGGCTGCCGGCTACGCCCATCGACCCCAACATCTTCCGGCAGACGCTGCATAGCCGTCGGCCGCCGACCGGCAACGCCAACCTTGTCTGCTACCTGTGAGGGGAGCCCGAGGTGCTCTTCCCGTTTTCTATTGGGTTTGGTTGTGTTTTCTTTAGACGTGGAACTATTTATTTGTAAGAGTATTGGCAATGTTTGATTTATTTGGTTGTGAGACTATTTTTACAATATGCATACTTAAATGTGCATATAGGAGCATCAGCCGGCTGTGACGAACGATATGCGTCAGTGCATTGGGCGCACGACCGGCGCATCCAGGAAACCGGCTGAACACTACCTCATTGCCCTACTGAAACAGAAAAAATCCGAACCAAACGGAAGTCTGTTTGAGGTCATGCGTTGGAGTTGCCCTAAGTCCCTATTGTTTTGCCGTTGGCTGGCTGGCGAGCTGCTCTGTTCTTTGTACTAGATGCCCCGGTTCCGCCAATGGCGCAAGAACCGAATTAGAAAGAACGGTATTAGTAAGTAGGAGATGCAACTGGAAATATAATGCAATGTGGATTGTATTACATCATGTATTAACCACAAATCATGAAATCAATACCAGAGAACCAAACAATGTCAACACCTATGTACTAACAACCAACATTTTAGCATAAGGAGTATCACAGGAGTGATTATTTGCACATCAGGAGTATCACAATTACAACTAAAGAGGCATTGTCCTCACTGCTGTCCCTGAGCCCTTCACAAGGAGAGTTCCCAGCCTCGCAACTTCTTCCTCCAGCTCTGCACATGACCCTCAGTTACGAACCTCGTCCCTCAGCAATTAGACTCCGGTAGTTTGCAAACTCCCATTTCCCATAGCAGATTGATTTACATGGCTACTCTCACCAATAAGAGGACCAAGCGCAGAAAAGATTCAGAACTTTTGGAAGCAAACAATTATAGAGCTATGGGTATCTAAGCACTTACCATGCCTAATCGCATGAATCCAACAAATTTGCCAACTCAAATGCTACAAAGACCAAATGATGGTGTGAGGCAGCTCACCATATATCATCGACTCTTACAATGATAGATCCATAGATCAGCGAGGATATTCATAACTGCTTCACCTAAGAAGGCCAAGATGCCATACACACAATTAGAGCCAAAACAAAATCTGAAGCAGTGGAAATAGCCATCCACTTGCTGGAGGAAATAAATGAAATAACAAGCAAGAAGAAGCAAAATGATGTCGGCAGTGTATCAAAAAACCGTACTGAAATGATCAATACACAAAAAAGGAAGCGATCTCTAGTTGTCAATGCACTGAATTTAGCATATAAATGACATGGTGACTAAAATAATTACCTTAGATCATCTTAGGAAATGTTCCAGCAAAGAAGGCAATGACTTTTCCGTATCACCCATAGCATGAATTTTTCAACTTCAAATCGTATGATACCATGGACTCTGCATATGTTGATAGGACATAATAATTAGCCACAAAAAGCAGGGGTACGGATAACACATCGAAAGTAAAAGCAGAGAGCAAATTTAATGCTTACAGCAAAGCATGGGCACAGATAACTTGCTGGGTCATCTGCCACTACTTTATTATCTATGAAGAAACTAAAAGTCAAATGTACAACTAAATCAGGAATAAGAACACCATAGAACACTGGGCTTGGTCTGCATGCAAACCATTAATCTGATTGGAGATGGAAAACTAACCAAGATCGGTTAAAGTCTGAAGGTAAGATATACGTACAGTCATTCGAGTAAATAACAGAAAGGTAACCACCAGATCATCTTCTGTTCTAGAACTCTGTATATATCTGTGTTTAAAATATTTGGCAACAAAACTGACATATTAGGTATTTCTATTGACTAACACAACCCATCTGTTGCAGAGCACACAACTTTTAGATACCTTTGATGAGCAATAAGATCTATGTTGGCATAAAAATCAAATGCATGCTCAATCAAGGACTTTATAAATGAGGTAAAAACAAAGGAGAACACAAAGCTTATATTGACAACCAGCCAAAGTCCAGTACCTGGCCAATGCAGTATGATGGGATATTACCCAATTGGAAATCGTAAACAAAAAACTGATTACAAATAATAATGATATAATATTTATAAAATGAATTCAAGAATTTAAATAAACAAGCCCTGATTATATACGAGTGCATACCAAAGTTTTGTGAGGTTAGGCCTGAACATAAACATGAGAAATGAGCGTGAGCAAGTACCAATAGCATCTAATTCTTGGCCCAACCTGTACTGTTTAATCAGTATATATAATAGGGTGAATGAACTCAATATGTATGAAAGGAATAAATAAGAAAAATATTGTACCTCATGCATTGGCACGGGTCTCGCCGATCTGAGCCTGGCAACAAAACATACCAGCGTGTAAAGGAAGGATTGCAGAAAAATTAAGAGAAGCAGATGCCAAGTAAACAAAAAGCATGTATCTTAGTCATCTCAATCATATTGTCCATAGCGCTCCTCTAGGAATGAGCAAGAAAATGATCAAAAATCATATGGCAAAGGAATATCTAGGACAACACAAACAACAACAATAAAGGAAACACTACGCATTGCTCGGAAAAACGCCCCAACCCTGGAGGTCGTGCGTGAAGGGGCCGACATGGTGGCATATCGACCGCACCTGACAGTTGCGTCTTGCTGTTGCTAGCCCTCATCGCCGATGTGCTCCTTCCTTAGTCGCTGCCCTCGAACCTCCTACTTAGCTGGGGAGGGGAGGGTAGCGGGGCGCAGGAGCCGTGTGAGATCGGCAGCTGCCATCTCCCACCCATTGAGCCGCCTACCTGACTGGCACCTGCTCCGCCCCTCCTTCGGCCAACAACGTCTAGGTTAAGCGCTTCCTCGGAACTACTGATACAGAATTGAAAAAGAAAGAATGGAAAATGCCTTATTAGCAACACATGGATACCCCCAGTTTATAGAAGGATAGTAAGCATGGAGATGAGTTCATAGACATGGTGCTCACCAGAAGGGCTGCTGGTGATTCCTATATTCTTCAGCGGAGGAGAAACCAAATTAAGAGAGGATCATCATGTTCTATCTTACTCAAGTGACCAAAAGATGATATAATCATTAATTATTTTGTGCAAGAATAATATTAATAAATTCAATAGTTCAGAAAGAGTGAAGAACAATATTAATCAATAGAAAGAGCGAAGAAATTACCTCCTTCTGCTCAGTAACACCGCCATGTACAAATCATATAACCTGCAGATTTCGAAAGAAAAACTTATGGCCTCATAAAAGTTGTGGCATAGTTCTAAAAAGTTGGATCGTGAGATTCAACTTTTACATAACAAGCAATTTATATAGCAAATTTCACACTCTATATTCTTTCTCATATCTTTTCTTAATGTCCCGTAACTCCATCCATATAGTTTATATAACAAGTAATTTCCAAAAAAATAATTTAGTTCACACCCTCAGATCATCACACTTTGTATAGGCAACAACAACTACCAGACGTACGGCACACTCTGTTCTACTAAACATGTCACGCATGGCTGGTATTCCAAAAGAGAGCAGTCACATGTGAAGAAGAGTCTCACTCAAGTAGGAGGTCATCATGTTGTGTTCTGTTTCTGGCCATCAGTCTCAAGGATTCATGTCCAGACTCCAAATTCCACTTTCTTGTGTATGCACAAAGGACAACTAATTGGACTCTGCATCTATAGTTTTCTGCTTCAACAGGTTAACAAGATTCATGTCCAGAATCCAAGTCACAGCTTTCTTGCTTATGTAGAAAGAGGGAAAGACAGTAATGCTCCATTGCCTTTTAGATTTATTACATTTAAAAGCTAGATAGTAGAGCCAGTTCCTACAGGTCAAATAAATTCTATGCAAATAGTGCCCTGTAACCAGTATACACACACATTCAGACAAAAAGAAAAACATGGACATAAAAATTGTTGCACCCATGATTTCTACTGTATTTGCAACATCCATCCATTTATCTCTGTATATCCATGAAAGCAAGAGTCATCGTCAAAATGTTTGTCCGTTCAGCAAGCGAGCAGTTACTACAACGCTTCTATTACCCACCCCTACTTAAATGTTTTGAAGAGGTTATGTCATAGGTGGTTCCGGTATGGTCTTTTAATAGGTTATTAATAAGTCATTTCTCGATAAGTTGCTGCTTCCATGGTCTGTCCTGTGCACGGTGGGTTATTAGAAGACAAATATATCAAAACGAAGTGAGTATTAACCACACAAACACACACAATTTTGATATGAATAAATATGTGTGCACTAACACAACAATCACAAAGGATTAGCATATAGCTTATCAGACAAAAAAGGACAGTCTTTATAACACCAAGTCACAACAAAAGAAATATACTCTCCACAGAACAAAGAACTAACGAGGGAATATCAATTTTAAAGAAACACCAAAATTCATTGAAACTATTGAACAACAGGAAGCATAATAAGAATTGCAGATACCACTTTTGACCTTTTACACAAACTGAAGGTAGCATTGTAGGTACTAATTAACCCTGGGCATATAATAACATGTAGTCAAATAGCTGAATCAAGGAAATTTGATAGTAAGAAAAGAAATGGGGGCGTTCTACAACCATAGCTACAGTGTACATAACAAAAGTTAGCTGCTGGGGGGGGGGGGAATGGATGCACCTTGGGTATTAGTAGTTGTCGCTGGTCATATTTCTCGGTTGAAATTGGTGGGGGCATATAAGTACGTAGCTTCCCGTCGAAACCAGCTGCCCCTAGGAGAGCAAGTACAGATAGATTAGAATGGGGTGGGTTTGAGGCACAAGTGAGAAGCAAGGAAAAAGGAAAGGGGAGGAGGACCCATACCTGGTTCTCTGACTGCTGCTGCCCATGGTCGAAGGAGAGGGAGCGGCGCAGGGGAGCGGAGGGGGAATAAACACCAATAGCCTCTTATCCCCCCAATCTGTTTTCACCTGCAATTTTTAGTGGTTCAGATGCATGAAGACATATATGCAGCGGCAAGAACAATGAAATAAGAGAAAATGACCTCACATTAGTTGATCCAAAGAACACATAGAAAGTATATATTTTTTACGTGCCTTGTAAATCGGCAAGTCATCGATGATTGATCTTCTTATAGAGAGCTATGCGTCCACCTCGAGAGTTGATTCAGTTGGAAAAGAAAATGAATCAAACAACCCAAAAAAATGAAATGTAAAAAGTGCGGTAAAGAGATGGTACTGATGAATGTATACATTGGCGAAGTTGCAGAGGTACAGCTACTGGGCTGCTCTCATCAGGCCATCCAAACCCTACCCATGAAATATATAAATGAATTAGAGAAAGGAATAAGAATAAACACTCAGTATCGGTGACGGCTGAAGGCCGAGCTCATGGTGGGGAGGTGCATCGGTAGTAAAACTGACACATTCATCAAGCAAATGCTGACTGCCATATGACACAACCAGCAAGGTAAGAAATCGGTTCATGGAGGAGCTCAACCTTGTCGATCTGGTTGTGTGGACGCTGGATGTAGAAAGAGAGCATCCTTGCTCTTCTTGAGGGGTTGAGCTGACCTTGGTTGGGAGATGAAGGAGGCTGGTGCAGAGTCGGCGGCACCAGCAGCGACCTCGGCATATGCAGTCGACGAGGAGGGCTGCCGGTCCTTCTGGAGCTGACGACGCCTCCTTCCTCTCACCCTTGGCCTCCCGCGGTGGAGGAGGCGCCAATGACTGCAGCGACCTCGTCCAGGTTCATCTCGTCCTCCCGTGATTTCCTCGTGACAAGAAATCTCGGCGCCGGTCTGAATTTTCTGGCAGCGTGGCAAGTACCCTAGGCAAATTAACAATCACTCAGGGTTCTAACACAAGAAAGCATTTATGCACTGTATGGCTGCCTTCTGTTTGGGGATTATAACATTATAAGATCATAATATGTTGCACCAAAAAAGTGATCAAGCTCATCACCAATTTGACCACTCAATCCAATAGTAAGCCTCAGCACAACAAACACTCGCCAAGGGTCAACATCCCTAGTCCTATGAACTTGCAGCATTAAAATAAATAGTCATTTCGAACCTACATTTTGCACAATCAAGAAATCCAACAATAAGCTGTGAACTGCCACAGAAATACCAACGCAGAACCATGGACAAATTTCAACAGCAAGGCTGCAGACCCGACGTTGCAGGTGGATGAAAGGGTAAACCCTAGGGGAACGAACGAGGCGTGAATGGAGGGGGACGAGAGGGGCGAACTTCGCGGCTGGAGGAGGAGAGCGCGGCGGAGGCGGAGGGGGAGGCGACGTACCTGTCCAAGTCTCCGTCGTCGTCCTCGGCGCAGGGGACCGAGCCGCCGCCGCCGCCGGAGACGGGGGATGAGGAGCTCCCTGGCGCGGTCGCGGGGCCTTGTTGTCGCTCATCATTAGGGGCTCAGGCTCCACGCGCTGTGACGGCGGCGATGTCGCCCTTCCCTGCCTCGTACCCTCCCAGATCGGGGCCCGAAGCAGCCACTCCCGCCTCCATGGTCTCGCGCCTGAGCGGCGCCTCTTCGCAGCTCGACGCCACCATCACTGCTCCTTTCGCCTCTTTGCGGGTCGACGCCGCCACCACCGCTCTTCTCCTGCCGCCGACGCCGCATCCGCCGCTCCCCGCCTCGATCCAACCGACCCCGCATCGGCCGCTCCCCCACCTCGAGCCAGCAGCCGCCATGGATCCTACGCGGGAGGAGGAGAAACGCGAAGGGGAGAAGGCGGCACGGTGGTGGTGGCGAGCACAGAGAAGGGGACGCGGGGCTCGAGGAGAGGAGGGACGATGGATCGGGCTTTTCATCGTGCACAGCACAAGATCCATCTTTTTTTCACCCAAACTCAGTCAGCAAAGCACACTGCAATGTGGTCCACCTAGATGGCTGGCCCAGGCGTCATCCACCGAACTGAAAAGACACGACGTGATGCAAAACAGACGGTTGGATGTTTGACAGCCAGTTGAAAAGGACGAAAAACTTTACACGTAGGTAAAACGGACGAGGGAGATCGTTGAGCGCGAGGGATGGCGCTGGATCGACGGGTACTCTAGGAGACTTTATATGTTAGACTAGATGACCCGTTGCGCCAATGGCGCAAAAAGCATCGGCCAGCCAAGTTTGTAAAGCATGTGTATGTGATAATTTAATGCATATATATATATATATATATATATATATATATATATATATATATATATATATATATATATATATATATGTGATAATAGGCAAAGAGGAAGCAATGATATTACTTGATGATTGCATATATTTATCTCGTAGTGCTGATACATACTGTTCTTAGAAATTTACAATGAGCATAATCAAATAGAAACTTAGTTTTGATACATAGTGTTTTAAGAGAACCCAGTGCTGATACATAGTATTGGCGCATCATATAGATCATTGTAGTTATGAGCCGATGATCATCAGTCAGAGCCGTTGATACATATGCCCTAAATATCCATTGACGGTCCATCATTACCTAAAGTAGAGATTCCTTCTATATCATCGTCCAGGCTCCAACAATATATGTTTGTCTGTTGGAGATCATACTCTGACTATGTAGTTGCGTCATTCGGACGATCAGAAACATATCTTACCTGTGACAAAACATGATTTAGATGGTTATCATTGGATGTTGATCCTCCTGTGAGTTGGCATCTACTGTACGGTAAAGTTCTTTTGCTGCTATGTGATTTCCATTGAGGGTGCTAGATTTAGGTCGATGATGTTGTCATCTTGTGATCACTAAAAATACAAAATCTTCTCCAACATTACTTAGGAGCAGAAACCACTTTCTACAAAAAGTTCAATTGGGTCAAGCAAAGGGAATGAGCACGGGAAAGGATACAAAGGAGCAATATTTCCAGAAAGCATGGATGGACCAACTCTTTGTTGGCAGCAAGCGGTCCTGATATTATAGCCTATAGCTCCAACGGCTCAAGATCATCTATGAATAAGGACCCTACAACATGCTCCAGCCTTCCAGTGACACATGCATCATATGACATTTCATAATAGCAATGTGAGACTCGTTATTTAGGTAAATTTCGTGATATTAGGCATAAATCAGCAATTCCTGATATATAAACACAAAGATACCAAATTATGGAAGGTACTAAAGAACCATAACACTTTTCTGTAAGAACTTCATAGTGAGCAGTAAAACTAAAGTCAACCAAACAATGCACTTTAAAATGAACTATCATTTCAACTGAAATGTTTTAAGAAGTCCCGATTGATCACTCATGATATGAAGAATTGTTGTACCATATATACAAAACATACCTTGGTATGGTAGTCACTTTGTCCTGCTAAATTGAAGTGGTGATCAAATGTGTCGATATCATATCACTTTGGAGCTATAAGCCAACAACGTGAAGTGTGAAATTCTAAAAATATTACAGTGAATCTTGAAAAATGAACATGAATATATAAATATATATACTCATGGGGCCTTGCTCATATATATATGGTTTTAATGGGGCCTTGCTCATATATATTCATGGGGCCTTGCCCGAGGAACATCACTTAACTAAAACATCTATGGTTTTAATGGAGGTATTGTCAAAAAGGAAGCAAGCTTCAGAGTGTGGCTATAAATCTCGAATTAAAACTTGACAAATCAGACCTGATAAATTAATACCCATGGAACTGAAATAGTACAAAGCTAGCCTGCCAAATAACAGCTGGAACCAAGAAAGAAAATAATAAAAAGAAACCCCGATAACAATTTATATCCAGTAATGTAAGTTATTCCTAATCCTTCTTAAATACAAATTAATGTTAAGCAATAACAGTCAGAAATGATAATAACAATTTATACCAACGCGAGATCTGAAGCTGAACAACCAATTTTCCTCTTTATTTCCTTAGCTGCTCCAGCAGCCTTATTTGCATCTGTAATCAAATACAGGAGGTGCGTAAACATACTATTCCCCATCACTTATGGTGTGTATCAGTAACGACAGGAAGCTTCTGCCTCACATAATCAAATTACATTTCAAAAACAAAGATGATATAGAAACACAAACTTAATAAGCATCTAAGTGCGAGTTTGCAACTCATAATTCTAATGCATTGGTATCATGAAAATCAACTCACACTTGACAAAACTGAATTTTTGAATTAAGTTACTATTATACATATATCTAGTGACAGATTAATCATTTATGTCTTTATAAAGATGGTATTAGACTCCCATAGCTTGCAAACTCCCATTTCCCTTAGTAGATTGATTTACATGGCTACACTCACCAATGAGATCTATGGCGGCATAGAAATCAAATGCATGCTCAATCAAGGACCTTATTAACCAGCACTGGTTGAGGCATTGTTAACTAATGACCAACTATACAAGAGAAATTTATACAATGTCATTAGTCTCCTCTCAAATTATCATTATGCGGCGCTTTACTCAGCCAGTGCGGATTTGGCATAGTAAGGTTTTAAGAAGATAGCTTGAAATGCATCTGTTAACTTGTAGCTCACTTCTTCGTCTAGCTCACTAATCATTAAAAAATGTATACACGTACATACTGGATAACAAGGTGGAGAACACAGGTACCTGACGGTAGTACCAAAAATAGTAGCATACAATTATGAGTTATTAACAAGAGAAGTGGATGTCGTGCGTATTGAGGAATAATTATATCCATTACAGAGGTAATGACAGTGCCAAGACTTGTACTACCATTGCTGAATAACAGAGTTGTAGGGTAAATAAACGTCACAACATCTCATTTCCTTGATATTAAGGGCATATATTAAGTGTCTAATGCTTAATCCTATATATTTGCCAAATCACTATCTAGAATTTTGTTACAAATCACCAGCAAAAGCTCTAGCAAAATTCTAGTCCATATGCAATCCATGATGTATAATTATATGTGCTTTTACCGTCTACATAATCACCTTAAATTTAGACTCTGTGTTTTCTCTGAAAGTTTACCTAAAAATAGTAAACTACATGATAGCAGACCATGCAGGTTAGCAAGCCTGTATAGTGTATAAAGACATGATTGGTTACAAAACTATATTCGCGCATTGTATCTCTCGTCCTGGGCAGGCATGAGGAATGCTTGCATCATCTGGAGCTAATTGTGATGAAGACCTCGTCACGCGAGACTCCAAGTTGCAGAGCCACCTCCTCAACCAGTGTGGATTTTGCGTGGCACAGACTTGCTAACGCTTACCTAATTTTTTATTTTCTCCCGTCTATTTAACATATTTCTCTTCTTATCCAGCTTTCAAAGGAAACTGTGTTATAACCGTTTCTGTAAAATTTGAACAAATCAAAGCAAGTGTTCAGTTTAGTTTTCACCATATGTTCATTGGATCCTACTCTAGTTGTACAGATTTTGTAAAGTATGAATCATATTCAACAAATAACATGTCACGTATATAATATCATCTTAGGCCAACAATGCCTTGAAGGAGAGAAATATATCTATATATCTATGATAGATGAGGAATGCAAATAGTTTTCCCATACATCACAGCTAAAAAGTTTAAATCTACGATTAATGAGCAAATGAAATTCCAATAAGTATGCAATGATGCACTGGCCAGGAGCTAATTTCATCAATATTGTAATCTACTTCTGTAAAAAAGAACCTCATCAACTGTATTTTGATTCCCGCAGTCGTTCACTCCAGAAGCTAAGGTCCCAGTGTGCCAGATCATTGCCTTCTGCAGAACCAAAATATTTCAGAGGCTTTTAGATCGTCCATATCTGCAATTAAGAACAATAATTAATAAGGAGATATAATGCTGATGGATAGGCCAAACGACCACGGCACACCGGTTGCTTGTATGCAGCTGCGGGCTGCCGATCCAGCGCGCACCCCAACGACCGTGCGCGTGTCTGATCCAGTCTCGTGCTTACGTCAAAGGTCCGCCGGGCTAACCGGCGCTCCCCGTACGACGGTATGAAAAACAGCCATCTCGGCATGGCTATCCACCTCTATTCCCCGTGCTTGCTGCTGCGTGTGTCCGCTCGTGCTTGTGTTGTGCATTTATGTTGGATTGCCACTGCATTTGTTTGCTGCAGCATGTCATCTGATATCAACATTTTTGAAGCCATCATCGGTTAAGCGGCAAGGATCGTCTTTTGTTTGCTGCAGCATGTCATCTGATATCATGGTTGATTCATCAAGGTAAGTTGCTACATACTGCACATGTAGCAATCTCATGTTTTTGTAGTTTACCATCATTGATATCTGAGACAAATTTTAGCATCATTCTTAATGATATTCCCTTTGCGGGATCTACAATAGTCACAGTCACCTATTGAGAAGAAACGAACATGTCTCATTTATATGCAACTATTATTTGGAAAGGAGGTACACATTGCAAGATATAAGTGTAGAAAGGTATCGTCGTATTAGCAAAACATGTTGCAAGATGGCACTAACCCAGGGAAATAATTTTTATATATTTAAAATCACGAAAAATCATAGCAACTATTTTTCTTTCGTCGCTCGGAAAATCCTGTAGCATGAGAAACATAAGATTGGGCTGTTGTGCTGGTTCAAACAGACAATATATATGTATGTGTCACACCTACAAGCAGCTACCAATATTACAGAGATCAAAATACTATTAAATATACAATGCAACCAAATGATACCGAAATATTCTTGGCGGCACTATATCTTGTCATTGTAATTCGGTCTTTGTTTGAAAACAGTTTTCCCTAGAGCAAAGCAGCAGTCCGGTCGATGAACCACAACTCGGAAGGCAGCAGGAATGAGTCTAGCTCACAACTGAGAGCAGTTCTCCGTATGTCATCTACCACAGCTAAAAGGGCAGTTAAGAGAATATACTGGTCTAGAAATAATGTGAAGAGGGGTCATGAAGAAGGTATCTATCAGAAGTGAAAACTGAACCCGACAACTATTTTGTGAGTTGTACTATATATGCATTTTTAATATTCTTGGTAATACAGACCAAGGAAAGTGTGTATACTCGGATTTAAATTGTAAACTAAAACCTGGAATGATATTAGCTAAAACAAAATAAGGAACATGAGATATGTCAGATGTGTGAAGCTAGCACATGTTAAATGGTTGATATCAACAGCCAAAGTAGTATGAAAGTGTTATTTGTATTTGGTAAAGAAGATAGCCTCTTCTTCTTTTTTTGCAGTGGAGTAATCTAGCCATTCAGCAGCACCCGAGTTTTGGCGACCTCGATTTCTTCTTCCACCATCAACAAAGCCTTGATACAAACGTACTCACTTTTAACATAACCCTATTAATAGAAAGATTCCAAATTAAGGAAAAGTAATCTCATGGTAGAATCTTAATTCATGAACAATTTGAGATGTTGAGTATACTGTTTACTTCTCAAAGAGTGTGCAAAGATTGGTGCTCTGGGGATAGAAATCAACTCAAATGCAGCAACCACCATCAAACTTTCTTGACGTCTCTCGACAACAAGCTCTACTGGGTCCTCGATCGTAGAAAACAAGGTTACCAAGTCCATCCACCACATTAGGACACATACTGAGATAAAAAGAGTGAGAAGATACTTGCCCTTTCCATGGCGTAAGTAGCATCGGTCAGCACGGCGGAGCTGTGCCATAGGGAGGGCGCTGTATTGGGGACCCGCATGGCTGTTCATGAGCTGGGTGGATTGGCAGCTTGCGTCGGCATCGAAGCAAGCGATGCTTCGCCGGTGTCTCGCCATGCAACGGATGTGGCCTTGAGGAATCCGTTGAGCATTAAATTTTCCAGGACCATGAAAAGATAAACAAGAAGGTCAGGCATAGGCTATATATAGTTGGATACATGTAAAGAGCACGGGGATTTGAATTAGGGAGGAGGAACTCACATGGATTTGAATTAGGGGATTTTGCAATCATGGACAACATGGGTAAGGTAAGACCCAATTACCCAAAGCATCCAAGAAACGACAGAAAATTCACAATCTACATTCATGGACACCGGGGGTAGGGCCAAGAACTGTGAAGGATCCCAACACAATTGCACGCATCAAGCACCGAATTGCAGAAAGGGGCACCACGATTCCACAGGGACTCGGCGGCAATGCAAGATCACGACGCGCACAACCATGCCATACCAAGAAACAGGGAGGGGAGGGGCGAGGGCAGAGGATGGGGGCGCACCAGTATCGCATGCGCTTGCACCCAGAGCACTTGTTGGTGCCGGTGGCACCGCACTGGGCGCAGGGCCGCAACTTGGTCATGACCTGCGGGCTGGGCCCCTGCGGCGAGGGGGGCTGCTGCTAACCCCCATGTGGCGGCATCACGTAGGCGGGGTGGTGGTCCGCCGTGTCGACGACGAAGTAGCACGAGGCGGCGCTCCGCAGCACCAGCGCCATAGCTAGGCCAAGCCGCCTCCCTGGCTCCCTCACGGTGCCCCATCTGAAACCACGGAGTGGATCGAGCCGCCGCCAACTGCCAAGTCTCGCCCAACCTCACCAGCGCACGCCGACGCCGGCCGACGCACCTCCAGCTACTCTTTCCTCTCTCTTTCTCCCCCCTCTCCTTCCTTCTCTCTCTCTCCCTCTCATCTTCTCTCTCTCCTGCAGCAGGGACTAATCCATGGCGCTGCATCATCCACTGGATCTGCAGGCAGGGGAGGAGGGGAATGGGAGGAGGAGGCGCTGAAGGCGGAGGGGGCGAGGCGGTCGTGAGGGACGGAGAAGAGGAGGAGGCGGCGGCAGCGGCATGGAGAAGATGAGGGGAGGAGGAAGAGGGAGGAGATATTTTCTGGCTGCAGCCGTCTCTCGCTGTGGACCCATTTTCCCTCGTCGCTGCTGCCCGCTCGGCCACAATAAAAGGAGACGTGGCTAGTGCCGCTAGTTGGGCGCACTAGCTCATCCTTTATATGTTCAATGACTCAAACTTTGCAATAAAGTACGGAGTAAGTCTGTGTGCATCAATTACACTCCTGGGTGATTATCTTCTTTTTGTAAAGAAAAAGAAGTTAAACCTAATGAAACTTTTGACTGAAAATCGTCCGAGATTGAAAAATATCAGAGTTTAATCCTGTCCGTTGAGTTCATCTACCGGCTACAGTACCCACTGCTTCGGGTCATACTTGGCGGATGCACATGCTCTCTTGTGCCGGCCATTGGTCTGGATCATCTGCTGCTGGGTAGTTGCAGTCGAGGTTGTCGGAGCAGCAGAGGCCGTGACATGTGCCGGCGAGTCATCTGGCCATCATCAGCACGAAATGCGTCAACAACGTCAGAGAAAAAAAAATCAATCAACGAGATAATCAGGCTGCCGGAGCGCGCCCCATGTCCTCGGCGCCGCTCTCCTACTACCTCGCCAGCGGTCGTACCCCTCCAGCGCGTGCTCCGCGCGCCGCCGCACGCGCTCCTCGGGCCCCAGGACATGCTGCCCGGCGGCAACCTCCGCATTTGCCTGAGCGTCTGCCGCGCGCTGCACGGCGGCGAGCTCAGCCTTCGCCGCCTCCAGCCGCTCCCGCAGCGCCGCGACCTCCGCGTCCCGCGCCGCCAGCTTCTTCTCCAGCCCCAGCGCGTAGCCCAGGGAGAACGACGCGTAGTTCACCGCCTGCAAACAATCAGCGCGGTCGATTGGACTCCGGACAGCCCGATGAAAAATTCTCCATCGGATTTGCTGGCAAGACATACCTGCAGAATCGCCGCGTAGCCTGACCTGACGACGTCGGAGGGCTCCTTCGCCGCGAACGCGCGCTCCTGCGGCGGCGCCACGGCGCCCTGCAGCCGCTCCCGTGCAGCCTCCCAGTCCGTGGCGTCTCCGTCGTGCTTGCTGGGGAAGTACTGTGGATTCCTTGGGAAGCCCGGCGGTGGCGAACACATGCCGGGCAGCACAGAATGAGCTGAGCTGTCCTCGCCGTTGGCTTCTTCCAGACCCCTCTTCTTCCCGCAAGAAGGTGGCGGCGCCGGCGCGTTGCTGCCCACCTCGGCTTTCACCTTCTTCGCCAACGCCGACGCTTGCGCGGCCGCCTTCTCCGCGAGCATAGCCTTCATCATGTCGTAGACGGAGGGATCCATGCCTAGATAGCACGCAACAGCAAGATGAGCGCTCGAAAAAACAGGGGAATCAGACGGATTTCGATGTCCAGTTACCTTTGGAACTGGAATTCACACGAGTAGTGGCAGAAGAAGAAGGCGTCAGAGGTGCGGCAGTAACCATGGCGATTGCACGGTTGAGGTCGCACAGACATGTCTTGATGTCAACGCCGGCGCCGCCGTAAGCGCGCAATAGCTTCGCCGCGGATTTACCTTCCTCGCTGGTGAGGGCCGGATTTACGAGGGAGCTCATGGACGGCTTGCCCCACTCCACGGGGCAAGGCCACGGCTCCGGCGAAGAGAGGAGGAAAAACAGTTTCTTCCAGTCCATGGGCGTCCCTGGCATCCCCGTGAAGCGCAAGCCGGCGCCGGAGCTGTCCCTGGCTCGGAAACAGTACCAACCTTTCTGCTTCTTGTTGACGATGGAGAACAGGAAGAAGCGCCGGAACACGGCGAGCGACGGCGGCACGCCGGCGGAGTCGCAGAGCGCGAGGAAGCCGGCCATGACGCGCCACGCGTTGGGCACGAGCTGGGCCGGCGCGATGCCGAAGTGGACGAGCACCTCGCAGAAGAAGCTGGGCAGCGGGACGCGCATCCCGGCCTCCAGCGCGTGCGCGTAGACGCAGATGGACCCCGGAGGCGGCCGCGTGCAGGCGCGGCGGTCGTCGCCGGCGGGGCGCGCGGCATAGACGCTCGGGATGCCGTGCTTCTCGCGGAGGTCGTCGACGTCGGCTTGCGTGCGCAGGGAGGACACGAGGCGCTCTTCGCCGGTGGGACTCGACGGCAGCACAGCTTCGGCGTCATCGATTTCGGCAGCGATGGGGTCGACGGAGGAGGAAGGCATCGCGCGCGTCTCCTGCACTGTTGTCCTGTGGCAGGGGCAGTGCGCAGCGGAAAGATGGAAATGTGAGTAACAAAGTGCAATGACTCTTTTGGACTTGGTTGGTGTCTTTATTTTTACTTTTTGAGTAATGCTACGTCAACAAAAAGTTACTCCCTCTGTAAACTAAACTAATATAAGAACATTTAGATGATAGATCACTATTTTAGTAATCTAAACGCTTTTATATTAGTTTATTGAGAGAGTACTTAATTACTTCCTACGTCTCATACAAGAGCTAGGAGGGAGAGAGAATAATATGAAAAGTTAAGTAAAACGTTTGTTATTCTTTGTAGACTTACCATTATTGTTATTTTTTCCGAGATGCTTCAAATTGTTTTGTGAGGTGCTTGTATGAAAAACTTTCATTTTAGCTATTTATAAGTTGCCTGAAAATAAAATTTGGGTCAGTCGATTTTTCGCATGAAGAAAGCACCCGTTAGAGAAAAAAGGGAATAGATATCGGCTCGCTGGAGAAGCCCCCTTCTATCTTAGGGTGGTAGGCTCGCTGGGTTTCTATCTTAGGGTGGCAGGCTCACCTGATGTCTATCTTAGAATGATAGGCGTGTGTGTCTCGACAATAATTGCAATTTCGACATGTATACTTTCAAAATAGATTGCGTATAGAAAACAAATGTTTTCCTTGAAAACCCCCGTCTTCTCCTCGGGGCAGTAGATGAATTAACAGCCTGACATATCACATCGTTGAAAAAAAAACTTATCCGACTGGGGTCGCGCGCTATTGATCGTGATACCCTCTCCATCGCATGACACCTTTAGAAACGAATCTCAAAGCAAGCAAGTTATTTAGGGGTATCCCGTTTCCTTCACCGCCGTTACTGCTCACTCGTCGTCATCGTCGCTGCCGCCACCACCGCCACAACTCTTATGCCCGCTCTGTCGCGGAAGCACCGAAGCTCCATCCCCGCTGCTATCCCTTGCCATCCATAACCATGCTCCTCGGCACTCGGGAGGCTCGCCCATGAAACCACCTAAAAGGATCGATATGGTTG
>LR738712.1:680616410-680637569 GCA_902687465.1 Secale cereale
GGGGTGAATAGGCAACTAACAATTTTTAGCTTATTTGGACCAAATTAAACTTAGCAACAAAATAGGTTGTCTAGATGTGCAACTAAGTGAGCAACCTATATGATGCAACAACAACAAGCACACAAGCAAGCAAAGGATGTAACACAATGTAAGTACCAGTGGAGACGAGGATGCGTTACCGAAGTTCCTTCCCTTTGAAGGGAAGTACGTCTCCGTTTGAGCGGCGTGGAGGCACAATGATCCCCAAGAAGCCACTAGGGCCACCGTATTGTCCTCACGCCCTCACACAATGCGAGATGTCGTGATTCCACTATTGGTGCCCTTGAAGGCGGCGACCGAACATTTACAAGCAAGGCTGGGAATATCCACAACTTAATTGGAGGCTCCCAACGACACCACGAAGTTTCACCACAATGGAATATGGCTCCGAGGTGACATCAACTTTCTAGGGTGCTCAAACACCCAAGAGTAACAAGATCCGTAAGGGATTAGTAGGGGGAATCAAATTTCCCTTGGTGAAAGTGTAGATCGAAGCCTTCTCAACCAATCCCTAAAAAATCAACAAGTTTGATTGGCTAGGGAGAGAGATTGGGCGAAAATGGAGCTTTGAGCAACAATGGAGCTTGGGGAGGGAAGAGGTGGTCTTCTTGGGAGAAGACCCCATTTACATAGTCGAGGGAAAGACCCAACCGTTACCCACTCAATCAGCCCGCGAGAGGCGGTACTACCGCACACACACGCGGTACTACCGCAAGGTGATGCGGTACTACCATAGCGCAGTGCGGTACTACCGCTCGCACGGTAGAGGCCAGACAAGGCCCTATCGTACATTGCAACGGGCGGTCAGAGCGGTACTACCGCGTGCCCTTGCGGTACTACCGTAAGGCATGGCTCTACTGGGCTGGAAAAAGCACGGACTAAATAAATTACGTCCATGACTACTTCTGTTGAGCTTCAGATCGTGCAAAAATCTAGCACGGTACTACCGCTCACAGGGAGCGGTACTATCGTGTAGGAGTGAAAGTAAAATATTACTTCTGTGCCTACAACCACATCCGCCAGCGTCAGGGCTGGAGGCAGCGATACTACCGTTTGACAGGAGCGGTACTATCGCATGATGCAGTACTACGCATGCCTAACCGGTACTACCGCATGCCCCTGCGGTACTACTGCTCCTTTGAGCAGTACTACCGCACGCCACATAGGCTTTAGCACTGGGCAGCTTTCATGTCGCAGAGATAAGGATAAACGGATGGTGCTTCATCGAAGCGAAGGAAAGGTAGTGCAAAGGAACAGATGTGTACGCGATGATTCCACCCTAACCTTTCCGAAGCGGACCCTCTCTTAATAGTACGGCTTTCCTACAACTCAAATTCATCGAAAAGAAACGTAGAGAACCGCCGTCTTCGATAGGCTCCGGGGGGCACCAAATTGCCTTGTTCCTAGACATGAGATATCTGAAATGCTCAACGCATACGATTAGTCCGCAAATGTACTGTCATCAATCACCAAAATCACATCTGAAGAAATATGCCCTTACACCACCTGTGTTAGTTTGGGGGCACTAGGAAGATTAGAGATGACTGTTGCTTTAAGATCGCCAGTTGTCACATGCGGATAGGGTCTCTCGTTCGGTTGTGTACAATCCGGTCGTATAGGATTTATGTCCCACACTGTTGGCTTCCTATGTGCGCTCCAATTAGCTTAATTAGGAATCGTTTCTTGCACAAATGTCCTGTAGACTAAGACGGGGCATGTGTATTTTTCTCTTGAAAAGGGACTGGATTCCACTACCAAAGGATAATAGAACGAACAAATGAAAGCTGGAAAAATTCCACATGACACTAATGCAAGAGGCTAACAAAAAACGAAAACAGAGGCATATCTGCATGATAACTTTTGGATGGATTGTCCCGTTTCTTATGAATCCTCCTTGTACAATCAGTTTAGAAGGATTTCATAAGTGCATTTATGTGTACTCCGTATAAAACATAAATCGGCAACATAATTCACACGTGATAAGGAAAGGAAGTGTCAAGGCCAAATGTGAGTGAAATTTTGGAAGTTTAAGTAACTTTTGTACCATAAAGCTAAAGTGCAATTGCAAAATAAAAATAGAATCACAACAAATATACCCAAAAAAAACACAAACAAGTAAAAAAGCAATGAAAATGCGACTACACCATTGTGTTTTTTGTAGGAAAATTTTCGGTCTTTTCATCTTCTTTTTTTGCGTGAAAATTTACAATATATTCATTTTCAATCATGAAAGTACAAGGAACACCAGAGATGGTAATAATAACATCCAGATCCGTAGACCTGGTCTTTTAATCTTTATGGTAGCACAACGAACACTAGAAATAAAAAATGACATATAAATCACCTAGCAACGACTACAAGCACTGAAGCGAGCCGAATGCGCAACACCAGTATCGCTCCTCCCTCGCCGGAGCCGGGCAAAACTTGTTGTAGTAGATAGTCGGAAAGTCATCGTGGCAAGACCCCATACGACCAATGCACCAGAACAGCAACCGTTGCCGATGAAGAGTAGCGTAGATCGGTAGGATCCAACGTGAAGACATACGAACGTCGACAAACAACCACCAGATCCGAGCAAATCCAGCAAAAGAAATAAACGCTACACACCTCCAGACACCCACCGACGATGCTAAGCGCATCACCGGGACTGGGACTAGGCAGCAAGAACCTTATTCCATCTTCAAGTAGTCGCGCGTCGTCTCATCTCCCTGAGCAAAACATAAAACTAACAAAACTCATAGAAACATTAAAAAAACGGAGACCTCCCGCTAGTAAGGGTCGGGATCCACCACGCCCCATGGCCCTAAGACCACCAGAGACGAGGTGGACCGCCAGCAGCATCGGCGGAAGGCAGAGGAAACCTACGTTTGTTTTGAGAGAGATGAGGCGGCGACTACACAATTGAAGAAGTGTAATTGCACAAAAGAAACCATGATTGTGAAAAGGAGAAAAAATAAACACAAAAAATAAAGAGACGCATAATGTAATTCCACAAAAGTGGTTGTTCTTTTTAAATGGGACAAACTTTAGAAAACTTACTTGTTTTTTTTTTAGATAAGAAAACAGATGAGATGTACTTCATCCGTTTCATAATATAAGAGCAATTTTTTTTTGCGGTTGATATAAGAGCATTTTTTACAGTAATATAGTGTTAAAAATACTCTTATATTATGAAATGGACGGAGTACTTCACGAAGTGGCCAGAAGCAAACGTAAAATGAGTAAATCACCTTTATAAATAAGTGGAAGCTGAAGAATATTCCAGATGCGTATTGTTTATATATAGCAAAAATAAAATAAAAAAATCGGAGCCTATGGTTTAGAATTCGTGAGCTAGCACATGACAACTCAATCCCAGGCAGGGTTTAGGATGCATGGGGCCTCCATGATAGAGGGAGCGGGCCAGAGGTCAGCAGGAACTTATCTTTTATCTTTCCATTTTTGGCCATGACGGACGGGTCGGGTGTCTGGAGATAATGCTGGAGCTGCTTCGTTGAAATAAAAAAAAGCTGGAGGTTCTTCGTTCAGCAAAAAAAACAAAGAGGTAATAGCATCACAGGTCCTATAACTTGTCTAGGATGTGATAATTTAGTCCTAGAACTTGCAAAATGCACCTACCCAGTCCTACAACTTGCACCCAATGTGCAAGTTTGGTCTTGGACCAATCTGGAGTTGCCAACTGGAGCCAGCTAGACCGGGCGGGTCAGCTCTCATCTATTGCAAAAAGGTCCTGCCTTTCATCGATATTAACTGCCGACCACCATGAACCGGTCAGCTTCTGGCCATGCATGAGGATCAAATGAGTTAATTACACGATAGTACCACATTTGGGGCGGTGGTGGCGGATTGATACCAAGTTTGGTAATTTTTACGTGTCAGTACCAAGTTTCGGGCAAACCGTTGCAAATCAGGCTAAACTACGTATTGACAGCGTATCTGACCGGCGGGGCCCATATGTCGGGTGCCGATGTGGCATATTTTTTGCAGAAAGCCCCCTTACTTTATATGTAATCACGTAAAGGCACATTATTTTTGCGGGTAAAGGGTTTCCATGAGAGTCTTTTTTTTTCGTTCGGACTTGTTTGAAAGTTTCCGTCGAAATGGATAAATAAATAAAATATGCGATAATTTGGTCCTAGAACTTGCAAAATGCACCTACCCAGTCCTACAACTTGCACCCAATGTGCAAGTTTGGTCTTGGACCAATCTGGAGTTGCCAACTGGAGCCAGCTAGACCGGGCGGGTCAGCTCTCATCTATTGCAAAAAGGTCCTGCCTTTCATCGATATTAACTGCCGACCACCATGAACCGGTCAGCTTCTGGCCATGCATGAGGATCAAATGAGTTAATTACACGATAGTACCACATTTGGGGCGGTGGTGGCGGATTGATACCAAGTTTGGTAATTTTTACGTGTCAGTACCAAGTTTCGGGCAAACCGTTGCAAATCAGGCTAAACTACGTATTGACAGCGTATCTGACCGGCGGGGCCCATATGTCGGGTGCCGATGTGGCATATTTTTTGCAGAAAGCCCCCTTACTTTATATGTAATCACGTAAAGGCACATTATTTTTGCGGGTAAAGGGTTTCCATGAGAGTCTTTTTTTTCGTTCGGACTTGTTTGAAAGTTTCCGTCGAAATGGATAAATAAATAAAATATGCGATAATTTGGTCCTAGAACTTGCAAAATGCACCTACCCAGTCCTACAACTTGCACCCAATGTGCAAGTTTGGTCTTGGACCAATCTGGAGTTGCCAACTGGAGCCAGCTAGACCGGGCGGGTCAGCTCTCATCTATTGCAAAAAGGTCCTGCCTTTCATCGATATTAACTGCCGACCACCATGAACCGGTCAGCTTCTGGCCATGCATGAGGATCAAATGAGTTAATTACACGATAGTACCACATTTGGGGCGGTGGTGGCGGATTGATATCAAGTTTGGTAATTTTTACGTGTCAGTACCAAGTTTCGGGCAAACCGTTGCAAATCAGGCTAAACTACGTATTGACAGCGTATCTGACCGGCAGGGCCCATATGTCGGGTGCCGATGTGGCATATTTTTTGCAGAAAGCCCCCTTACTTTATATGTAATCACGTAAAGGCACATTATTTTTGCGGGTAAAGGGTTTCCATGAGAGTCTTTTTTTTCGTTCGGACTTGTTTGAAAGTTTTCGTCGAAATGGATAAATAAATAAAATATGCGATAATTTGGTCCTAGAACTTGCAAAATGCACCTACCCAGTCCTACAACTTGCACCCAATGTGCAAGTTTGGTCTTGGACCAATCTGGAGTTGCCAACTGGAGCCAGCTAGACCGGGCGGGTCAGCTCTCATCTATTGCAAAAAGGTCCTGCCTTTCATCGATATTAACTGCCGACCACCATGAACCGGTCAGCTTCTGGCCATGCATGAGGATCAAATGAGTTAATTACACGATAGTACCACATTTGGGGCGGTGGTGGCGGATTGATACCAAGTTTGGTAATTTTTACGTGTCAGTACCAAGTTTCGGGCAAACCGTTGCAAATCAGGCTAAACTACGTATTGACAGCGTATCTGACCGGCGGGGCCCATATGTCGGGTGCCGATGTGGCATATTTTTTGCAGAAAGCCCCCTTACTTTATATGTAATCACGTAAAGGCACATTATTTTTGCGGGTAAAGGGTTTCCATGAGAGTCTTTTTTTTCGTTCGGACTTGTTTGAAAGTTTCCGTCGAAATGGATAAATAAATAAAATATGCGAAAAACCACGCGCGGACAGATTTCGAACCCGCGACCCGCCGCAGGCCAACGTCACGAGCTAGCCACCACGCCACCGAAACGTTAGAAATAGATTGCACGCGGTATGACTTTTATACGAAGGAGCGAACGCTGGGCCGGCTGTTGGGCCAAACGACGCCTGTATTCTTTTTTTGTTTCGCGTTTAACTGCCGCGAGTGCTGGGGCCCGTTCGCGGGAGCTCCTATTTGCCGCGCGCGGGCGGCAAATGGCTGAGCCTTCGATGAAGGAAGAGCGCATGGGCCAGCCCATTAGGAGGAAACGAGCTCCAGACGAATAAAAAAACATGTCAAGCGTGAACCAGAGCTCGAACCCGAGACCTTCATTCATTTTTAGCTAGCGTTGCTAACCAAAGCAAGCTGCGACCTCTTGTGATAATTGGACGCTCGAACGTTTAAGTAACATACTCTGTTGAATTCTTTTTTTAAAGTACGTATAATATATTTTGTATACCGTTGAACATTTTCCTAAAATAAATTGAATATTTTTAATAATACATGATGGACTTTTTTGAATATACTATGAACATTTTTGAAAATATGAATATACGCGCTGAACAATTTCCGGATAAGCACTGAACATTTGTAAAAGAACGTTGAACAATTTATGAATACACATTGAACATTGTGCAATATATACAGTGAACAAAATTAAGAAACATACTGAACATTTGTATATTCGTTGAAAAAACAAAACAGAAAGAGAAAAACCAAAACCAAAAGAAGAAAACAGGACAAAACCCAAAAACCCAGAAGAGAAACAGGGGAAAACCAACCCAAAAGAAACATAAACAAAACTAGAAGAAGAAAACCGGAACAAAACCAGAAGAAAAAAACAAGAGAGAAAACCAAAACGTGGAAGAAAAAAAACTAACAAAAGAAACAGTAGCGAACGAAAAAGAAGCATGCGAACCCGTAGTGGGCTGGCCCAACATGCACGCGAACGAAAACAGCTGCGAGCGTTTCCTCAACAGCTTGCCGCCCGCGCGCGTGAAATAGGAATTGCCCCCGTTCGCCCAGGTTTCTTTTCGTTTCATTTTGTTATACTTTATTTTTGTTTCTGGTTTTGGCTTATTTTTTGGTTTTTTTTCCTTCTTTGTTTCTCATTCACTGGGTTAGTGTTTCTTCTGACATAGTGACTGAATAATTTTATACATAGGCTTCAATGTATGATGAAAATGTTTTTAAGTATGCATGGACATTTTCTTAATGTATGCAGAGCACTTTTTCTGCGTATAGTAATCACTTTTAAATGCACGTTGACTTTTTCTTTACAAACAGTGAATATTGTTTAATATATTGAACTTTTGGTAACATACGCTGAACAAATTTTAAATGCAAATTGTATGTTTTTGTAATATATGTTGAACATATTTCTTAATATATGATAAACATTTTTGTCACTTATGTTGAACATTTTCTTAATACATGATGAATTTTTTTGACAATGTGTATTTCAAAAAATGTTCAGCATGTATTATAAACTTATTGCGTAAACTCATTCTAGCATTTCTAGAAACGCATAGATTTTCTTAATAAAAGTTAAAGAAGTTTTAATGCATTTCTACAATTTATTATGTTTACAATTTTATTTTTAATACATGTTGTCAACCTTTTAATAATAGTGCGTTTACAAAAATATAATCAATATAGAGTAAGTAAAAAAATGTGTTCGGCATATAATATTTTTATTATTTGCGTAGTTGAATAATAGAATGAGGATACGCAATAATTGCAAAGTATTAATATTATTTATGATTAAAAAACGAGTAACTAAGGGCACGCGGCCGCGCTGGGCCTAACAGCCGGCCCAGCATGGCAAGTCTAGTATAAAAGAAAGCCCGCACGAATCCTAACACGAACGTTCGACTGGCGTGCTGGTGTCTAGCCCGTGTCGGTGGTGTACCGCGGGTCGCGGGTTCGAAACTTTCCCGCGAGCAGTTTTTCATATATTTTATTTATTTGTCCATTTCGACGGAAACTTCGAAACAAGTCCGAACAAAATTTTGGACAAAAAAGACTCTTACGGAAACCCTTTACCCGCAAAATAATGTGCCTTTACGTGATTACATATAAAGTAAGGGGCTTTCTGTAAAAAATATGCCACATCGGCACCTGACATATGGGCCCCGCCGGTCAGATACACTGGCAATATGTAGTTTAGCCTGATTTGCAACGGCTTGCCCGAAACTTGGTACTGACACGTAAAAATTATCAAATTTGGTACCAATCCGCCACCACCACCCCAAATGTGATACTATCGTGTAATTAACTCGGATCAAATAGAATGCCCAGCCAGCCGAATCCACCCAGACAAGATTAGATAGTTATTGCATAGATTCCAAAGTTTAATTATTGTTTCTTGGTAATTACGGGGCATGCATTGATGTATTGCATGTTGGTCATCATAAAACTAATACGGTCATGTCTGGGTACATGTATATATGCATATATACACCAACCACGATGCATGCATATCTCCATGCCATGTGATTTATCTGCTTTTCTTCTTTATTTTTTCTTCATGGGTCACCTTGGACCCATGCATGCATATCATATGTGATCATAATTCAGAAATAGAAATCCTATCCTCTTGATATCACTCTAAGTAATGGCGGATGCCATCCTTTTTCTGGGAGCAGGGACTCGGAGTGCTCCACACATCAGACTAACACTAACCCCGGTAAGCATCAGGAACCCTAGCTAGCTAGCTACAGATCGAAATCGAACACTTACATATCAAGCCGGCCGCGACTGACTGCACTCCATCTCAGGGAGCGCCTCTCCGATATCAGAGAGCGCCGGGCCACCTCTGCCACGACCGCTGGCAGAACCATCCCCCGCCTCTTCGACATCTCTCTCTTGGCCGGAGAGACGCCGTGCGTCCCAGATGCACGTGTGCTTGAGAGAATCAGCGCGCCGTCGGACGGCCACCAGAACCCATGTGCCCTTTGGTTTTCAACGGCATGCGATGGAAGAGCCAAATCATGGATCATGAATCCAAACTGAATGTGCTTGTTTCCGAATGACTTGTTCTTCAGAATCTAAACTATCTTCAACACGAAAGAGAACAAGACTTGACTTGGTGATAGGCAACCGAGTTCAAAATAGAAGAGCATCAACCGATGTGATTCGTGCGAGCACATGTGTTGCTGACACGCGGGTGTCTCTCTGGCGGAGGTGTCTCTCTGGCGGGTGTCTCTCTGAACCGTTTCGTCGACGGGTGGTGGTTGCCCGGCGCCAGCACCATCCTGTCCCAGAGCATCGAACGAACGGAGGCACACATGGCGGCTTGATGGGTCTAAATATCACAAAATCCAGTGTGTGTTCTTTGGTAAATAGAAATAGATGATTTATAGCAGCCGCCATGAGCGTCAGGAGGCAGGCAGCATCACAAAATCATGAGGACTTGAAGCTACAACCAAATATTCAGAGCACACGTGCATGTCAACCAGAGCAGCGAGATTAAGCAATAATTATAAAAGGCCTGGGCATCTAAAACGCGGGCATTATAACTGAACGTGTATGTAAAAAGCGGTGGCGCCATCTAATGGGTATGTAGACAGCGGTAGCGAAGTGCGGCGAGGCCACAATGCCGACGAGGTTGTTGCTGTTGAGGGAGGCGAGCTGCTTGCAGTTGGAGATGTCGTCGGGGATGGGGCCGACAAACTGGTTGCCCTGCAGCCATGCCTGCTGGAGGTGGGTCATCCCGGCGAGCCCGTCGAGCGTGCCAGAGAGCTTGGTCTCGCCGAGCTGATTGTTGAGCCAGAGCTTTCGGAGGACGGACCCTGCGAATGCGTCCGGGATGGGGCCGGAGAGCTTGTTGTAGGAGAGTGAGCATCTGCAGCCCGCTCATGCCCCTGAGGAACCCCGGGATCCCGCAGATGAGGCTGCAATTGACGAGGCGTGCCCTAGAGCTTGTTGATCCTGGAACACGTCGAAGGAGGAGAAGGTGGCGGGGAGCGCGCCGGCGAGCCCCACGCCCTCGACGTCCAAGTTTTTGACCCGGTCGCAGGAGACGTGCGACCACCCGCCGCCGCACGGGTCGGCGCCCTTGGGCCAGGCGAGGACCTCCGGGTTTGTGAGGGGACCGACGCAGGTCCTCGAGGACCGTCAGGTCCCCCGGGTAGACCGCCGCTGCCGTGGCCACCTCGCCGCCGACGAAGACGGCCAGCAGGAGGAGGAGGAGGAAGGGCGGTGGCGCGTCCATGTCGTGCCGCTACGGGTCCGGGCGCATTGGCGGGATGGGGGTGACCGGTTCGTGGTTCGAGGAACAGGGAACGGCCGCGACCCCGACGTGTTAATCTCGATGAAAGGCAGGGTCTTTTTGCAAATAGATGAGAGCTGACCTGCCCGGTCTAGCTCGCTCCAGTTGGCAGCTCCAGATTGGTCCAGGACCAAACTTGCACATTGGATGCAAGTTGTAGGATTGGATAGGTGCATTTTGCAAGTTTTAGGACCAAATCATCACATCCTAGACAAGTTATAGGACCTGTGGTACTATTACCTAAAAACAAAACTAGAGCTGCTCGAAGTACTCATGCAATAATGGCCTGCGCCATGAAACGTGTCGAGGGGGCACGAGACTCACTGGTGAGAACCAAAAATGAAGTGATGGTCACTATCCCTAGTGTGGTGCAGTGCAAAGGCAGGTCAGCAACTTTGATCCCACGATCCGACGCCCGTGGGCGCACACTGACCTATCCGAATATTCACAAAATTTCAAAAATATTCATGGGGCCGCCCTGGGGCGCCCAGTTTTCAAAAAATATTCACAAAATTTCAAAAAATGGTCAGTAAATAAAGAAAATTCATGGATTCAATAATATTCACAGATTCAATAACTGTTCGTCAAAAAATCAAGTTTGTAAATTTCAAAAATTATTCCCCAATTTCCATAATTGTTCACCGATCAAAAAATGTCCAGGGGTTTCAAAGAGAATGTTCGCAAATTTGTAAAAAACATTCGCAAATTCGAAAGCTGTACATGATTTAAAAAAATGTCAATTCATAAAATGTTTGCCGATTCAAAAAAAATGTTCACGTGTTTCAAATAATGTTCACAATTTTTGAAAATGGCCGTGAATTTAGAAAATGTTCATGATTTTAAAAAAAATTCACAAATATCGGAAAGTGTTCACGATTTAAAAAAATCACAAATTTGAAAGGATGATCACAAAATGGAAAATAAATAAAAGAAAAGACAAACATAAAAAAAGATAAGAAAACACAAAAAGAAAAAATGAACTACAGAAAATGAAGAAAAACATGAAGAACATGTCTCGAAAGATTCTGTAACCTTCCTAAAACCGGGAAAAAGTGAATTCGGTTGGGCCAAAATGTATGTGCGGGGAGCTGGGTGGTGCGTGTGTGGTCGTAAACTAGTGATCCACGCGTTAAATTGGATTGGCCACTAGTCACGTGAAGTGGCGGACCTAGGGGAGGCCGGGTGGGGCCCGACCCACCCTGGGATGGGGCCACCTTTAGTTGCAGGGCTTAGAGCAAGTACAATAGAGCTGAGTCAGCGGACTATAAGAAATAAACTAGTATATTTTTTCTTAGTTGGAGGAAAGAGAAGAGGTGAGAGAAGATAAGCGGGCTCTTCGTGAAGAGCCAGCTCTAGCACGTGCTCCTAGATACTTTGTGAAAATGAAAGGTGGGTCATATAATAAAAAAGTAGTACACTTTTGTGATCTACTATTGTACATGTTGTCTATAAGATGAGCTGTAGATGACATGGCACTGGCTTATAGCCAGCAGCTGGCTATACTATTAACCATGCTCTTAAAAATGAAAAGATTATAATTATATGAACAATTCGCATTGTTGGTCGACCCTGACCCAATGGGCTAGCTCAACTACTAGTCGCATTGAAGGCAATACCGCAAGAGACATATTGTACACTCTCGAGCATGACAAATCAGAATGAATCACAAAATATTTTTGTGTTTGCTTCTGCTAAGACTAATATGGTTTGAATTTGGAGTGCACTCAACAAAATGTCACGATGCATTTTGAAGCACAATGAACATAATAAAACGTACAAAACAAATGATGTTATTATAAGAAATTAAAAGATTTTTCAAAAATATTTGAGGTGTAGCCACTAATATTAGATGCACTATTGAACACCAAAAGAGCTGAATAAACCTAGATTTCAAATATGTTGGAGAAGTGTGAGTACTGAGAAACTTTATCACAACGTAAAAGTTGCATGTTTACTTTTACGAAATAGAATGAATATTGTTGAGTTTGCTTTTCAACTTATGTAAAACATAATCATAGTTGTATGAATGATCAAATTTGTCAGAATAGTCATTACTTTCTTTATCAAACATGTGGATAATAATTACAGTTAGCGAGCATTATGTTTTCGTATATGGCTTAAGCATTGTTCCCTTCCTGAAGGTAGGTGTTTCTATTGGTTAACTTTTATTGTCATCTTTTGTGATGTCACGTGATAGTTGATATGGATTGTTGTTGTTGTAGTTCATTGATCGTTGTTCTGGTCGCTGCAAAGTTTTTTTTTGTCCGTTTGCCTAGACATACATGGTCATGTATGACTTTGGTCTTTGCCCGTGTAAATTTTTTGTGCGTGCGTAAATGATGGTTGTGTGCATCTTAGTCAGGGAAATGTCGAGTATGTATTCACTATGCTTTTATATCCTTAATGCGTCAATGAAATTCACCCTTTATCAAACAAGTTTTTGCGGGGGTGTCCCCATGTTCCGGACGTGTTGTGCCATCCGCCGCGGAACTGTATAGGTCCGTTGGGCGGTCCAGGCGCACTTATTCCAGCAAACCAGAATTAGAGTAGGGCGGGGCGTGTGCGGGAGTCCAGACATCAGCCACGTAGGATTCCGACACCTCCGGCCTAGTAAATCCCCCACCCGGTCCCATTTTCTTCCATTCTACCCTTCCCCCCTTGCTTTGCATTTGCATCCTCCTCCCATGCCGTCGCCGTTGTACCTCACCAGCCAGCACACTGGCATTGCCGGACCTTCGCAACCAGCATCGACGCGCACGCTCGCCTTTCACGATGACATCGTCCACTGAGGACCCGTCCGTTGTTACATACACCACGTCCCCATGTCGGCGTCGTCCGTGGCGAACACCACACCCGGTAGGTGTTCGATCAAATGCCATTTAGCTAATTTTCGTGACCCATGTCATTTTTTTAGAGTACGAAGGATGGAGGTGTACTAGTCTATGGAGGATGAGTTGTTATGCGGTGCATGATTTGCCGTACCCACAGATTTCATAGGCCTGAGTAGAGGGGGGAGGCTTCGGGCAGCACGTGCATGATTCGTTTCACGCGCGAAAGCACATTGCGTCATACGACATGTATATCATCCAACAACACAATGTGTGATCGTTATCGTATCGATGGTACGCCATCCAGACTTTTGTCGCCAAGTTTTCTGGCGCGGTTGGTCAGCTAGAGACAAGATGACCATTGCAAGCGGCAGAGGAGTAGATTGTAAGTTTTGCTTCTTCTTAGTCAACTTACTGATTGAACCATTCACTCAATGTTGGTTTATACATTATGTAGCCTGCACACTCTACCGTGATGTACCGCAGGACGAGCGCGACGTGGTTGGAACGTCCGAAATCCCACAAATCGGAAATGAAACCGAGGGAGGTTTTGCGAACGCCAGAACTTTGCCACATAAGCCTCTAACACCACCCAGAGCTCCAATTCTCTCAGTCTGCCCCCTGCTCTGTATCCACCTAGTCTGAGACCAACGCCGCCATTGTACCGCCCACTCCAACGCCAAAGCCTTGCCGGACCTCCGCGGATCCACCTAATTTGTCTGCATACATTCCGCCACTAGTTCGTCAGCCGCCCATGTACCCTCTGCCTCTACACATTACCATCCATGGCGATCACCATGCCTGACAAGTGTTCTGCCAAATGGCATAGCCAAATTTGTTGTTGTTTTTGTTGTTTACTTCGTAGTAAGCACGATGGATTCAGATGATGTGTACTTGTATGCCTATTTCATTGATGTTAACGGGTGACTACTTTGTTTCCGAAGCAGCATCCTCTCAATTTCAAGGGATCAATTAAGGGACAAAGAGTGTTGGATCGACACAGGACACGAGAGCATACATTGTTGATGGACAACTACTTTGCCCCAGATACGCTATTCAAGCCTGTCTTCTACCGTCAATTAAGTGAAGGAAATATGCCCTAGATGCAATAATAAAGTTGTTATTTATATTTCCTTATATCATGATAAATGTTTATTATTCATGCTAGAATTGTATTAACCAAAAACTTAGTACATGTGTGAATACATAGACAAAACAGAGTGTCCCTAGTATGCCTCTACTAGACTAGCTCATTGATCAAAGATGGTTATGTTTCCTAGCCATAGACATGAGTTGTCATTTGATCAACGGGATCACATCGTTAGGAGAATGATGTGATGGACAAGACCCATCCATTAGCTTAGCACTATGATCGTTTAGTTTTACTGCTATTGCTTTCTTCATGACTTATACATGTTCCTATGACTACGAGATTATGCAACTCCCGAATAACGGAGGAACACCTTGTGTGCTATCAAACTTCACAACGTAACTGGGTGATTATAAAGATGCTCTACAGGTGTCTCCAAAGCTGTTCGTGGTGTTAGCATAGATCAAGAATAGGATTTGTCACTCCGAGTGTCGGAGAGGTATCTCTGGGCCCTCTCGGTAATGCACATCATAATAAGCCTTGCAAGCAAATGACTAAATGAGTTAGTCATGAGATGATGTATTACGGAACGAGTAAAGAGACTTGCCGGTAATGAGATTGAACTAGGTATTGAGATACCGGCGATCGAATCTCGGGCAAGTAACATACCGATGACAAAGGGAACAATGTATGTTGTTATGCGGTTCGACCGATAAAGATCTTCATAGAATATGTAGGAGCCAATATGGGCATCGAGGTTCCGCTATTGGTTATTGACTGGAGAGATGTCTTGGTCATGTCTACATAGTTCTCAAACCCGTTGGTTCCGTACGCTTAAACGTTCGTTGACGATATAGTATTTAATGAGTTATGTATGTTGGTGACCGAATGTTATTCGGAGTCCCGGATGTGATCACGGACATGACGAGGAACTCCGGAATGGTCCGAAGATAAATATTGATATATGGGATAATAGTGTTTAACCTCCGGAAGGGGTTCCGGATGTTTCCCGAAATGTTTGGGTACGAGAACACTTTATTTGGGCCAAAGGGGAAAGCCCACAAGGTTTTTGGAAAGCACAAAAGGAAGTTTTGCGGAGTCCAGGGGCCAGACGCCAGGGTCCTGGCGTCTGGGCCTAGACGCCGGGAACCCTGGTGTCTGGCCCTGGAGTCCGAGAAGGACTCTTGCCTTTCGGGTGAAACCGACTTTGTGGAGGCTTTTACTCCAAGTTTCGACCCCAAGGCTCAACATATAAATAGAGGGGTAGGGCTAGCACCCAAGACACATCAAGGTACACCAAGCCGTGTGCCGGCAACCCCGACCCTCTAGTTTATCCTCCATCTAGTTTCTGTAGTGCTTGGCGAAGCCCTGCAGAGATTGTTCTTCATCAACAACCATCACCATGCCGTCGTGCTGCCGGAACTCATCTACTACTTCGCCCATCTCCCTAGATCAAGAAGGCGAGGACGTCATCGAGCTGAACGTGTGCTGAACGCGAAGGTGCCATACGTTCGGTACTAGATCGGGACGGATCGTGAAGCTGTACGACTACATCAACCGCGTTGATAAACGCTTCCGCTTTCGGTCTACGAGGGTACGTAGACATACTCTCCCCTCTCGTTGCTATGCATCTAGTAGATAGATCTTGCGTGATCGTAGGAATTTTTTGAAATACTACGTGACCCAACAGTGGCATCATGAGCTAGGTCTACGCGTAGATGATATGCGCGAGTGGAACATAAGTGAGTTGTGGGCGATAATAGTCATACTGCTTACCAGCATGTCATACTTTGGTTCGGCGGTATTGTGAGATGAAGCGGCCTAGACCGACATTACACGTACGCTTACGCAAGACTGGTTTCATCGTTATGAGCACTCGTTGCTTAAAGGTGACTGGCGGGTGTCTGTCTCTCTCACTTTAGTTGAATCGAGTGTGGCTACGCCCGGTCCTTGTGAAGGTTAAAACAACACATACTTGACGAAAAATCATTGTGGCTTTGTATGCGTAGGTAAGAACGGTTCTTGCTAAGCCCATAGCAACCAAGTAAAACTTGCAACAACAAACTAGAGGACGTCTAACTTGTTTTTGCAGGGCATGTTGTGATGTGATATGGTCAAGACATGATGAGTCATACGTTAATGTATGAGATGATCATGTTTTGTAAAGTTATCGGCAACTGACAGGAGCCATATGGTTGTCGCTTTATTGTATGAAATGCAATCGCCATGTAATAGCTTTACTTTAACACTAAGCGGTAGCGATAGTCGTGGAAGCAATAGTTGGCGAGACGACAATGATGCTACGATGGAGATCAAGGTGTCGCACCGGTGACAATGGTGATCATGACGGTGCCTTGGAGATGGAGATCAAAAGCACAAGATGATGATGGCCATATCATGTCACAAATTTTGATTGCATGTGATGTTTATCTTATTATGCTTCTTATTTTTCTTAGTACGATGGTAGCATTATAAGATGATCCCTTACAAAATTTCAAGGTACAAGTGCTCTCCTTGAGTATGCACGGTTGCGAAAGTTCGTCGTGCCGAGACACCACATGATGATCGGGTGTGATAAGCTCTACGTTCACATACAACGGGTGCAAACCAGTTTTGCACACGCAGAATACTCGGGTTAAACTTGACGAGCCTAGCATATACAGACATGGCCTCGGAACACTGGAGACCGAAAGGTCGAGCGTGAATCATATAGTAGATATGATGAACATAAGATGTTCACCATTGAAAACTACTCCATATCCGTGATGATCGGACATGGTTTAGTTGATTTGGATCACGTGATCACTTAGATGATTAGAGGGATTTCAATCTAAGTGGGAGTTCTTAAGTAATATGATTAAATTGAACTTTAATTTATCGTGAACTTAGTCCTGATAGTATTTGCAAATTATTTTGTAGATCAATTGCTCGCGTTATAGATCCCCTATGTTTTTTGATATGTTCCTAGAGAAAATTAAGTTGAAAGATGTTAGTAGCAATGATGCGGACTTGTTCCGTGATCTGAGGATTTTCCTCATTGCTGCACAGAAGTATTATGTCCTTGATGCACCGCTAGGTGACATATCTATTGCAGGAGTAGATATAGACTTTATGAATGTTTGACAAGCTCGGTATGATGACTACTTGATAGTTTAGTGTGCCATGCTTTACGGCTTATAACCAGGACTTCAAAAACGTTTTGAACGCCATGGAGCATATGAGATGTTCCAAGAGTTGAAATTAGTATTTCATACTCGTGCCCGTGTCGAGAGGTATAATACCTCTGACAATACTTTTCCTACAAGATGGAGGAGAATAGCTCAACCAGTGAGCATGTGCTCGGATTGTCTGGGTACTACAATTACTTGAATCAAGTGGGAGTTAATCTTCCAGATAAGATAGTAATTGACAAAGTTATTTAGTCACTATCACCAAGTTAGTAAAACTTCGTGATGAACTATAATATGCAAGGGATGACGAAAGTAATTCCCGAGCTCTTCGCGATGCTGAAATCGACGATGGTAGAAATAAAGAAAGAGCATCAAGTGTTGATGGTTAACAAGACCACTTGTTTCAAGTAAAGGGCAAAGGGATAGAAGGGGAACTTCAAGAAGAATGACAAGCAAGTTGTCACTCCCGTGAAGAAACCCAAAGCTAAACTCAAGCCTGAAACTAAGTGCTTCTACTGCAAAGGAAATGGTCACTGGAAGTGGAACTGCCCTAGGTACTTGGCGGATAAGAAGGATGGCAAAGTAAACAAAGGTATATTTGATATACATATTATTGATGTGTATTTTACTAGTGTTCATAGCAACCCCTGGGTATTTGATACCAGTTTAGTTGCTAAAATTAGTAACTTGAAACGAGAGTTGCAGAATGAACAGAGACTAGTTAAAGGTGAAGTGACGATGTGTGTTGGAAGTGGTTCCAAGATTGATATGATCATCATCGCACACTCCCTATACTTTCGGGATTAGTGTAGAACCTAAATAAATGTTATTTGGCATTTGCGTTGAGCATGAATATGATTTGATCATGTTTGTTGCAATACGATTATTCATTTAAAGTCATAGTATAATTGTTATTCTGTTTACATGAATAAAGCCTTCGATGGTCATACACCCAATGAAAATAGTTTGTTGGATCTCGATCATAGTGATACACATATTCATAATATTGAAGCCAAAAGATGCAAGGTTAATAATGATAGTGCAAATTATTCGTGGCACTGCCATTTGGGTCATATTGGTGTAAAGCGCATGAAGAAACTCCATAGTGATGGACTTTTGGAATCACTTGATTATGAATCACTTGGTGCTTGCGAACCATGCCTCATGGGCAAGATGACTAAAACTCCGTTCTCCGGAACAATGGAGCGAGCAACTGATTTGTTGGAAATCATACATACTGATGTATGTGGACCGAGGAGTGTTGAGGCTCGCGGCGGGTATCATTATTTTCTGACCTTCATTGATGATTTGAGCAGATATGAGTATATCTACTTGATGAAGCACAAGTCTGAAACATTTGAAAAGTTCAAAGAATTTCAGGGTGAAGTAGAGAATCATCGTAACAAGAAAATTAAGTTTCTACGATCTGATCGTGGAGGCAAAAATTTGAGTTACGAGTTTGGTCTTCATTTAAAACAATGTGGAATAGTTTCACAACTCACGCCACCCGGAACACCACATCATAATGGTGTGTCCAAACGTCGTAACCGTACTTTATTAGATATGGTGCGATCTATGATGTCTCTTACCGATTTACCACTATCATTTTGGGTTATGCATTAGAGACAGCTGCATTCACGTTAAATAAGGGCACCATCTAAATCCGTTGAGACGACGCCTTATGAACTGTGGTTTGGCAAGAAAGCAAAGTTGTTGTTTCTTAAAGTTTGGGGCGGCGATGCTTATGTGAAAAAGTTTCAACCCGATAAGCTCGAACCCAAATCGGAGAAATGTGTCTTCATAGGATACCCAAAGGAAACTGCTGGGTACACCTTCTATCACACATACAAAGGCAAGATATTCATTGCTAAAAATGGATACTTTCTAGAGAAGGAGTTTCTCTCGAAAGAAGTGAGTGGGAGGAAAGTGGAACTTGATGAGGTAACTGTACCTTCTCCCGAATTGGAAAGAAGTACATCACAGAAACTAGTTCCAGTGATTCCTACACCAATCAGCGAGGAAGCTAATGATGATGATCATGGAACTTCAGATCAAGTTACTACTAAACCTCGTAGGTTGCTACATCTCCAATGTATCTATAATTTTTTATTGTTCCATGCTATTATTTAAGATGTTTTGGATGTTTAATGGGCTTTGTCATACACTTTTATATTATTTTTGGGACTAACCTACTAACCCAAAGGCCCAGTCTAGATTGCTGTTTTTTGCCTGTTTCAGGGTTTTACAGAAAAGGAATATCAAACGGAATGAAACCTTCGGGAGAGATATTTTTGGAGAAAATCACGCACAGGAGACTTGAGAACCACGGAGTAGGGGCCACGAGGTGCCCATGAGGGTGGGGGCGCGCCCCCTAGGGCGCACCCCTGCCTCGTGGGTCCCTCGTAAGGCCCCCGGTGCCCTCCTTCCTCCTATATAAGCCTACGTACCCCGAAAGCATCAAAAGAGGAGAGAGAACCCTAGTTCCACCACTGTAACCTTCTGGTCCCATGAGATCCCATCTTGGGGCCTGTTCCGGACCTCCGCCGGAGGGGGGATCTACCACGGAGTGCTTCTACATCATCATCATCTCCTCACCATGAGTTGCGAGTAGTTTACTACAGACTTTCGGGTCCATAGCTAGTATCTAGATGGATTCTTCTCTCTCTTTAGATCTCAATACAAAGTTCTCCTCGGTCTCCGAGGAGATCTATTCGATGTAACCTCTTTTTGCGGTGTGTTTGTCGAGATCCGATGAATTGTGGATTTATGATCAAGATGATCTATGAGAAATATTTGGTTCTTCTCTGAACTCTTTATGTATGATTATAATATCCTTGAAAGTCTCTTCGAATTATTGGTTTGGTTTGGCCTACTAGATCTATAGTTCTTGCAATGGGAGAAGTGCTTGGCTTTCGGTTCAATCTTGCGGTGTCCTTTCCCAGTGACAGTAGGGGCAGCAAGGAACGTATTGTATTGTTGCCATCGAGGATAAAAAGATGGCGTTTATATCATATTGCTTGAGTTTATCCCTCTACATCATGTCATCTTGCTTAAGGCGTTACTCTGTTCTTATGAACTCAATGCACTAGATGCATCCTGGATAGCGGTCGATGTGTGGAGTAATAGTAGTAGATGCAGGCAGGAGTCGGTCTACTTGTCTCGAACGTGATGCCTATATATAATGATCATGCCTAGATAGTCTCATAATTATTCACTTTTCTTTCAATTGCTCGACAGTAATTTGTTTACCCGCCGTAGAATATCGCTATCATCAGAGAAGCCACTAGAGAACACTATGGCCCCCGGGTCTATTCTCAACATATCAATCTACAATCTACTTTACTTTTTCCGCTTTTACTTTCTGTTCTTATAATAAAAAATACCAAAAATATAAACTATCATCTCTATCTGATCTCACTTTTGTAAGTGACCGTAAAGGGCTTGTGTAGGATCGAAGAAGTATGTCTAGAGGGGGGGTGATTAGACTACTTGACAATATAAAAAATCTGCCTTTTGGTTGTGCAAAGTTTTAGGCAGTTTTACAATTAAGATCAAATCAAGTATCACACTACACATGCAATTCTAGAGTATGGGCAGCGGAAAGTAAATTGCATATATAGTAAAGAGAGGTGGAGAAGATCAAACGCAGTTTGGTGACACGAAGATTTTTGTCGTGGTTCCGATAGGTGGTGCTATCGTACATCCACGTTGATGGAGACTTCAACCCACGGAGGGTAACGGCTGCGCGAGTCCACGGAGGGCTCCACCCACGAAGGGTCCACGAAGAAGCAACCTTGTCTATTCCATCATGGCCTACGCCCACGGAGGACTAGCCTTACTCGGGGTAGATCTTCACGAAGTAGGCGATCTCCTTGCCCTTACAAACTTCTTGGTTCAACTCCACATATCAAAGACGGAGGCTCCCAAGCGACACCTAACCAATCTAGGAGGCACCACCCTCCAAAAGGTAATAGATGGTGTTGATG
>LR738712.1:680637579-680652909 GCA_902687465.1 Secale cereale
GACCGAAAGTGTAACTGATATGAACGTTGGAGTTTTCGGTGGGACCGAGAAAGAAAACTCGGTTAGACCGATTTGAGAAAAGACAGTGAACATGCCAGAATCGGTGAGACCGAAAATGAATTATCGGTGAGACCGATTTGAGCCAAGACAGAAGCTTGCCCATTTCGGTGAGACCGATAATACAAACTCGGTTATTCCGAAATGATGTGAAATGGTTACAGAAGGTTGGCAGTTCAGTTTCGGTGAGACCGATCTCAAACTCGGTATGACCGATTTTTCTAGGGTTTGGAATATGGCAGAAGTGGTTCATCTCGGTGGGACTGAGTTGGAAGAATCGGTTTGTCCGAGATTACTTATGGGTGTGTATAGAAGTGAAAGGTGCTGATAGTTGAAGGAGCTAAATCACTAAGCACTTGAGCAACCAGATCATCAACACAACCTCATCCCCTTTTAATAGTATTGGCTTTCCTATGGACTCAATGTGATCTTGGATCACTAAACCAAAAATGGAGTCTTGAGCTTTTGCCAATGCTTGCCTTAGCACTATGAGGGGTCCACTTCTTCAGTCATCTTGCCATACCAATGTGATTGGATTTCCTGAAACATACTTGATAAAAGTATTAGTCCAACCACAAAGTATGTTGTCATTAATTACCAAAACCACCCAGGGAGCAAATGTGCTTTCAATCTCCCCCTTTTTGGTAATTGATGGCAACACACTAAAATTATACTAAACAAAACATCAAAGCTTATTGAAAGAAATACAGAATTATCACGAAAGCTTTGACAAGCATGTAGTACACAGGCTCCCCCTACAAGTGTGCAAGATTTTCATAAATTATGGTTTTGGACTACCACAAGCACACAAGAGAGATAAGCAAGATGTGCTACATGCAGCTTGGCTATATGCATCAGAGCAGAAGAAAAAGGAAGTGAGTGATAATGCATATGTGTCGGGGGAAACTGTCCGCCGCGAACACCTATGGGACCGGAGCCCCTTGTCTGTGCGGTACGAGGGCGGAGGGAGCACAAAGAGCAGATCGTAGCGAGCACGCGGGCAGTTTTACCCAGGTTCGGGCCGCGGTATACGCGTAAAACCCTACTCCTGCTTGGTTGTGTATTGAGTTTGAGTGCTCGGGAGCTTGAAGAAGCAGCTACACCAAGCGCGAGAGTGATCTAGGTTTCGAACCCCCTCCACGTTGTGCATGGGCCTCCTTTTATAGTGTAAGGGGTCACCGACAGGTGTCAACGTAGGAGAAAGGGGTAAAAATGTAAAAGAGGTGGTAGTTGTAACAGTGCGGGAACAGTGGAGCTACAGTACAGAACAGTGGTCTATACCTACTTTAACAGTGGGGGACAAGGGCATTTAATGCCCGTCGCCGTCGACCCCAAAAGCTCCCGCCTTAGCGTCTCCGTCTGCCACGGCGATGGATCCATCACCGTGGAGTGCCACCGTGTACCCCAGGCTGCACAGCCATCCGCCACGCGTCCCTGGATAGGCCCCAGGGCGACGCGTGGGCCGATGAGCTGGAGCGTGGGCACACAGCGCAGCCTTCCCGACAAGCACCTTGCCGGGGCCTTGATCTTGCCGGGCCCGGGAGCTTGCCGCTCCCCGGGCCCTTGCCGGGGCGCATATAGCGCCGAGGCGTTGTCTTCTAGTCTTCCTGGCAAGCTCCTCTTGCCAGAGTCTTGTGTTAGCGGGGCAGTCTTGAGCCTGGTACGGCCTTCCCGGCAAGCTCCTCTTGCCGGGGTCTCGGTCTTATGTCTTGTATACTTTGTTTTTGAATGGTTTAATAGGGAGCAGGAAAGGTCTCCGGCGAGCACGCGGTAAACCCTGCCGCGGGAAGCTGCAACTGCCCGTGCACAAGTTGGGGTACTGAGGTACCCCTACCTTAGTACACCGACAGGAGCCCCCGGGCCTGGGCCACACACGGTGCCGAGCGCTGTTGGGCCAGGCCCAAAACAGTGCACGGGTACCCGCGGCCCGCGGCGCGCCGAATCCACTTCCGTATCCGCCGCATCCCACTGTAACGGCACGCGTCGATCGCGGCGCCGTGGGATGGGACGTGCCCACGATCTGTTAATGGAAAGGGCGAAACGCCCCCCCACTCCCCCATAAAAGCAGAGGAATCGGGCGCGGTTCCCCTCCTTGCGCTTTCATTGCATCGTCTTCCTCCTCCAAAGATTCTCTCTTGCGCTCTGCCTCCACATCTCCGCCGCCGCCGAGCTCTTCGTTCCCCTCCTTCCGCCGCGTCCGCCATGGCCTCAAAGACCGACAAGGCGAAGGCGGAGAAGTCCAAGAGGGAGAAATCGGAGCAAGCAGCCAAGCTCATCGCGTACCGGAAGCAGCATCTCGTCTTCCCGCCGAAGCTCGGCGTGCGGGAGCTCTGGAACAAGTATTACTTGTTCTAGGCCAAGGAGACCGACGCGCATCCCCGCACGCGAGCATATCCGGCCGCCGCCAAGGACAGCTATCCCGGCGGGTACTACTTTTTTGCTGCCTTCTTTCATTGTGGTCTCTGTCCTCCTTTCTCAAACTTCTTCTGCGACATCATGAACACATACGGCCTCCATCTGCTTGACTTCACCCCCAACGCCATCCTCACCATGGCGGTTTTCGCACATATGTGCGAAAACTTCATAGGAGTCCACCCCAATGTAGCGCTCTTTAGGCACTTCTTCACTCCTAGAGCCGAGGCCGATGCCCCCCTCTCCGGAGGAATTTCTTGGGTCTTCCGTCTGAATAAAAAGGGTGCGTACTTGCCGGGGGAGCTCCGCGGCAAGTGGGAGGAATGGCGAGCGGAGTGGTGCTGGATCGTCGAAGACCAGCCGCAAGCCTTCACCGCGCCGCGCACAACGCCCATCGTGCGCGGCAGGGACTGGAGTGAGCTAGATTCGGACGACATCAAGCTCGACATCGCCCTCGTCCGGATTCTTCGTCTTCGGATGGCCAAGCTGTCAGTTGCTGAGGTGGGCGCAGATTTCCTCCGCCGGCGCATCGCCCCTCTCCAAGACCGGAAGAGGCCGGCCTGGGAGTACGGCGGCCCGGCAGACATAATGAGGCTGCGTCCCGGGCTCAACTTCAACTTCACCACGCTGGAGCTGAGGGGAATGGTCCGGGAACTCTTCAAGTACGACCCGGCACACCCCGAGTGGTTCAGGACTCCCCGGGAAGTGGTGCCGCTCTGCAACAACATCGTCAGGGATCGGATCCTCGCCATGATGCCCATGTGTGACTCGCACGGCGTGGACCGCACGTGGATCGCTCCGAAGCCCATCGACGTCCTCAACTTCTACGACAACCTCGCAGAGGTGGCGAAGAACAAGGACGACCTCAAGCAGCACACGCGGGACACCACCGACCAGGAGATCGCCTACATAGCTTCTCGGGCTGAAGAGGCCGCCGCAGCCGCGGCGGCAGGAATTTTCGGATACTCGCCGGAAGAGGCGGAGGCTGCGGACGCGTCCACCCAGGCGGAGGAGGCGGAGATCCGCAGGTTGCTGAAGCTTCCTCCCGACGCGCTCGCCGGGGTCCCCTCGCTGAGGCACTCCGGGATCCACGGGATCGCGGCCGAGGCCGCGGCAATGGAGGGTACCGCCGGAGGGAGCAGAGGCGCCGCGAGGGGCGGAGGCGCCAAGGGAAAGGGGGCCGCAGCGCAGGATGCTGGGCCCAGTGAGCCGGCCGGGGAAGAGGAGGAGGAGGAGGAGGCCGAGGACTCCGGCGGATCCACGGAGTTGTACGCCGACGACCTCTCCTCGTCGGAGAGCTCCCCGCCCCCGGCAAGCCCGAGGCAGTCCCCGGCGAAGCGTCTCCGCAAGGCGGCGACGGGGGAGAGGGCGCAGGCGCCCCGGCAACAGCCAGCTCGCCGGGCAGCTCCCCGGGGGAGCCAAGCCGCGCCAAGGCCGTCCGGCGCACCAGCCACAGCGGAGGCGGCCCGTGCGCGGACCACGACGGAGGCGCCTCGCAGGCCGGCAGCGAGCCGGCAGGGGTCTTCGCGGAGCGGATCAGCGGCTCCGCCCGCCCCTCGGGCGCCGGCTACCACAGGGGCTGGGTCTTCGCAGCCCCCAGCCCCGGTGAACACCAAGCGCGCGAGGGAGTCTTCGTCTTCCGCTCCTCGCGCCGACGCGCCCACGGTGGAGTATGATTTCTCCGCCCTGAGCGAGGACGACGAGGAGGACCAGGAGTAAGGATCCAAGACCTTACATCTTCTTGATTTTTGTCTTGGTTTTTTGTTGATGCTGACTCTGTTCATTGCTCTGATTTCAGGACCCTGGCCCATCGCGCGGCGAAGAAGGCCAAGGCGCCCGAGGCCGAGGTCGCGGAAGACTCAGCAGCTGCGGCAACAGGGGGTGTGCCGGAGCCGAGCCTGCCGGACCCGAGCGCTGCTCCGAGGAGCAGCCCCCAGCGCAGCCCGCAGCGCAGCCCCCAGCGTAAGTCTGGGGTTTACTCTTTTCGCTTGTCGGGGTACGTCTGAGGATTTGGTCTTGTCTTCATGTCTTGATGTTTCTTGTCTTGTTCTGTGCAGAGGTGGAGCCGCAGCGGGAAGAGCGCCCGGAAACCGTCGTAGAGGAGCCGCGGGCCCCGCCGTCCCCGCCAAGGCAGAACTCTCCGGCAAGGGAGAGTGCTCCGCCAAGGGCGGGTACTCCGCCAAGGCAGAGTACCCCGCCAAGGGCGAGCAGCCCGGCGAGGGTGGCCACTCCGCCAAGGCCGAGCTCCCCGGCGAGGGAGCCCGCCGCCGAGGACGTCCGCCAAGGTATGCTCTGTGACTTGTCTTCTTGGCTTGCCTCTTTTTGGGTATTTGCTTGAGTCTTGAACTTCTTTTTCTTCTTCTTCTTTTTAGATCTTCCTCCTCCTGAGCCCATGGAGACGGAGGTTATCAACCTCGAGGAGGAGGGCGCGCAGGGCGGCGGCGGCGACGCTCCTGTCGTCGAGGAGATGGCCGAGGCCGCCGAGCCGGCCGCGCAGGAGACTGCCCCGGCTGCCGACGCAGCGGCTGGGGAGGGGGGCGGCGACCGCACCGCCGACCCGGAGGCGGCGGGAGCATCGGATGCTGCACCGGCCACCGGCCCCTCCGCCAGCAAGGAGCAGGGGTACTATCTTGAGGCCCCCAACGGCGTCTTCATCCAGATGCCTTGGGGGTCTTCATCACGAGCTCCCGCGGAGGGCGAGGCGTTCGACGGAGAAGTCCTCGCCTCCGCAGGCCTGAAGATCGTCGAGGCGCCCGGCGGGAGTGAGGGGCCCGAGGAGGAGAGGTTGCTCCACCAACTCCTGGCCCTTTACCGGGCCAGACAGGCGAAGCTCGCCTCCCGGGAGGCCCTTGCCGCTAAGGCCGCGACAGAAATGGAGAAGCGCGCGGTGGAGCTCAGCGCCGCCAACCAGGCAGCCCTCCGCAAGGTGACGGAGGAGCGTGAGCGTCTCACCGGCGAGTACCAGGAGTGGGTGCTCGAGAAGGCTGAAGCTGATGAACAGCAGCGTCTCGCCGGGGTGGAGATGTCCCGGCGAGAGGGAGAGCTCGCGCAGCGGAAGGTCGAGCTGGACTCCCATGAGGAGGATCTTGCCGCTCACGAGGCTGCCCTTGGCGGGGAGCTGAAGGAGGCGAAAGCCGCCGCAGTTGCCGCGGAAGACGCCAAGAAGGAGCTTGCCGCCAAGGTTGAGCAGCTGGAGAAAGCGCTGAAGGTGAGCGCAGAGAAGGTTGCCGCGCTCATCTTGGAGCGCGAGAAGGACGCTCACACAAACTCCGAGCTTCAGGTGAGTCTCTCCAAGAGGGGCGACGAGTTGAAGGCCGCCAAGGACTCCATCGAGGACTTGGAACTGAAGGTCACCACTCTGAAGGATTCGCTCGACGCTGCCCGGGCTCAGGAGAATAAGCTGAAGGAGGAGCTCCGCAAGGAGCGGACCTTGGTGGACAGCGTCAACAAGGCATCCGAGCTCTTCCGCCAGACCATCGAGGTATGGACCGAAGACTTGGTTTCTTCTGCGTCCAACATTGACCAGGAGCTGCTGGCGCTGAAGGTCGAACACCTCATCTACTCGCCGGATCCGGATCTCCCGCACAGCGCCAAGCTCAGCCTCTTCTTCAGAGGGATCGCGCCGGCCCTTGTAGGTCTCCGGAACCGCATCCCCGCGCAGCTGGCCGAGGAGTCGCGCCTGCTCTGCGCGGGAACTCTGGAGCGGGTGCTGACGAAGATCGTGTACCGCAACCCGGGGATCAATCTCACCAACGTTCTTCGCAGCTTGCCGGCTGATGCAGACACGGAGGCCCTGAAGGAGCAGGTCGGCCACATCATCGCCAAGGTGGCTAGGCTCGGCAGGAAGGAGGGCGACCGCGTAGATTAGGGCTCCATTATCTTTATCTTTTTGTTGCTGCACATTATGTCATGAACTTATTAGTCCATTGCGACAAGTTATCCTTTGTAAGATATTTACTTTATTTTGATCAATCAGTGCAATGTTATCTTCCTTGTCTCAATCTTTGACTTTGTATGTTTTTCACCCTACGCTCCCGGGGAGCTTGCCGGCAAGGGGCCTTTGCCGCGAGCGCTGAGTGCTGGACTCTGAGCAGCCTGCTGGCCAAGGTCTTCGCCGGCAAGCAACCTTGCCGCAGCTAGTCGCAACGCACTTAGCTTGCTGAGCGTACTCGGAAACGAAGCAAGGGCGCGACACTCGTCGCAGCTCACTTAAATCGTTGAGTGAACTCGAAAACAAGATAAGGGTGCGGCAAGCTACGGGTAGGTTCCTCCGCGCACAGGTTTTTCATACAAAATGTGATCGTTCAAGGAAGACAACTAAAATTTAAAATTTGAACTGGTCAAATTCTAACAACTTATCTTTCATATGCTGCTTGCTTATATCGCTTGCTTTCCGGTAAGACTTCTCTTTCTTGAACAGCACTCGGTTCCTCCTCCACCTCCTTCCCCCCCGGCAAACTTGTGCGCGAGGAACGTTCCTTCTGCTTAAGAGGAAAGAAAAGGGAGAGGGAAACGAGCATATGGCCTTTCGGCGTGCTAATGCTTACCGTATACTTGAGTGTTGCACCAAATGCCAAACAGAACATGCAAATAGCAAAGAAAAGCATGCAAAAGGCGATTGGTGCGAAAAACACAAAAACTTTACTGATGCACGGGGTCTGCGCCCGGCTTTGTACAAAGGGTTACATGCAACAGCGGCAAAGCTTGTACAAAAGGTGGTTGCCGGAGCGGATCACGGCAACCGCGCCTTAGGGGTGAAACTTGCGAAGATGCTCTATGTTCCAGGAGTTGCTCACCGGTAAGCCTTCTTCGGTCTCGAGGCGGACAGCGCCGGGCCTCGTAACTTGTCTCACCCGATAAGGGCCTTCCCACTTCGGCGTCAACTTGTTGGAATTCTTGGCGGACTGAACACGCCGAAGAACAAGGTCGCCTTCCTCGAGACTCCTGGCCTTGACTTTGCGGCTATGGTAGCGGCGCAAAGCTTGCTGGTATCGAGCAGCTCGTACAACAGCCTGGAGACGTCCCTCCTCGAGGAGCAATGCGTCATCTTGCCGCAGTTGCTCTTGCTCGAGCTCATCATAAGCGAGTACTCGAGGAGATCCGTATACGAGTTCCGTGGGGAGAACTGCCTCTGCTCCATAGACTAGAGCAAAGGGTGTCTGTCCGGTGGCTCGACTTGGTGTCGTTCTGATTGACCAAAGAGCCGCCGGGAGCTCCTCTATCCAATTTCTTCCGCACTTGCGCAGCCTGTCAAAGGTCCTCGTCTTGAGTCCGCGCAACACTTCAGCATTTGCCCTCTCCGCTTGACCGTTGCTCCTCAGGTGGGCAACAGAAGCGAAACAGACCTTGGCGCCAAGGTCTTGGACGTACTGCATGAAGGTGCGACTAGTGAATTGCGTACCGTTGTCGGTGATGATCCTGTTAGGGATCCCGAAACGGCAAACAATCGACCTGAAGAACCTGACCGCTGACTGTGCTGTCGCCTTTCTCACCGGCTCCACTTCTGGCCACTTTGTGAACTTGTCGATTGCAACGTACAAGTACTCAAAGCCCCCGACGGCTCGGGGGAAGGGGCCGAGGATATCGAGCCCCCAGACCGAGAAGGGCCAGGACAAAGGGATTGTTTGGAGAGCTTGAGCTGGCTGATGAATTTGCTTTGCATGGAACTGGCACGCTTCACATTTGGTTACTAGTGCAGTTGCATCTTGGAGGGCTTCTTACCAAAAGAACCCTTGCCGGAAAGCTTTCCCGGCAAGTGCCCTTGCGCCAATGTGGTGGCCGCATATGCCTCCGTGTATTTCCGCCAACAGCTTCTGTCCATCTTCTCTGGAGATGCACTTCAACCTGACACCATTGAGTCTTCTTCTGTACAGCTCATTATCCACGAACTGGTACATACTTGACTGCCTGGTTATCTTCTCTATCTCTTGAGGGTCGTCGGGAAGTTCTCCAGTTTGCAGAAAACGGACTATCTGCTGTGCCCATGCCGGAGCTCGAGGCTCGACGGCAAGGGCTAAAGGCTCGAGGGCCGCTGCGGGAACCTCAGCTTCTACGGCGAGGACCTCTGGTTCTGCCGGAGCTGACGGTCCCCCGGCAAGCTCGCCGGGGCGAGGCTTGCCGGGAACGCTTGCTTCAACTGTACAAGCCCGAGGACTTGCAGGAGCAAACTGTTCCTCAGCGTTCTGGTTGTTGATCTTGGGGACCTTGGCGGCGGTTTCAGGAAGATCCGCCGGCAAGTAGTCGCCGGAGACCAACTTTCTCTTCTTGGACTGCCCAATTGATGGTGTAACGGATGGTTGAGTCAGCTTGAGCAAGAAGGTCCCTGGTTCCACAGGTAACTTCATCGAAGCGCACTTTGAAAGGCCGTCTGCAATTTCATTTTGAGCTCTCGGGACGTGCTCCATCTGCAAACCTTCAAAGTGCTCTTCAAGCTTTCTCACTTCATCGACATATGCTTCCATCAAAGGGCTCTGATAGCTCTTGTTAACTTGTCGGACCACCAACTGAGAATCGCCCCGCACAATCAGCTTCCTGATCCCAAGTTCGGCCGCAATCCCGAGGCCGGCAAGCAAGCCTTCATATTCTGCAGTGTTGTTTGTCGCTTGCTCCCTGGGAAAGTGCATCTGGATAACATATTTGAGGTGCTCTCCGGTGGGCGCGATGAGTACCACGCCAGCACCGGCGCCTTGCAGCGAGAAGGCACCGTCAAAATACATTACCCATTCACTTGTCGCTTCTTGCACGGGTGCACTTGTTTCTTGAACTTCTTCATCTGGTGTTGGGGTCCACTCAGCTATGAATTCTGCCAAAGCTCGGCTCTGTATGGTTGAAGTACTTTCAAATTTGAGTCCAAAGCTCGACAGTTCCAGTGCCCACTCAACGATCCTGCCTGTTGCTTCCGGATTGTGCAATATCCTCTTCAGCGGAAAGCGAGTGACCACTGTTATCTCATGGGCTTGGAAGTAATGGCGCAGCTTTCTCGAGGCCATGAGGAGACCAAAAAGCAACTTTTGCACGCCAGAGTATCTTGATCTAGCCCCCTGGAGAAGGGAACTTACAAAATACACTGGGCGCTGCACCATCTTCTTCCGCACCTCATCCTGTTCCTGCGCAGAGTCTTCCTTGTCGGGACCAGAGCTTGTCGGGACAGCCCCCTGCTTGTCGCTGGATTCGCTTGCCGGTGGTGCTGACTCCTCGTCGGACTCCCTCTCCGCTACTAACGCAGCACTAACCACCTGGTTGGTTGCTGCTAAGTATAGCAACAACTTTTCCTGTGGTTTAGGTGCGACAAGTATAGGAGTGGAGGACAGGTACCGTTTCAAATCCTGCAACGCCGCCTCCGCTTCCGGAGTCCACTTCATGGGACCTGCCTTCTTCAAGATTTTGAAGAAAGGTAGGGAGCGTTCTGCAGACTTTGAAATGAACCTACTGAGGGCAGCCACGCAACCTGCAAGCCTTCTGACATCCTTGACGCGCTTTGGGGCCTCTATCTGCTCAATGGCCTTAATCTTGTCGGGGTTGGCCTCAATCCCCCTCTGTGATACAAAGAACCCGAGAAGCTTGCCGGAAGGGACTCCAAAGACGCACTTCTCGGGGTTCAACTTGAGCTGTATTCTGCGCAGGTTCTGAAACGTTTCTTCCAAGTCTCGAATCAGGGTTTCCTTGCTCTTGCTCTTCACCACGATGTCATCCATGTAAGCTTCTACATTTCTGTGGATCTGTGGCTCAAAAGCAGTGTACACTACCCTTGCAAAGGTTGAGCCTGCATTCTTCAATCCAAATGGCATGCGAATAAAGCAATAAGTGCCACATGGAGTGATAAATGCAGTCTTCTCTTCATCTTCCTTGGCCATGAAAATCTGATGATAGCCTGAGTATGCATCAAGAAAACAGAGTAGCTCACATCCGACAGTGGAGTCAACGATCTGGTCAATGCGCGGCAAAGGGAATGGATCCTTGGGACATGCTTTATTGACATCGGTGAAGTCTATACACAGTCTCCACTTCCCGTTGGCCTTGCGCACGACGACTGGGTTTGCCAACCACGTCGGATGGATCACACCTCTAACTAGGCCTGCTGCCTCTAGCTTCTTGATTTCTTCGTTGATGAATTCTTGGCGCTCCACGGCTTGCTTCCTCACTTTCTGCTTGATGGGCCGCGCATGAGGACAGACAGCAAGCTTGTGCTCAATTACCTTCCTGGGAACACCGGGGATGTCAGACGGTTGCCAGGCAAACACATCGACATTCGCCCGCAGGAAGGCAACGAGCGCGCTTTCCTATTTGCTGTCAAGGGTTGCACTGATGGTGAAGGTACCACCAGTGCCATCCTCCTTTGCGGACACTTTCTTGGTTGCCGGAGGAGCAGCCATTCCTTTCTTACTCTTGCCGGTGGAGTTCGATGGAACGTCCTCGACGGCAGCGCAGCACTCCGAGGAGGTGCGGTTGCTGGAGTGGGTCCCAGAGCACTTGCCGGACTTGGTCTTCGTCTTCTTCCCCCCGGGAGCTTCAGCGGCGAGAGTATCCTTCTCGGCCGCAGCTGCCGCATCCCGGTAGATCTTGTCGGTGCAGATAAGCGCATCCTTCTTGTCGCTATGGACAGTGATGACGCTTATCGGCCCCGGCATCTTCAGCACATTGTAAGCATAATGGGAAGCTGCCATGAACTTGGCGAGGGCAGGACGGCCAAGTATTCCATTGTAGGGCAATGGAATATCGGCGACGTCAAAGGTGATGCGCTCAGTCCTGAAGTTGAGCTCCCCGCCAAAGGTCACCGGCAGAGTGATCTTTCCCTTGGGCTTGCTCCTTCCCGGGTTGATTCCTTGGAATGAACCGGTCTCCTCGAGCTCGCCATCTGGTATCTGGAGCTTCTTGATCACAGCAGAGGAGATCAAGTTCAGCCCGGCCCCGCCGTCAACCAACATTTTGGTGACCTTGAGGTTGCGGATGGTGGGAGAAACCAGCATCGGCAAGCACCCGACCGCAGTGGTGCGGTCAGGGTGATCCTCAAGATCAAAAACGATGGGCGTGCTGGACCATTTGAGGAGCCTGCGCGTCTCCACGGGCGGCTCCGCTGCATTTACCTCACGCACCCACTGCTTGAGTTGGCGGTGGGAGGTATGCAGGGAGGCGCCACCGTCGACGCACAGGACCTCCGTGGCCTTCTGGAACTCCTGCTCGCTGTTCTCCTCGTCTTCCATGTCTTCATCGTCGTCTTCTTCGTCGTTGTCGCGGCCCCGGGGAGGTCGATCTCCTTGCCGCTGCTTAGCCTTGCCGCGGCGTCCTCCCCGGCCGTTGAACGGCCGCTTCTTGCTGGGCTCCTCCCCGCCACCTTGGGCCTTCTCCTTGTCACGCCTCTCGTACTCAGCTTTCTGCTGCTCGACGAGGTACTCGACGCGCTTGCAGTTGGAGAGATTGTGACCCTTGGTGCGGTGGATCTTACAGTATTGCTTGTCGGAGCTACCCGGCTTGTCGGCCGCCGCCGCAGGGGCAGGCTCCTTGCCGGAGCCGCCAGCCTGCGCTTGCTTGGCGGGGGCCTCCTTGCCGGACTTCTCGACGGCAAGCACCTCTTTCTTGCCCTTCTTTCTGTTGTTCCGCCGCCGGCTCTTCTTTGCCGGGGCGGCGTCGTCGCTGTCGCTTCCTCCCGCGCCAGTATCTTCCCCGGGGAGTCTCCTCCCCTCTTCTGCGCGTGCGCACTTGTCAGCAAGAGCATAGAGCTCGCTGACATCCCGAATCTTCGTCATCGCCATTTCCTCACGCATGCGGCGGTTACGCACGTTCTGATGGAACGCGCTGATAACCGCGGCAGGGTGAACGTCAGGGATGTTGTGCTGCACCCGGCTGAAGCGTTGGATATACTTGCGCAGGGTCTCGCCTTCCTTCTGGGCCAAAATGTGGAGATCGCTCTCCTGGCTGTGGGGTTTGTGGCCGCCGGTGAAGGCGCCAACAAACTGGTGGCAAAGATCGGCCCAAGAAGAGATGGAACCTTCCGGCAAGTGCATGAGCCACGAACGGACGTTCGGCTTCAGCACGAGCGGGAAGTAATTCGCCAAGATCTTCTCGTCGCGCCCCCCGGCAGCTTGTACTGCGATGGTGTAGACGCTGAGAAACTCCGAGGGGTGCGTCTTGCCGTCGTACTTCTCCGGTACGTCGGGCTTGAAATTCTTCATGCTGGGCCACTGGACGCGCCGCAGCTCGCGGGTAAACGCAGGGCAACCTGCCGCGTACGGCAAGTCGCCTGGCTCACCGGGCGCGTGCGCGTCGATAGTGTTTCCAGCCCTCTTGTCTGATTGCCGCCGAGCTTCTCGGCGGCGCTCGATCGTGGTCCGAGCATCTTCTTCTCGCCGGTCGTCGAGGACTTGGCGCTGGTCCCGACGAGCCCGCGGGTCCGACGAGGCCGTGGAGCCGTCGTCGGCGTTGTTCCGGCGGGGCGGCGTCTTCTGCTTCTGCGGCGGGGAATGCACGCTTGTCGCACCCCCGGCAGTCTTGTTGCCGTCAGCCTTCGTCTTCTCAGCTTGCCGCGGCCGTGAGGTCGACGGCTGCTGTGGAGAATCGTTGTTGGCGAAGTCTATCAGGCTCCGTATAGTGGCCCTCCATTCTTCGGCCTTGTCGGCCGCTGGAGGAAAGTCGAGGAGCAGTTGCGCCCTTGCGAGCGCTTCTGCTGGAGTGGAGGGGAACGCGGGCGAGCGGTGCGAGGAGCGGGATACGCTCGGACTTCTAACAACGTTAGAAGGAGCGGGGTCCCGCGCCGGCGCCTTCGCTTTGCTTGTGCCCGGACGGGGGTCCGGGGCGTCCCGCGAGCCTCCGGTTTGGCCTTGCCCCAGCAAGTGGATACCACCTCCCGTGGTATGGCGCTGCTGGGTCGTCGTGTGCTGAGATGGACGCGGCGCGTCCACGGAGACCGAGGTTCGGTCGTCCGTCCTGTTCTTGGATCTGGTGGCGCCGTGAGTGTCCTCACCGGCGGCCACCCTTCCGACGGCATCTCCCCCACCCACCGTTGGCTCTGGTGGCGGCGGGTGAGACGCAGACGGGCCTCCGACCTCCGAAGCCTTCTTCTTCGGGGCCATGGAGTTGTCGCTGGTGAAGTTGATGAATTCGGAGAGGTTGATGAAGAATGCGCCCGCGCGAACGCCGGATCAGGTTCGCACAACCTCGACGCCCCCTACCTGGCGCGCCAAAGATGTCGGGGGAAACTGTCCGCCGCGAACACCTATGGGACCGGAGCCCCTTGTCTGTGCGGTACGAGGGCGGAGGGAGCACAAAGAGCAGATCGTAGCGAGCACGCGGGCAGTTTTACCCAGGTTCGGGCCGCGGTATACGCGTAAAACCCTACTCCTGCTTGGTTGTGTATTGAGTTTGAGTGCTCGGGAGCTTGAAGAAGCAGCTACACCAAGCGCGAGAGTGATCTAGGTTTCGAACCCCCTCCACGTTGTGCATGGGCCTCCTTTTATAGTGTAAGGGGTCACCGACAGGTGTCAACGTAAGAGAAAGGGGTAAAAATGTAAAAGAGGTGGTAGTTGTAACAGTGCGGGAACAGTGGAGCTACAGTACAGAACAGTGGTCTATACCTACTTTAACAGTGGGGGACAAGGGCATTTAATGCCCGTCGCCGTCGACCCCAAAAGCTCCCGCCTTAGCGTCTCCGTCTGCCACGGCGATGGATCCATCACCGTGGAGTGCCACCGTGTACCCCAGGCTGCACAGCCATCCGCCACGCGTCCCTGGATAGGCCCCAGGGCGACGCGTGGGCCGATGAGCTGGAGCATGGGCACACAGCGCAGCCTTCCCGACAAGCACCTTGCCGGGGCCTTGATCTTGCCGGGCCCGGGAGCTTGCCGCTCCCCGGGCCCTTGCCGGGGCGCATATAGCGCCGAGGCGTTGTCTTCTAGTCTTCCTGGCAAGCTCCTCTTGCCAGAGTCTTGTGTTAGCGGGGCAGTCTTGAGCCTGGTACGGCCTTCCCGGCAAGCTCCTCTTGCCGGGGTCTCGGTCTTATGTCTTGTATACTTTGTTTTTGAATGGTTTAATAGGGAGCAGGAAAGGTCTCCGGCGAGCACGCGGTAAACCCTGCCGCGGGAAGCTGCAACTGCCCGTGCACAAGTTGGGGTACTGAGGTACCCCTACCTTAGTACACCGACAATATGTGCATGGTGATTTCTTGCAAACAAGTATTTACAAGCAAGTCACCATCATGCACATTCTGCAAGATGCATATACTTACCTTGAGGTTCCTTGGCACTTGTACCTGAAGGGATAAACTTGGGAAAACAAGGTTAGATAACACAAGAGTATTCCTTCAACCAATTGCAAGAACATCAAGAGTACCAAGCCAGGGAGGACATGTATAAAGAGTGTCTCATATTGAGCACAGGCTTGAATCAGCAAACATGTCTCCGAAGCTAAAAGATTTTCAATGAACTCTGAGAGATTTTGCTTTTCATAGGATATCAATTGTGACGATTCCTCTAAGTCTTCTCCCCCTAAACTAAAAGATTTCATAAGATACCAATTGTGAGAACAAAGGGTGTGATGGAAAAAGCAAAATCAAAAGAAAGATGCCAATTGTAATGTCCAATGTAAAACACGACAAAGCTTTGATGTGATTCTCTCCCCCTTAAGATAAGATTGCTTTTCTTCTTCCCCTAAGTCTTCTCTTCTCCCCTACTCCCCCTACTCCCCCTAAGTCCTCTCCCCCTTTGACATCAAGTGCCGAAAAGGACAGCAAACTAGGTAGGACAGGAAAGATGGAAAGAAGGAAAGAAAGAAAGAAATGGGATCCTTAAGAATCACAACAGGACAAAAAGGAATATGCATAGAGAAACATTGAGTCTACTCCCCCTTAAGATTTAAATTTGAGTGGAGCTG
>LR738712.1:680653909-680752111 GCA_902687465.1 Secale cereale
ATAGATCGGTAAACCCTTTGATCAACGGGTTCTCCATCTTTTGTCAAGTCATTATGTCCACTAGTAGGCATGGGGGTACTCATACCTTTGCTTTCTTGCATGTTGAACTTCTTGAAGAGATCCTTGGTGTACTTTGTTTGTGAGACAAAGGTACCCTCCTTAGATTGCTTGATTTGCAACCCAAGGAAGAATTTGAGTTCACACATCATGGACATCTCATACTTCTCCGACATGAGCTGTCCAAACTTCTTGCTAAAATGGGGGTTAGTTGAACCAAAGATAATATCATCAACATATATTTGGCACACAAATAGTTCACCATTAACCCTTTTTGTGAACAGCGTTGAGTCTATCTTTCCAATCTCAAAGCCTTTTTCAAGAAGAAAGCTAGTTAAGCATTTGTACCAAGCTCTAGGTGCTTGCTTAAGACCATAAAGAGCTTTATGCAACTTGTAAACATGATTAGGCTTTTTGGGATTCACAAATCCGGGAGGTTGTTTAACAAATACTTCCTCCTCAATTTTACCATTTAGGAAAGCACTTTTGATATCCATTTGATAGAGAGTAATATCATGGTGATTGGCATAAGCAAGAAGAATGCGAATGGACTTAAGTCTAGCAACGGGGGCATAGGTCTCACCATAGTCCATACCTTCGACTTGTGTGTAACCTTGAGCTACGAGACGAGCCTTGTTGCGGATGACTTGTCCATCTTCATCTTGCTTGTTCCGAAACACCCATTTGGTTCCAATGATGTTTTGATCATCGTTGGGCTTCTCTACCAAAGTCCATACCTTGTTCCTCTCGAAGTTGTGTAGTTCTTCGTGCATAGCGTTCACCCAATCCGGGTCTTTAAGTGCTTCTTCTACCTTCATAGGTTCAATACTAGAGATAAATGAGTAATTCTCACAAAAGTTAGCTAAGCGAGTTTTAGAGCGAGTAATTCTCCCGGAGTTGATGTCGTTCATCATTTGTTCCACGGGATGATTTTTCTTGACTCTTGCTCGGACTCGGGATAGCTTTTGTTGATGTTGTGGCTCAGCTTCCTCATCATCTTCATCTTCTTCTTCTTCTTCTTCATTGTTGTTGGTGTTGTCTTGAGGTGGTGGAGAAGGAGGTTGTGGTGGATCTTCTTGTTGCATTTCCTCATCTTGGTGAGTTCCACTTGTGGAGGCCTCCATGTTGCCTTGAGGTTCATCTCGCCGTGAGGTAGGGGGCTCCACATATGTAGATGAGGTACTCTCCTTCACTTCCATGGGACGGATCTTTCCAATAGATAAATCTTGGATAGCTTCAGATGGGTCCTTGTCTCCTACATCAATAGGCATTTGCTCTACTTGCGAGCCATTAGATTCATCAAACTTCACATCTACCGTCTCTTCAACCTTTCGGGTGAAATTATTGTAGACACGGTAGGTGTGGGAGTTTGATCCATAACCAAGAAGAAAGCCTTCATGAGATTTAGGAGCAAATTTAGATCGACGATGCTTATCAAGGATATAGCATTTTGAACCAAAGACACGAAAGTATCCCACTTGGGGTTTGTTACCGGTGAGAAGCTCGTATGATGTCTTGCCGAGAAGCTTATGAAGATAAAGCCTGTTGATAGCATGACAAGCTGTCTCGACTGCTTCTCCCCAAAAGTGTTTCGGTGTCTTGTATTCATCAAGCATCGTTCTTGCCATCTCAATGAGCGTTCGGTTCTTCCTCTCAACAACTCCATTTTGTTGAGGAGTGTACGTAGCCGAGAACTCATGTAGAATTCCTTCCTCATCGAGAAAAGAGTCTACATTGGCGTTCTTGAACTCCGTTCCATTGTCACTCCGAACTTTCTTGATCTTCACCTCAAATTGATTTTGGGCCTTTTTGGCAAAGGTCTTGAAGATCCTCTGAACCTGCGATTTATCATCAAGGAAAAATACCCATGTAAATCTGGAATAATCATCAACTATAACTAGACCAAAGGAGTTACCACCGAGGCTTTTATAAGCATTGGGACCAAAGAGATCCATGTGAAGAAGCTCAAGCGGTCTCCTAGTGGTCATGATGTTTTTCACGGGATGACTTCCACCAACTTGTTTTCCTGCTTGACAAGCACTACAAAGTCTATCTTTGTCAAAGAAAACATCTTTAACACCAAGAATATGATCACCTTTGATTAGCTTGTCTAGGTTACGCATACCAACATGTCCTAGCCTTCTATGCCATAACCAACCTTTAGAGGATTTAGCAATGAAACAAGCTCTAGGTTGAGCTTTCTTAGTGAAATCAACAATATATAGATCACCTCTACGAATACCAGTAAAAGCCATGTTTTGATTATCACGACGAAAGACTTGGCAATCTACTTTGGTGAATAGCACATTGAATCCAAAGTCAGCTAATCTAGACACGGAAAGTAAATTGTATCCAAGACATTCTACAAGCATGACATTTTGAATAGAGCTATCATGAGATATGGCCACCTTACCAAGGCCAAGTACCTTACCCTTGGAGTTGTCTCCAAAAGTCACATACTTGCGTGGACCATCGTTCTTTGCAAGCTCTCGAAACATGTCTTTGTCTCCGGTCATGTGATCGGTGCATCCACTATCAAGAATCCACTCTTTTCCACCGGACATGTAGTCTCTCATATTTGCCATGAGATTGAGACTCTTCATGACCTTGTCTAGCTCGGTGTCCGAATCGGAGAAATCATCATCATGCTCATGCTCATCATCATATTGACCCATAGATTGTTCATCATCAACACCTAGGTCAATTTGATAAGTACTTGCATTAGTTTGGTCAATGGAACAATAATCTTCGGAATGCAATGCAAGAGCATTTCTAATGATAATATTGATAAGACTGGGATCACCCTTCTTTTTCATAAGATCACGAAGCTCAAAGAAGCATTTATCAAAGTTAGGATCATTGGGGTGCAACTTATCAAATTCAATAGTCTTGTGTAGAATTTCATCAAGACTTCTCAAAGAGTAGTCCGGATAAAGTTCTTCCAAGAATTTCCACATAGCATAGGCACACTCAAAGTTTGTAACAAGATTAAGCAAGTCATCGGGTAACCCTCTAATGATAAGATTTACAGTTCTAAGGTTACGAAGCAAATCAAGCTCTTCATCCATGGTAGGGTGCAAGGGATCAAATGGAGGCACATATGGGGTCTCAATATATTTGCACAAATTGTACATTTTAAAGATACTAAGCATTTCAGACCTCCAAGAGTTATAGAACCTTCCATTAAGAACAGGCACTCTATGGCTAACACTCCCATCCGTAGACACGTCCATCTTCCTCCAATGGTGTGTAAACCAAAGCAATGGAGACCAAAGCTCTGATACCAATTGTAGGATCGAAGAAGTATGTCTAGAGGGGGGGTGATTAGACTACTTGACAATATAAAAATCTGCCTTTTGATTAAGCAAAGTTTTTGGCAGTTTCACAATTAAGATTATGTCAAGTAACACACTACACATGCAATTCTAGAGTATGGGCAGCGGAAAGTAAATTGCATATATAGTAAAGAGAGGTGGAGAAGATCAAACGCAGTTTGGTGACACGGAGATTTTTGTCGTGGTTCCGATAGGTGGTGCTATCGTACATCCACGTTGATGGAGACTTCAACCCACGGAGGGTAACGGCTGCGCGAGTCCACGGAGGGCTCCACCCACGAAGGGTCCATGAAGAAGCAACCTTGTCTATTCCATCATGGCCTACGCCCACGGAGGACTAGCCTTACTCGGGGTAGATCTTCACGAAGTAGGCGATCTCCTTGCCCTTACAAACTTCTTGGTTCAACTCCACATCTCAAAGACGGAGGCTCCCAAGCGACACCTAACCAATCTAGGAGGCACCACCCCCCAAAAGGTAATAGACGGTGTTGATGATGATGAACTCCTTGCTCTTGTGCTTCAAATGATAATCTCCCCAACACTCAACTCTCCTCACTGATATGGCTGTGGTGGAAGAAAGGTTTGAGTGGAAAGCAACTTGGGAAGGCTAGAGATCAAGTTTCATATGGTAGGAATGGAATGGCTTGATCTCAACACAAGGGTAGGTGGTTCACTTCTCAGAAAGTGTATGGTAGGAGTGGTGGTACTTTCTGATGGCTCTCCTCACGAATGAAGAGGGGGTGGAGGGGTATATATAGCCTCCACACAAAATCCAACCGTTACACACATTTGACCAATCTCGGTGAGACCGAAGTTAAACTCGGTCAGACTGAAAGTTCAAATAAAGTGAACGTTGGGATTTTCGGTGGGACCGAAAATACCATCTCGGTGCGACCGAAAGTGTAACTGATATGAACGTTGGAGTTTTCGGTGGGACCGAGAAAGAAAACTCGGTTAGACCGATTTGAGAAAAGACAGTGAACATGCCAGAATCGGTGAGACCGAAAATGAATTATCGGTGAGACCGATTTGAGCCAAGACAGAAGCTTGCCCATTTCGGTGAGACCGATAATACAAACTCGGTTATTCCGAAATGATGTGAAATGGTTACAGAAGGTTGGCAGTTCAGTTTCGGTGAGACCGATCTCAAACTCGGTATGACCGATTTTTCTAGGGTTTGGAATATGGCAGAAGTGGTTCATCTCGGTGGGACTGAGTTGGAAGAATCGGTTTGTCCGAGATTACTTATGGGTGTGTATAGAAGTGAAAGGTGCTGATAGTTGAAGGAGCTAAATCACTAAGCACTTGAGCAACCAGATCATCAACACAACCTCATCCCCTTTTAATAGTATTGGCTTTCCTATGGACTCAATGTGATCTTGGATCACTAAACCAAAAATGGAGTCTTGAGCTTTTGCCAATGCTTGCCTTAGCACTATGAGGGGTCCACTTCTTCAGTCATCTTGCCATACCAATGTGATTGGATTTCCTGAAACATACTTGATAAAAGTATTAGTCCAACCACAAAGTATGTTGTCATTAATTACCAAAACCACCCAGGGAGCAAATGTGCTTTCAGCTTGACAACCCCTTATCGCGTTGGCTGCGAAGTTCTTATTTGTTTGTGCAGGTGCGAGGGACTCGCGCGTGGTCTCCTACTGGATCGATACCTTGGTTCTCAAAAACTGAGGGAAATACTTACGCCATTGTGCTGCATCTCCCTTTCCTCTTCGAGGGAATACAACGCAAGCTTGAGAAGTAGCAAGAAGGATTTCTGGCGCCGTTGCCGGGGAGGCTTACGCAAAAGTCATATACCAAGTACCTATCACAAACCCTTATCCTTCGCATTACATTTTTGCCTCTCGTTTTCCTCTCCCCCACTTCACCCTTGCCATTTTATTCGCCCTTCTTCTACCGTGTGTTTATCGTTCGCTTGCTTCTTGTTTGCTTGTGTGTGTTGGATTGCTTGTTTGTCACTATGGCTCAGAACAATACCAAATTGTGTGACTTCTTGATGGCTTCCCGCCCCTCATTGGTTACCCCAAGTGGAAGGTTGAGATGTAGCGTAGCGGCAAATTTCCCTTGGCAAAGATACCAAGGATCGAATCCCGTGAGACTCCAAGGGTCGACAAGTAGGTGTCAACGGCGCCAGAAACTTAGCGGTTGACAGGACCTGCACACAGATACAGATAACTTCGCTCCCAACGAGTTCAGAGAGGTTGTCAATCCCTCCGGCCTTGTTGTTTACAAAGGATCAAACACAAGAGATAATAATGATAGCTATGACTGCAACTAGGAAATAAAAACAGGAAGTAAATAGAAGGTGTGATCAGCGGTGGTAATATGGACCGGGGTCCCATGATGTTCACTAGTGATGTCTCTCTCCCAAAAGACGATAAAACAACAAAGCGAGGTAAACAAATTACAGATGGACAATTGACAGGATTATGTGTGCAAACCAATGCTAACTATGCTGCAAAGAAAGGTAGAGGCTCAAAAGCATGGGCGGTACGCCAAGGCAAGTAGACCGAAATCCATCTGCATCTACTACTAATCATCCACCTTGAGATATCTATCCAGAACATCTCGCTGGTATTAAGTTGCGAATCCCACCCAAAGTGTAAATTCAAAGCAACAGACAACTGCATTAAAAGAACTTTGCGTAAAGTAAACAATCCTTGCACCCGCAAGTACAAGCACCGTTGTTTTCCCCCTTGTGGCAACATCACATCCCCTAGACTCATGTTTCTGTCACTCAAGCTAGTCATCAGGGGGCATGAACCCACAATCAAGCATAACACTCCCTCTTGGAGTTACTACCTACTACTCGGCCAAAGCAATAAACATCAACGGAGAACATGCAAGAATTAGTCAAGAACATAAATATAAAAGAGGTGAATCAAATATATTACTCAAACACAATCTGAACATAGTCTCATAATCCATCAGATCCCAGCAAACTCAGCATAGCAACAGCAGAAATATTACATATGTGCCTCGATCATGTAGGGAAGCTCACGAGGTCTAAACCATGAAGAGCAAAGAGGGGAGGAGAACATCACATAGCTACTGATCATGGACCCATGGTCCAAGGTGGACTACTCACGACTCATCCGGGAAGCGTCCATGGTGCTGGAGAAGCTCCCGGTGGTGGTTCTCCCCTCCGGCAGGGTGCCGGGAAGAGTTCTCCTGATGCTCCCGATCTTGGAAGCGCCGCGGCAGCATAACAGAGGCGAGATCGCGAAAAAGGGTTCCGTCCTCGAGGGTTTCGGGACGAGAGGAATATATATGCGAAGGGGGGTCACCAGAGGTAGAGCCGGGGCCCCAGGCGCCCCCCTGGCGCGGCTAGGGGTGGGGCCGCGCCAGGTGGCCGCCTGGGCCACCCCTGGCTCCCCTCTGGCCCCGCTTTGGTTCTTCGCGAAGCTTCCTGTACGCTGATTTTTCCTGTATTTTTCCCGGAATTTTTGGAGCACTTTTAATATGGGGGAAACCTGAAATAGAAAAACAGCATAAAACAGGAACTAGCACTATGGTACACTGAGTTAATAGGTTAGTCCAAATATGATCAAAAGTGTATGGAAGTGCATCAATATCATAGCAATATCACACAAAAGAGACATGGAGCAAGCAGAAATTATAGATACGTTTTGGACGTATCAACATCCCCAAGCTTAATTCCTGCTCATCCTCGAGTAGGTAAATGATAACAAGCATAATTTCTGTGGTGACATGCTACCAACCATATAAGAACTTTTTAAGTAAAGCAATCAAGGCATGTAATTCAATTCAAGTCATAACAAGCAAGAGTCTATATTAGCATTGTAACAAGCAACATAAGAACATAAAGGTGCAAGAGCTCTCGCTGTCCGTGACTCGAATGTCTCCAAATGGTGTTTGCGTGCAAGAAAGGGGACATGGATATACGAGAGAGTAAAACATAGTTTTTGTATTGTTGAGAACTTAATCTACTAAAGTTTCACACTTGGTCTTCTTTGGAATCTTATCTTGACTCATCCCCAGACCACCAGCCAGGTACAAGTCAAAATGATTCACCCCCTTTCGATATTTTGAGCACTCATGCAATGGATGAGCGTAAGCAAGAAAGTCGACACTTAGGATGGCAAAAGGAGAAAATGATGAGGGGGGAAGACAAAAAAAGGTGTGAAAGGCTCACATCAATGAGGACAATCATAGGCGAGAGAAAGCCAAACGATAGATATGATGTGAGGAGTAGGGATTGCCATGCAACGGATGCACATATGAGCTAAGGTAAGCTCTCCAATGGAACTAGTGGGGGTGCATCCAACTTGCTTGCTCAAGAAGACCTAGAGCTCTTTTGAGGAGGCTCATCATTGGAATATACAAGCCAAGTTCTATAGTGTGAAGGTCCCCACATAGCTATATGCATGAATGATAATCTCTATGGAGTACAAGGTATAAGATGGAGTACGAGTGTGGATCTCTCAAAAGGAATAGTAGTGTGCCCCCTTCTCTCTTTTTATTTCTTTTTCTCTTTTTTTTTCTTTTTTTTTTATTTTCTGTGGCCTCAATGGCTCTTTCTATTTAACTCTCATTTGTCCTTTTTGGGATCTTTTGATTTTGTCCTCTTTGGGATCTTTTCCTCACTTTAGGGGCAACACTCTATATATTACAAGAAGTATAGAAGATCTTTCACACTTTACAAAAGTACTCAACATAAAGAAAATGAAACTATCATGATGTATGCAAATGTATGCCTCTGCCAGTGTAGCAGGATATGCAATGATACTAGCGCGTCATGTAGCAATGATTAGGGCAAAGCCCAACTAGCATGCGACTCATCGATCAAGCAAAAAGCATGTATGACATGAAGATCAAGTCATGATAAGATGGATGTTGCATGGCAATGTATCTCGGAAAGGCTATGGAAATGCCTTGATAGGTAGGTATGGTGGCTGTTTTGAGGAAGGATATAATGAGGCTTATGATGACAGAGCGTATCGTGCCAAGGATTTGGATGCACCGGCGAAGTATGCGCCAACTCTCGAGGTGAGAAAGGGCAATGCACGGTACCGAAGAGGCTAGAAAAATATGGCTAGGTGGAAGTGTCAACTTTCGAATACTCACATTAGTCCGAAGAACTCATGCATTTATTATCGGTAACTCTCAATCTAATTAGGAGGTTCACAAAGAGACAAGTACCCCGAGGAGGAGTGTATGGGGGTTTGGTTATCCTTGCGCATCCTCGACTCATGGTACGTGAGTGTACTCTAATATTCAATCCCTCCAAAGATTAGTGATCCATCTAGTAGCTAAAGTTCTCAACTATTTTGTAGGTTTTCGAAAATAAACACGGATTGCCCAAAATACGACATCTATCACTAATAGGCTAAAGCTCTTGACACCAAAAGTTCAGACATTACTCATGGCAATACCTCAAAACTATTGCAAGTTACTACTAAAATTAAATAGCAACCTCAATTACCTACTTTAAGTTAAGACACACAACTCAGTGCAACAGGCAAACTCTCTTAACAAGATAAACATGAAAACTCAAGAGAGTTCAGCAACCAACTAAACAAAAGCTCTTTAAAAAGAAAAGCATGAAAACTAAGAGCTAAACATGACAGCAGCTATGGAAAGACAAAGAACACACACAACAAAGATAAGCATGAAAATCCTATGTTGTGTTCTAGGTTGAAGTGGAGCGTGTTTCTCTCCCACACAAAGAAAGCTGGGTTCTAACTTGTTATGAAAAGCCAGCAAAGCTAAAGAAAACTAAAAAGGAAACTAAGAGCAAGACGCTCCAAGCATAGCACATAACGCATGAAGTGATTAAAATATAGTGGAACGAAAGACGAACTGATAATTGTTGATGGAGAAGGGGATGCATGGGGGCATCCCCAAGCTTAGACGCTTGAGTCTTCTTGAATATTTCTTGGGGGTGCACGGGGGCATCCCCAAGCTTGAGCGTTTGACCCTCCTGAATCTTCTTTTATCATCTTCCCTCGCACACTTGAAAACTCCCTTCATACATAACTCATCATAATCTGATTAGCGAGGTTAGTACCCATAATAAAATAACTTTTCCCTACTGGAAATAAAGATAATCTTGAAGAGCTATTGTTTCTCAAGATTGCCAAAAGGTTTTTGCAAAGAAAAAGCAAGCTCAAGGTTTGCAAAACGAAGAAAAGGCAAAACATGACAGAATCTGTGAAAAACAGACCAGCAGGTAGTAAATAATTTTTTCGTGGCACTTCTGCAACTCAAATAAAAAAACTCAGAACAGACACTCGAAAGCCAATTGTATAGAGCACGCTGTCAAAAAAATTCAGATCAAAAAGATGATCTGGTGATTTTATTCGAATTTTTCTGTCCAAGGACAGAATCTGTTTCCTGGACAGCACGTCACAACTTTTGAACTTTCTTGCAATCGGAGGCTAAACTTGGCACAAAGCTGAAAAGAAAAGATACAATGATGATGCTACTGTAGTAACAAACATCAAGACACAACAAAAGCAAAAATAAATCCAAATTCGTTGTGGACTGCCTCCCAAAAGCGCTTTCTTTTATGCCTTTAAGCTAGGCATGATGCAAAAAGGAGGAATCAAAAGTCATCATAATAATCGGAGTTATAAATTGCTTCAAATGGTTCCTCAATAAGTTCATCCTTGTTCCTTCTAGGAAAGGGGTACGTACCTTTTGCCTTCCTGTGTAGGCGGATTTGTCCCTTACCTATATCGATGAAGCCTTTTACGGCTCGGAGGAAGTCCCTTCCAAGCACTATATTTCCTTGGTTTGGCTTCATGATGAAGAAATCAACCATTGCAATTCCTTTAAGGAATGTAACTGGTACGTCTTTTATTCTTCCCTGGATCTCAGACATATCTCCATTAGCATGTTCATGATAGGATGATAGTTTGTCCATGTTAAATTTTAAAGAATCATGAACAATTTTTGGCATAGTAGAAACCATAGATCCAATATCACAATAAGCAAGGAAGTCTTGATTAGAGATGCTAATCCTAACAAAAGGCTCCCAATCATTGTCTATTTCCAAAATATCTCTCTTATTGGATTTGGGTTTCTCTACCTTCATCAAGTCTAGAGCATCCATTCTCTTCTCAATAGTAGCAAGTCTATCTATGACAATAGCAAAACTATGATCATAAACAAAGTAACTAGATAGACCATGTATAATTTCAAGAGCTCTAGCTTCATCACACTCTAGGAAATCTCCTTCAGCTATAATATCAAGAGAGTGTTTACACCGTTTAAAAAGACCATGGTAAAAATTTCTAAGCACAATTTTTATAGGTATCCAAGGCATAATTCTCCTATGTGCATCAGAAATTCTGTCCCATGCCTTCTTCATATTTTCTCCATCCCTTTGATGGAAATCTAGAACTTCTGATTCCCTCAAAGCACCAAGTCCTAACATGCTTGACTAAACAGAAAAGACTACTAACAGAAAAGCAAATAATTTTTTTGTGATTTTTGGTAAGGGACACTAAAGCAAAAACTGAAAGGTAAACTAACAAGACTAAAAAGTTGCAGCATGGAAATTGGTTTGTTTACCAAAGGATAAAGGGGGTCTTGGAGTGCTTAACCTCAAAGTACACAATGAAGCTCTGTTGATGAAATTTCTTCATAAGTTTTACAACCATCATGATATCCCTTGGGTAAGCTTGGTCTGGGATTCTTACTATCATGATTCTGTGCCTCATTCAACTATTCTTTGTGGATCTTTTTGGTGGAGAGATGTTTTCAAATTATCTTCCAAATATTTGTCCATTGCCAAACCTCACCTTGGTAATGGAACTTCCATACTTTTCTGGCATGATCCTTGGCTGTCTGCCCTCAATGGAGAGCCATTGAGTAATTATTACCCCAGGCTATACTCTTTTGTGATTGATGGTCATCTTTCTGTTGCCCAAGTTTTGGCTCAGGATCTTTTGGGATCTTTTCATATGCCTCTATCCACACATGCTTTTGATGAACTGCAGCAGCTGCAAAATGCTTTGACCTCTCAGGGTACTTCACAGGACATTGATAGCTGGATTTGGCCTTTTAATAAAGGTTCCTTTAGGCCCAAATCATACTATGCTCAGGTTCATCAACAAATTGTTTCTGACCCTATCTTTTCTTGGATATGGAAGAGTGCCTGCACAATGAAGATCAAAATGTTTGGTTGGCTTCTCCTTAGAGACAGGCTCAATACCAGAGACATGCTTCAACGCAGACATTGGCATGTGGATGATTTAACCTGTGTTCTCTGCCCTCATCTTATACATGAAGATGTCAGCCATCTTTTCTTCTCCTGCATATTCAGCCAAAGAGTTTGGAACTATTTGCAAATCTCATGGGATCCTACACCTGGTATGAGTACCTACCAAATGGCTTGCAAAGCAAGGACTGACTTTGGTCAACCTTTCTTTACTGAAGTGGTTTTTACTGCTGCCTGGAATATTTGGATTACCAGGAATGGAAAGGTCTTCAGGAATGTTTCTCCTCTCTTCAGGCGATGGAGGCACAACTTTATTCATGACATGACTCTCTTATCTCATAGGATAAAATGTAAATATAAGGATAGATTCATGTATTGGTTAGCTAATTTACCTTAGCTCCTTCTTTTCCTCAACCTTTGTAAGTATCTCTAACTTTGTTGTATTTTCTTTCTTTTATAAATAAATAAAGTGGGCTGTGGGGCTTTTGCCCTGCAGTATATAGTAAAAAAAAACAAGACTAAAAAGCAAAGATAAAAGATAGCATGCAACTCCCCTATCTTGAAGAGTGGAGTCCCCGGCAACGGCGCCAGAAACTTTGCTTGATGGCTTCTCGCCCCTCGTTGGTTACCCCAAGTGGAAGGTTGAGATGTAGCGTAGCGACAAATTTCCCTTGGCAAAGATACCAAGGATCGAATCCCGTGAGACTCCGAGGGTCGACAAGTAGGTGTCAACGGCGCCAGAAACTTAGCGGTTGACAGGACCTGCACACAGATACAGATAACTTTGCTCCCAACGAGTTCAGAGAGGTTGTCAATCCCTCCGGCCTTGTTGTTTACAAAGGATCAAACACAAGAGATAATAATGATAGCTATGACTGCAACTAGGAAATAAAAACAGGAAGTAAATAGAAGGTGTGATCAGCGGTGGTAATATGGACCGGTGTCCCATGATGTTCACTAGTGATGTCTCTCTCCCAAAAGACGATAAAACAGCAAAGCGAGGTAAACAAATTACAGCTGGGCAATTGACAGGATTATGTGCGCAAACCAATGCTAACTATGCTGCAAAGAAAGGTAGAGGCTCAAAAGCATGTGCGGTACACCAAGGCAAGTAGACCGAAATCCATCTGCATCTACTACTAATCATCCACCTTGAGATATCTATCCAGAACATCTCGCTGTATTAAGTTGCGAATCCCACCCAAAGTGTAAACTCAAAGCAACAGACAACTGCATTAAAAGAGTTCTTTGCGTAAAGTAAACAATCCTTGCACCCGCAAGTACAAGCACCGTTGTTTCCCCCCTTGTGGCAACAACACATCCCCTAGACTCATGTTTCTGTCACTCAAGCTAGTCATCAGGGGGCATGAACCCACAATCAAGCATAACGCTCCCTCTTGGAGTTACTACCTACTACTCGGCGAAAGCAATAAACAACAACGGAGAACATGCAGGAATTACTCAAGAACATAAATATAAAAGAGGTGAATCAAATATATTACTCAAACACAATCTGAACATAGTCTCATAATCCATCAGATCCCAGCAAACTCAGCATAGCAACAGCAGAAATATTACATATGTGCCTCGATCATGTAGGGCAGCTCACGAGGTCTAAACCATGAAGAGCAAAGAGGGGAGGAGAACATCACATAGCTACAGATCATGGACCCATGGTCCAAGGTGGACTACTCACGACTCATCCGGGAAGCGTCCATGGTGGTGGAGAAGCTCTCGGTGGTGGTTCTCCCCTCCGGCGGGGTGCCAGGAAGAGTTCTCCTGATGCTCCCGATCTTGGAAGCGGTGCGGTGGCGGAACAGAGGCGAGATCGCGAAAAAGGGTTCCGTCCTCGAGGGTTTAGGGACGAGAGGAATATATATGCGAAGGGGGGTCACCAGAGGTGGAGCCGGGGCCCCAGGCGCCCCCCTGGCGCGGCCAGGGGTGGGGCCGCGCCAGGTGGCCGCCTGGGCCACCCCTGGCTCCCCTCTGGTCCCGCTTTGGTTCTTCGCGAAGCTTCCTGTACGCTGATTTTTCCTGTATTTTTCCCGGAATTTTTGGAGCACTTTTAATATGGGGAAACCTGAAATAGAAAAACAGCAGAAAACAGGAACTGGCACTGTGGTGCACTGAGTTAATAGGTTAGTCCAAATATGATCAAAAGTGTATGGAAGTGCATCAATATCATAGCAATATAACACAAAAGAGGCATGGAGCAAGCAGAAATTATCGATACGTTTTGGACGTATCACTTCTCCAATACCAACAATAATGATTTTATTAGCACTCCGATTGCTCCTATTACCGATGTTGAATCTTATGAGATCAATGCTGCTTTGTTGAATCTTATCATGAAAGATCAATTCTCCGGCCTTCCTAGTGAAGATGCCGCTACCCATCTAAACAACTTTGTTGATTTGTGTGATATGCAAAAGAAAAGGGATACGGATAACGATATTGTTAAATTGAAGTTATTTCCTTTTTCACTTAGAGATCGTGCTAAAACTTGGTTTTCCTCTTTGCCTAGAAATAATATTGATTCATGGAATAAGTGCAAAGATGCTTTTATCTCTAAGTATTTCCCTCCTGCTAAGATTATCTCTCTTAGAAACGATATTATGAATTTTAAGCAACTAGATCATGAGCATGTTGCACAAGCTTGGGAGAGAATGAAATTAATGATACGTAATTGCCCTACACATGGTTTGAATCTATGGATGATTATTCAGAACTTTTATGCTGGCTTGAATTTTACTTCTAGAAATCTTTTAGATTCGGCCGCAGGAGGCACTTTCATGGAAACTACCTTAGGAGAAGCTACCAAACTCCTAGATAATATTATGGTTAATTATTCTCAATGGCACACCGAAAGATCTACTAGTAAAAAAGTGCATGCTATTGAAGAAATTAGTGTTTTGAGTGGAAATATGGATGAACTTATGAGATTATTTGCTGCTAAGAGTGCTTCTTCTGATCCTAATGATATGCCTTTGTCCACTTTGATTGAAAATAACAATGAATCTTTGGATGTGAATTTTGTTGGTAGGAATAATTTTGGTTACAATGCTTATAGAGGGAACTTCAATCCTAGGCCTTTTCCTAGTAATTACTCTAATAATTATGGTAATTCCTACAACAACTCTTATGGAAAGATGCCTTATGAATTTGAAACTAGTGTTAAGGAGTTTATGATCTCGCAAAAGAATTTCAATGCTATGCTGGAAGAGAAATTGCTTAAGATTGATGAATTGGCTAGAAGTGTGGATAGAATTACTCTTGATGTTGATTCTTTGAAACTTAGATCTATCCCACTTAAGCATGATATCAATGAGTCTCTCAAAGCCATGAGAATTTCCATTGATGAATGCAAAGAAAGAACCGCAAGGATGCATGCTAAAAGAGAGGATTATATTAAAGCAAGTTCTTCTAGTTATTATGAAAATAAAAATGAAGATCTGAAAGTTATTGATGTGTCTCCTATTAGATCCTTATTTTCTAGTATAAATCTTGATGAAGATAGGATTGGAGATGATTCTACTTTAAGGTGTCCCAATGATTCGAAGTTTTTAGATCTTGATGCTAAAATTGTTAAAAGTAGGAGTGAAGAGATTAAAACTTTGCATAGTGATGAACCCACTACTTTGGATTTCAAGGGATTAAATTATGACAATTGCTCTTTGATTGATTGTATTTCCTTGTTGCAATCCATACTAAATTCTCCGCATGCTTATAGTCAAAATAAAGCTTTCACCAAACACATAGTTGATGCTTTGATGCAATCTTGTGAAGAAAAACTTGAGTTAGAAGTTTCTATCCCTAGAAAGCTTTATGATGAGTGGGAACCTACTATAAAAAAATTAAAGATCATGAATGCTATACTTTGTGTGATTTGGGTGCAAGTGTCTCCACTATCCCAAAAACTTTGTGTGATTTGCTAGGTTTCCATGAGCTTGATGATTGTTCTTTAAATTTGCATCTTGCGGATTCCACTATTATGAAACCTATGGGAAGGATTAATGATGTTCTTATTGTTGCCAATAGGAATTATGTGCCCGTAGATTTCATTGTTCTTGATATAGATTGCAATCCTTCATGTCCTATTATTCTTGGTAGACCTTTCCTTAGAACGATTGGTGCAATTATTGATATGAAGGAAGGAAATATTAGATTCCAATTTCCGTTAAGGAAAGGCATGGAACACTTTCCTAGAAAGAAAATCAAATTACCATATGAATCTATTATAAGAGCCACTTATGGATTGTCTTCCAAAGATGGCAATACCTAGAACTATTCATGTATCGTGCCTAGCTAGGGGCGTAAAACGATAGCGCTTGTTGGGAGGCAACCTAATTTTACATTTTTTGTTTTTTGCTGCTGTTAGGGAATAAATATTGCATATATCTTCTGTTTAGATGTGGTTTTGTGTTTTGTTTAGTGTTTGTGCCAAGTAGAACCTTTGGGAAGACTTGTGTGAAGTTTATGTGATCTTGCTGTGAAAAACAGAATCATTAGCGCTCGCTAGAATGGTCGTCAGATTTTACTGGAGCGTGATATTTAGTTGATTCTTTTTTAGATGATTAATAGATAAATTCCTCACGTTTACCAATTTAGTTTGAAATTTTTGGAGTTACAGAAGTATGTGAAACCTGCAGATTACTACAGACTGTTCTGTTTTTGACAGATTCTGTTTTTCGTGTGCTGTTTGCTTATTTCAATGCATCTATGAGTAATATTGGGAGGTATGAACCATAGAGAAGTTGGAATACAGTAGGTTTAACACCAATATAAACAAAGAATGAATTCATTGCATTACCTTTGAGTAGTGGTTTGCTTTCTTATACTAACAGAGCTCACGAGATTTTTGTCTAAGTTTTGTGTTGTGAAGTTTTCAAGTTTTGAGTATTGCTTTGATGGACTACGAAACAAGGAGTAGCAAGGGCCTAAGCTTGGGGATGCCCAAGGAACCCCAAGTAAAATTCAAGGACAACCAAAAGCCTAATCTTGGGGATGCCCCGGGAAGGCATCCCCTCTTTCATCTTCATCTATCGGTAACTATACTCGGAGCTATATTTTTATTTACCACATGATATGTGTTTTGCTTGGAGCGTCTTGTATATGTTGAGTCTTTGCTTGTTATTTTGCCACAATTATCCTTGCTGGACACACCTATTTGAGAGAGTTAAATATGGCCTAAGAATTGTTAGAACACTCTATGTGCTTCACCTATATCTTTTGAGTTGAATAGTTTTTGCTCTAGTGCTTCACTTATATCTTTTAGAGCAAGGTGGTGATAATATTTTGAAGAAATTGTTGAACTCTCATGCTTCACTTATATCAATTTGAGAGTCTATTAAAACAGCATGGTAATGTGTTTAGGCTATAAAACTAGTCTTCACATGATAGACATCCAATATCAATGTTGTAAAAACTTTCACATTAAGTGCATTGAATATGATGAGAAGTTGGATGCTTGATAAATGTTTTGAGATATGAGGATAGTGATATTAGAGTCATGCTAGTGGAGTTATTATGAAATTGAGAAATGCTTGTGTTAAGGTTAGTGATTCCCATAGCATGCACGTATGGTGAACCGCTATGTGACGAAGTTAGAGCATGAGGTATTTGTAAAGTGTCAACCTTTGTGTGGAGGTCGGGGGCGCGCGATGGTTAACTCCTACCAACCTCCCCCCTAGGAGCATGCGTCGATTGCTTTGTTATGATGAACTCGTAGATTTTTGCAATAAGTATATGAGTTCTTATGACTAATGTTCAGTCCATGGATTATACGCACTCTCGCCCTTCCACCATTGCTAGCCTCTCTTGTACCGCGCAACTTTCGCTAGTATCATACACCCACTATATATCCTTCCTCAAAACACCCACCATATATATATATTCCTCAAAACAACCACCATACCTACCTATCATGGCATTTCCATAGCCATTCCAAGATATATTGCCATGCAACTTTCCACCGTTCTGTTCATATGACACGCAATATATCTTGGAATGGCTATGGAAATGCCATGAAAGAAACACATGGAAGAACTCGAAACATCCGGAATCTTCTGGGATCTTCTGGAATCTTCTGGGACGTCGGTCTTCGGGCGTCACACTATCACCCTTCCACCATTGCTAGCCTCTCTTGTATCGCGCAACTTTCGCCGGTACCATACACCCACTATATATCCTTCCTCAAAACAACCACCATATATATTCCTCAAAACAGCCACCATATCTACCTATCATGGCATTTCCATAGCCATTCCGAGATATATTGCCATTCAACTTTCCACCGTTCCGTTCATATGACACACTTCATATTATCATATTGCCATGCATGATCATGTAGTTGACATCGTATTTGTGGCAAAGCCACCATGCATAATTTTTCGTACATGTCACTCTTGTTTCATTGCACATCCCGGTACACCGCCGGAGGCATTCATATAGAGTCATACTTTGTTGTAGTATCAAGTTATAATATCGAGTTGTAATGAAAGTGTGATGATCATCATTATTTGAACATTGTCCCATGGGAGGAAAGTCTAAATCAATAAAGCCCCTCCACACAAAAAAGAAAGCCCAAAGAAAAAAAGAAAGGCCCAAAAAAAGAGAAAAATAAAATAAAAAAGGGACAATTGTTACTATCTTTTTTCCACACTTGTGCTTCAAAGTAGCACCATGTTCTTCATGATAGAAAGTCTCATGTTTAGTCACTTTCATATACTCGTGGGAATTTTCATTATAGAACTTGGCTTGTATATTCCAACGATGGGCTTCCTCAAATGCCCTAGGTCTTCGTGAGCAAGCAAGTTGGATGCACACCCACTTAGTTTTTTTGTTGAGCTTTCATACATTTTTAGCTCTAAGTGCATCCATTGCATGGAAATCCCTACTCACTCACATTGATATCTATTGATGGGCATCTCCATAGCCTGTTGATACGCTTAGTCGATGTGACCATCTCCCTCCTTTTTGTCTTCTCCACAACCACCTCTCTATTCCACCCATAGTGCTATGTCCATGGCTCATGCTCATGTATTGCGTGAAAGTTGAAAGGTTTGAAATAATAGAGTATGAAAACAAGTGCTTGGCTGAAATTGGGGTTGTGCATGATATGAATATTTTGTGTGATGAAGAGGGAGCATAGCCAGACTATATGACTTTGTAGGGATAACTTTCTTTAGCCATAGTATTTTGAGAAGACATGATTGCTTTGTTAGTATGCTTGAAGTATTACTATTTCTTATGTCAATATAGACTTTTGTCTTGAATCCTTCAGATCTGAACATTCATGCCACAATTAAGATAATTACATTGAAAAACTATGTTGGTTAGCATTCCACATCAAAAATTCTGTTTTTATCATTTACCTACTCGAGGACAAGCAGGAATTAAGCTTGGGGATGCTTGATACGTCTCCAACGTATCTATAATTTTTGATTGTTCCATGCTATTATTTATGATGTTTTGGATGTTTAATGGGATTTGTCATACACTTTTATATTATTTTTGGGACTAACCTACTAACCCAAAGGCCCAGTCCAGATTGCTGTTTTTTGCCTGTTTCAGGGTTTTACAGAAAAGGAATATCAAACGGAGTCCAAACGGAATGAAACCTTCGGGAGAGATATTTTTGGAGAAAATCACGCACGGGAGACTTGAGAACCACGGAGTAGGGGCCACAAGGTGCCCAATAGGGTGGGGCGCGCACCCTCCCTAGGGCGCGCCCCCTGCCTCATGGGTCCCTCGTAAGGCCCCCGGTGCCCTCCTTCCTCCTATATAAGCCTACGTAACCCGAAACCATCAGAAGAGGAGAGAAAACCCTAGTTCCACTGCCGTAACCTTCTGTTCCCGTGAGATCCCATCTTGGGGCCTGTTCCGGAGCTCCGCCGAAGGGGGGATCTACCACGGAGTGCTTCTACATCATCATCATCGCCTCACCATGAGTTGTGAGTAGTTTACTACAGACTTTCGGGTCCATAGCTAATATCTAGATGGCTTCTTCTCTCTCTTTGGATCTCAATACAAAGTTCTCCTTGGTCTTCGAGGAGATCTATTCGATGTAATCTCCTTTTGCGGTGTGTTTGTCGAGATCCGATGACTTGTGGGTTTATGATCAAGATTATCTATGAGAAATATTTGGTTCTTCTCTAAACTCTTTATGTATGATTATAATATCCTTGCAAGTCTCTTGGAATTATTGGTTTGGTTTGGCCTACTAGATCTATAGTTCTTGCAATGGGAGAAGTGCTTGGCTTTGGGTTCAATCTTGCGGTGTCCTTTCCCAGTGATAGTAGGGGCAGCAAGGCACGCATTGTATTGTTTCCATCGAGGATAAAAAGATGGGGTTTATACCATATTGCTTGAGTTTATCCCTCTACATCATGTCATCTTGCTTAAGGCGTTACTCTGTTCTTATGAACTCAATACACTAGATGCATGCTGGATAGCGGTCGATGTGTGGAGTAATAGTACTAGATGCAGGCAGGAGTCGGTCTACTTGTCTCGAACGTGATGCATATATATAATGGTCATGCCTAGATAGTCTCATAATCATTCACTTTTCTATCAATTACTCGACAATAATTTTTTACCCGCCGTAGAATATCGCTATCATGAGAGAAGCCACCAGAGAACACTATGGCCCTGGTGTCTATTCCCAACATATCAATCTACAATCTACTTTACTTTTTCCGCTTTTACTTTCCGTTCTTATAATAAAAAATACCAAAAATATAAACTATCATCTCTATCAGATCTCACTTTCATAAGTGACCGTAAAGGGATTGACAACCCCTTATCGCGTTGGCTGCGAAGTTCTTATTTGTTTGTGCAGGTGCGAGGGACTCACACATGGTCTCCTACTGGATTGATACCTTGGTTCTCAAAAACCGAGGGAAATACTTACGCTACTGTGCTGCATCTCCCTTTCCTCTTCGAGGGAATACAACGCAAGCTCGAGAAGTAGCATAGGTCAACCAGAGTGTGTTCCACACCAGAGTGGTACAGTAACACAGTTTTGGAGGTCATGTTACTAGACCATGATGAACCTACGAACTATGAGGAAGCGATGATGAGCCCAGATTCCGCAAAATGGCTTGAGGCCATGAAATCTGAGATGGGATCCATGTATGAGAACAAAGTGTGGACTTTGGTTGACTTGCCCAATGATCGGCAAGCCATTGTAAACAAATGGATCTTTAAGAGGAAGACTGACGCCGATGGTAATGTTACTGTCTACAAAGCTCGACTTGTTGCGAAAGGTTTTCGACAAGTTCAAGGTGTTGACTACGATGAGATTTTCTCACTCGTAGCGATGCTTAAGTCTGTCCGAATCATGTTAGCAATTGCCGCATTCTATGAAATCTGGCAAATGGATAACAAAACTGTGTTCTTTAATGGATTTATTAAAGAAGAGTTATATATGATGCAAACAGAAGGTTTTGTCAATCCTAAAGGTGCTAACAAAATGTGCAAGCTCGAGCGATCCATCTATGGACTGGTGCAAGCATCTTGGAGTTGGAATATGCGCTTTGATAAGCTGATCAAAGCATATAGTTTTATACAGACTTGCAGTGAAGCCTATATTAGCAAGAGAGTGAGTGGGAGCACTACAACCTTTCTTATAAGTATATGTGTATTACATATTGTCGATCAGAAATGATGTAGGATTTTCTGGAAAGCATAAAGGAATGTTTGAAAGGAGTTTTTCAAAGAAAGACCTCAGTAAAGCTACTTAAATATTAGGCATCAAGATCTATAGAGATAGATCAAGACGCTTACTTAGACTTTCACAAAGCTCATACCTTGATAAAGTTTTGAAGAAGTTCAAAATGGGTCAGTCAAAAGAAAGTGTTGTTGCCTGTGTTATAAGGTATGAAGTTGAGTAAGACTCAAAACCCGACCACGACAGAAGATAGAGAAAGAATGAAAGTCATTCCCTATGCCCCAGTCATAGGCTCTATAAAGTATGCCATGCTGTGTACCAAACCTGTTGTGTACCTTGCCATGAGTTTGGCAAGGAGATACAATCGTGATCCAGGAGTAGATCATTGGACATCGGTCAAAATTATCCTTAGTTACTGGATGACTAAGGAAATGTTTCTCAATTATGGAGGTAATAAAGAGTTCGTCGTAAAGAGTTACGCCGATGCAAGCTTTGCACTAAATCCAGATGACTCTAAGTATCAATCTGGATGCGTATTGAAAGTGGGAGCAATTAGCTAGAGTAGCTCCAAGCAGAGCATTGTAGACATAGAAATTTGCGAAATACATACGGATCTGAATGTAATAGACCCGACCCGCTGACTAAACTTCTCTCACGAAGCAAAACATGATCACACCTTAGTACTCTTTGGGTGTTAATCACATAGCGATGTGAACTAGATTATTGACTCTAGTAAACCCTTTGGGTGTTGGTTACATGGCGATGTGAACTATGGGTGTTATTCACATAACGATGTGAACTATCGATATTAAATAGAGTAGTGGGGGGGGGGTGTGCGGGAGTCCAGACATCAGCCACGTAGGATTCCGACACCCCCGGCCTAGTAAATCCCCCACCTGGTCCCATTTTCTTCAATTCTACCCCTTTCCCCCTTGCTTTGCATCTACATCCTCCTCCCATGCCGTCGCCGTTGTACCTCACCAGCCAGCACACTGGCATTGCTGGACCTCCGCAACCAGCATCGACGCGCACGCTCGCCTTTCACGATGACATCGTCCACTGAGGACCCGTCCGTTGTTACATACACCACATCCCCATGTCGGCTAACACCACACCCGGTAGGTGTTCGATCAAATGCCATTTAGCTAATTTTCGTGACCCATGTCATTTTTATAGTACGAAGGATGGAGGGGTACTAGTCCATGGAGGATGAGTTGTTATGCGGTGCGTGATTTGCCATACCCACAGATTTCATAGGCCCGTGTAGAGGGGGGAGGCTTCGGGCAGCACGTTCATGATTCGTTTCATGCGCGAAAGCACATTGCGTCATATGACATGTATATCATCCAACAACACAATGTGTGGTCGTTATCGTATCGATGGTACGCCATCCAGACTTTTGTCGCCAAGTTTTCTCGCGAGGTTGGTCAGCTAGAGACAAGATGACCATTGCAAGCGGCAGAGGAGTAGATTGTAAGTTTTGCTTCTTCTTAGTCAACTTACTGATTGAACCATTCACTCAATGTTGGTTTATACATTATGTAGCCTGCACACGCTACTGTGATGTACCATAGGACGAGTGCGGCGTGATTCAAACATCCGAAATCCCACAAATCGGAAATGAACCTAAGGGAGGTTTAGCAAGCGTCGGAACTTTGCCACATAAGCCTCTAACACCACCCGGAGCTCCAATTCTCCCAGTCCGCCCCCTGCTCTGTATCCACCTAGTCTGGGACCAACGCCGCCATTGTACCACCCACTCCAACGCCAAAGCCTTGCCAGACCTCCGCAGATCCACCTACTTTGTCTGCATACATTCCGCCACTAGTTCGTCAGCCGCCCATGTACCCTCTGCCTCTACACATTACCATCCATGGTGATCACCATGCCTGACAAGTGTTCTACCAAATGGCATAGCCTAATTTGTTGTTGTTTTTGTTGTTTACTTCGAAGTAAGCATGATGGATTTAGATGATGTGTACTTGTATGCCTATTTCATTGATGTTAATGGGAGACTACTTTGTTTCCGAAGCACCATCCTCTCAATTTCAAGGGATCAATTAAGGGACAACGAGTGTTGGATCGACATACATTGTTGATGGACAACTACTTTGCCCCAGATACACTATTCAAGCCCGTCTTCTACAGTCAATTAAGTGAAGGAAATATGCCCTAGATGCAATAATAAAATTGTTATTTATATTTCCTTATATCATGATAAATGTTTATTATTCATGCTAGAATTGTATTAACCGAAAACTTAGTACGCGTGTGAATACATAGACAAAACAGAGTGTCCCTAGTATGCCTCTACTAGACTAGCTCATTGATCAAAGATGGTTATGCTTCCTAGCCATAGACATGAGTTGTCATTCGATCAACGGGATCACATCATTAGGAGAATGATGTGATGGACAAGACCCATCCGTTAGCTTAGCACTATGATCGTTTAGTTTTACAGCTATTGCTTTCTTCATGACTTATACATGTTCCTATGACTATGAGATTATGCAACTCCTGAATAACGGAGGAACACCTTGTGTGCTATCAAGCGTCACAACCTAACTGGGTGATTTTAAAGATGCTCTACAGGTGTCTCTGAAGGTGTTTGTGGTGTTGGCATATATCAAGAATAGGATTTGTCACTCCGAGTGTCGGAGAGGTATCTCTGGGCCCTCTGGGTAATGCACATCATAATAAGCCTTGCAAGCAAATGACTAAATGAGTTAGTCACGAGATGATGTATTACAGAACGAGTAAAGAGACTTGCCGGTAACGAGATTGAACTAGGTATTGAGATACCGACGATTGAATCTCGGGCAAGTAACATACCGATGACAAAGGGAACAACGTATGTTGTTATGCGGTTCGACCGATAAAGATCTTCGTAGAATATGTAGGAGCCAATATGGGCATCCAGGTTCCACTATTGGTTATTAACCGGAGAGATGTCTCGGTCATGTCTACATAGTTCTCGAACCCGCAGGGTCCACACGCTTAAACGTTCGTTGACGATATAGTATTTAATGAGTTATGTATATTGGTGACCGAATGTTATTCGGAGTCCCGGATGTGATCACGAACATGACGAGGAACTCCGGAATGGTCCGGAGATAAAGATTGATATATGGGATAATAGTGTTTAACCTCCGGAAGGGTTTCAGAATTCACCGGAAGGGGTTCTGGATGTTTCCCGATATGTTTGGGTACGAGAACACTTTATTTTGGCCAAAGGGGAAAGCCCACAAGGTTTTTGGAAAGCGCAAAAGGAAGTTTTGCGGAGTCCAGGGGCCAGATGCCAGGGTCCCTGGCGTCTAGGGCCAGACGCCGGGAACCCTGGCATCTGGCCCTGGAGTCCGAGAAGGACTCTTGCCTTTCGGGCGAAATCGTCTTTGTGGAGGCTTTTACTCCAAGTTTCGACCCCAAGGCTCAACATATAAATAGAGGGGTAGGGCTAGCACCCATGACACATCAAGATACACCAAGCTGTGTGCCGGCAACCCCGACCCTCTAGTTTATTGTAACACCCCAAAATTTTGGTTTGATTTTTACCAAATTCTTTATTTGATTTAAAGGAGGTTATTTGAATTTTTTTTTGAGAGACCTTCCTTCCCAAACTTTGTTTCTGACAAATCTTTTTGAGCCCTTCTTAATCTTGATTCAGGTTTTGAGGGTCTTTCTACTTATGTGGGTTCAACACAAACACCCTAGGATTGTTTTGCTAATTCTTTTGTTAAAAAGAATTTCTATCATTTTTGGATTTATCCCTCCCTATTCAAAAATACACCCTTGCCATGACCTATGTTGAAAACTTCCTCCCAAAACCTTCCTCCCTACCTTGGGTCAAGTCAAGCATCAAGTCCAGCAAGTTTCAACCTTCCCTAGTCTTTGTTTCTATTTATTTAAACCACAAAATCTTTTTCTGTCATTTATTTGGACCCTAGTGGTTTACAAAGGAACTACTAGATTTCCTTTGAATCTTGGCTCCAAATGAATTCCTATGGCTAGTCCTTAGTGCCCTCAACTTATATCCATCAAGATCTACTGGCCATCAGTTCAAAATTTTCAAATTATGCTTGCTGCAAGTTTGGAGCAGATTTGCTATTTTTGGTGAATTTCATTCTTTCTTCTTTCCAAAAATTCTGAGGTAATTCAGGCAGTCTCCAGATGCATCAAGAGACCCCCTCACCAAGTCCCAGCTCAAGAAAAATTTTCCACGTGCGTCAAACATTTCATCGAGCAGCTTGCGTGCACTGTTCCTGTCAAGTTTCAGAATTCAGTAAAGTTCAGAGAGTTCAGTGTCGTTTCTCGTCAGAGCTCGTCGTCGATCTCACTAGTACCCGTGTTGGCACCTTGCTCCATGTTCCCCCTTCTTATCCAGTGTGCCGCGCGGTCGCTTGGCTGGTTGCGAGCGTCGGTGGCGAACTGTCGCGTCAGCTCCGGCGTCGTCCGCGGTGACAGTACCGCCCGTGGCGGCCATCAGGGGTGAGCCCTGCAGTACGGCGCCGCTCCGCACCGCCCAAGCCACCGGTGGCCTCCGCGTGTTCATTCCCCCCCTGAGCACGCTGCAGAACCGTCGCCGTGGCCTGAGAAGCGCAGAGCGCGCTCTCTGCCGCCGACGAGCCCGTGAGCTCCGTTCCGTCGAAACCGCGGGAGCAGGCCAAATCCGATCAAGCTTAGACGTTGAATGAAGCCAGTGGACCAATCCGCAGATGCCCAGTCACCTAAACCACCAGCCCGACCACTGCCTCGCCGTAATCTCTCGCCGGAGATATTTTGCCCACGGCACCTTCCTCGCCCGCCTATAAATAGGACCCCAGAGGCGTTGTGAAGCCACCGCATCCACCACACCCCACCACAGCCTCGCCGAAACCCCTCAGAGGGCCTCGGAGAAGCCTTCTTCCCCGACTCCGGCCGCCCCGATCCGCTTCGGGCTCCGGCAAGATCCGCTCTGGTGAGAGCACCCCCACCTCCCAAACTTGGTCAACAACCTTCTAGTCCACCACCTCGTCTAACCCAAGCGTCAATTTGGTGTCAGCAGCCTCCTCCAGTGAGACCCATCATCGCCCGACGCCGCCGTCCGCCGTAGAGGAAGTAGCCGTCGCTGTGGTGTTTCCCGTCGGTCTCTTCCACCACCCACCGACGCGGAAGAACCTCCTGAACACGCCGGTACTTCCCTCCCTCTCTGCCTCGCAGTGGTTCGCCACCGGCGATCATCGCAAGCCTCTGGCGCCGGCGAGCTCTGTTTTCCCCTTTCAAACCTGACATGCGGGACCCCCTTGTCAGTCTTTTCTTTTTTTCGAAACGTTTTCTGAAAGCGCCTTCGGGCAAAGTACGCTTTCTATTCGGCTTGGCGTATTCCTTCCGAAGCGTTTTCTGTCTATTCAAACTACCCCCTGGATAGTTTCTGTTTTATTACAGACTAGTCCCTGGGTTTGTTTTCTTTATAACTTTTAAACTAAAAATGATTTTTAGTGGATTCCTTTTCTGTCATCTTCATAACTCTGCCTAGTTTTTTATCATATTTATTTGAAAAATATTTGGAACACTTTTTGCGCACGCACGTATTTACGTAGTATTCGATTTCTTTTATACCGTAGATACCGAAGGAGGTGACGGAGCCGCAAACTTCGCCGAGCTAGACTCCGACTACTCCGAACCAGGCAAGCATGTTTGAAACTTTGATATGATGAGTGTTTTTCATGTTTGCTAGAGTGGCTTTTCTTATGGCATGTTTATATAAGCATTTGTTGGATGTTATATTCCATGCAAAGTAAGTTGCAAGTGAGCTACAAAACTTGATGAGATCATAAGATGGAGAAACAACCTGATCATGTGGTGGCATGATAGGTTGTAAGCTGGTATTGTTGGAGCATGCCAGTTCTATATCAACTGTTTAACTCCGGTGTCGACGTGGATCAAGTCTCGATCCCGTCCATTTCCTTCTTTGTGCTGCCACATGTTTTCTGCAAAGAATGCGGTTTAGTAAGTTGCAAACCTCTTTCCTGGTACACACCAAATAGAGAGGCCGTGATGAAGGTTCCATGGCCCTGGATTAAAGCCGTCATCCGGTCAGGGGGCATGGGTGTTTCCGGTTGGGACCGAGAGGGGGGGGGCACCCCTTAGAGCGCGCGATATAAATTTGATCCCATGCTATTCGAGGAGTGACCTCCCCGCCTCAAGAGTTTTTCTTGAACGTTGCCTAGGGTGATTCCTGGCAACGGAATGTGGAATGGGTGTGTACTGGTTAGATGTGTTTTCTTCTAAAATACCGTGAACGGAACTAGTCCTTGGTAACTACTGAAATCCGTTGGCTGTGGTAAAGTACAAACTCTGCAGAGTCAAAACCATTCGCATAACCAAGTCCTTGGTCAAGGACGTTGGTTAGCAGATCAGTGTCAGTCTCAGCGTCAGTCTCTGTAGGACTAATACTTCTGACAGAGGTAAACCCGGTTGAATGTTACTTCTGTGAATGGACTAACCTGTTTACTTTTATGTGCCGAGTATTCCTTAGGATGGTGCTACCTCCAGGAACTACTCAAATTTTTCTTTGTATGATATAAGCCCTTTATGTGATGTCGCTCAGACGTCCGACTGTGGCATTCTTGTCATTTACTTTTGATATAAGCCCTTTATGTGATGTCGCTCAGACGTCCGACTGTGGCATTCTCGTTATTTACTTTTGATATAAGCCCTTTATGTGATGTCGCTCAGACGTCCGACTGTGGCATTCTTGTTATTTACTTTTGATATAAGCCCTTTATGTGATGTCGCTCAGACGTCCGACTGTGGCATTCTTGTTATTTACCTTTGATATAAGCCCTTTCTGCGGTGTCGCCCTGACGCCCGACTGCGGCATGTTTATTCTACTTTACCTTTCGAGGCGTCGCTTCAGACACCCGATCGGTCTTCAACTATTTTATTCATGCTGCAGTACCAATTGAACTACTCATGTGTGTATTACTAATCTGCTCTTATGCATCATGTTTGCATTTGTTATATCTTATGTCCAAACTGTCTTGCGAGTTCATTCAAAGTACTCACCTGGCTTGTTGATTTGGCCAGATGTTGACGAAGGCGATCTTATGGATGAAGAGTACGATAGCGAGTCCGACGCCTAGAGGAGTCCCAGTCAGTCCCTTGCGATCCTGGAGTTGGTCACTTGTATTATATACGCTTCCGCCACCATAAATAAATCATCGAGCCTCACTCCGACGCTTGATGAGTGTAAGATATTGGAGTCACGCCACCCACATCACTGTGACATATCCACTACCACTACATCTACGAGTTAGTAGTTATGCCACCCTATCCCGTTGTGTCATACCCGCCTTTATGTATAATATTGGCGTACTTGTAATAAATTGTTGAGCAGCTTCAGCTCAACCCTGTATAATATTTAGTACTTCTGGATTTTCTGTATCAAGGATTTGTCTGCCAGTATGGAGGATTTCTCTATACTAGTTTGACGAAAGGGGCGATTTTTCAATAAGTGTTTTATTGGAAAACCGGTCCTGACATTTATCCTCCGTCTTGTTTCTGTAGTGCTTGGCGAAGCCCTGTAGAGATTGTTCTTCATCAACAACCGTCACCGCGCCGTCGTGCCGCCGGAACTCATCTACTACTTCGCCCGTCTTGCTGGATCAAGAAGGCGAGGACATCATCAAGCTGAACGTGTGCTGAACGCGGAGGTGCCGTACGTTCGGCACTAGATCGGGATGGATCATGAAGGTGTATGACTGCATCAAGCGCGTTGATAAACGCTTCCGCTTTAGGTCTACGAGGGTACGTAGACATACTCTCCCCTCTCGTTGCTATGCATCTAGTAGATAGATCTTGCGTGATCGTAGGAATTTTTTGAAATACTACGTGCCCCAATATTAAGGATGCAGCAAACTGTGTTTGGTCGCCTCTACAATGGTTTCCTCCTATGGTGGCTACTTCATCTTGAAGAAGGATGCCATTGGAACAATTGGTTTGTTTGGTTACCAGAAGTGTAGGGTTGCATGGAGCCTTGCCTATGGCACGACCGCATATTCGTGGGACGCGTATCTCCGGCTGTATGAAAGCACATGTCTTGAAGCCATGGTCTTCTACTGTGGTGGTTAAGGTGTTTGGACTGGATTACTTGGGAGAACTAACTATGGGAGACACCGCAAGGCTCGTGGCATTGTCAGAAGCAAGAGAGTGGTCTGGTATGCTCGGATCTCTGGATTCAATGCGTTGGACATGGAAGAATTGTCGACATGCTCAACAAGGGCAATCTCTAGGCTACCACATGTGGATTTGACACACTTTTTTATGGTTGCCCAAGTCTCAAAATGACATCAATGTGTTTTAGCGGCTTTCATTGTTTGCAAGGCTGTGTACGGGAGAAGCTCCTCTCTGCAACTATACCATAAATGATCATGACTACAAATGAGCCATTATCTTTGTGTTGGTATATATCCTTGGTGGGCGATCTTCGTCAATACCATCTCCGAGCAAAGGGGTGAGAAAAGATCTCAGTTTTCCCAAAGACAATGAGTTAAAAAAGATGCCGAGAGGACATTTAGAGTGCTTCAAGCCCGCAGTTATTTGAGGACCTGCAGAACTATGAGTGCACATACAGTGTGGTAGGTGATGACACCTTGTGTGATCATGCACAACAAGATTGTGGAGGGTTTGGGTGACAAAGTATGCCATAATCTAGAATTTGAGCACATGGGTGATCCTATCCAACTTCCAAAGCAGAATGCGACGATATTTGAGAATTTTATTCAAATGCATCAACAAATTCGCCATCAAGGAACTCATGACCAGGTTCATTATGATTTGATTGAGCATTTGTAGATGCTTTGAGGGGACAAGTAAAACATGTGTCTGATTATTTTGAATTCAGATCTAATATACTTTATTGTAAAACTTTCTGTTTGATTGTAATATTTATATTTGAATTATTGTTGCATTTTAAATATGTGCACACTATAATTATGGCAAATGATGGCGTTTATGTTTAATTACTTTAAGTGCTTAGATATAGAAAAAAACAGAGATGAATGTTTGAGGCATTGGGTTTGATGGCCGCTCCCTATTCGTTGTTTGTGAACACAGCCAAACATGGCGTGCATCTATTTTGATGCACGACATCGAATGCTTTAAAGAGAAAGAGCGTGAAAGGATCAATATGGTTGACTAGAGGGGTGGGGGTGAATAGGCAACTAACAATTTTTAGCTTTTCTTGACCAAATTAAACTTAGCAACAATATAGGTTGTCTAGATATGCAACTAGGTGAGCAACCTATATGATGCGACAATACTAAGCACACAAGCAAGCACAAGAGATAAACACAATAAGGCTTGCACAAGTAAAGGTAAGAAATAAACGAAAGTGGAGCCGGTAAATACGAGGATGTGTTACCGAAGTTCCTTCCCTTTGAGGGGAAGTACGTCTCCGTTGGAGCGGTGTGGAGGCACAATGCTCCCCAAGAAGCCACTAGGGCATCGTATTCTCCTCACGCCCTCACACGATGCGAGATGCCGTGATTCCACTATTGGTGCCCTTGAAGGCGGCGACCGAACCTTTACAAACAAGGTTGGGGCTCTCTCCACAACTGAATTGGAGGCTCCCAACGAAACCACGGAGCTTCACCATAATGGATATGGCTCCGAGGTGACCTCAACCGTCTAGGGTGCTCAAACACCCAAGAGTAACAAGATCCACTAAGGATTAGTGGGGGGAATCAAATTTCTCTTGGTGGAAGTGTAGATCTGGGCCTTCTCAACCAATCCCTAGAGAATCAACAAGTTTGATTGGCTAGGGAGAGAGATTGGGCGAAAATAAGCTTTTGGAGCAACAATGGAGCTTGGGGGAGAAGAGGTAGGTTTTCTAGAGGAAGAAGAACCCTGTATATAGTAGTGGAGAAGAGCGAACCGTTACCCCCTTATCTGCCCGCACAGAGCCGTACTACCGTTGGTGCCAGCGGTACTACCGCGACCCCCAACGGTACTACCGCACTGTGTTAGGGACGAGGCACAGAGGGAAGGAACGGTAGTAGCCGCGGTGGTGGTAGCGGTACTACCGCTGCTAATACCGTAGAACCCGACACGAGAAATACTCGCCTCGAATCGATGCGGAGGTGATGCCTAGCCGCTACGGTACTGCCGCGTATACACCCAAGTGGTACTACCGCGATTCTTCAGCGGTACTACCGCTTGGAGTGTATAAGCGGTACTACCGCCCTGGCTTTGGTACTACCGCGCCCAACAGAAAAGCTCACCACAGAAAGATGTGGAGAACCCCAAGGAAGGGAGAGACAATGGGGGTGCCAAAATTGAGTGTACGTGATGATTCCACCGTGGCCTTTCCAATGCGGACCCCTCCTTGATAGTACAGTGTCTCCTACGACTCAAGTCCACCAAAACAAAAGCCTAGGAAGACGACACGTATTGAGCTAAAAACTCAGAGGGAAGAAGATCGTCTCGTGCCACTGGATTCATCTCTGAAATACTTAGCACACACGATTAGTATACAAACGCATTTTCATCAATCACCAAAACCACATAGGAAGGGACATGCCCTTTTAATCTCCCCCTTTTTGGTGGATTGATGACAACACATGATTTGCACATAATATAACAACATACTAGGAGTAAGCAATCCCCAAGGACTACAAAATATAGATGAGCTCCCCCTAGATGTGTGCCTATAAATGAGTTGCTTGTGGAATGCAAAGCACACACTCTAGGATCAATGCTCCCCCTATATTTTATAATCCGATAACATCTAACAATATAGTACGTGTGTAAAGATAGAAAAGGAATTAAGCACAACCTACTAAAGTACTCGACATCATTTAAGATAGCAAAGGTCTCACAAATAGAAATGGTAACTGGGTCTCACGAACGCAAACCAAGCCAGATAAACAATGAAAGTCTGTGAGAAGAAAAAACACCTAAAACGCACGAGACACAGACACACTTGCAATACGCAAATCCACCTCTCCCCCTTTGGCATCGAGACACCGAAAAGGGGCAGAGAAAGGCATAACATCATCACATCGCTGCATGGTCATCTGCACCTCCGTCATTGGCTGGGGGCTCCTCGGGGTCAGTGGCAGTGCTGCTGAACCCAGTCGTCCTCATAGGTGATCCGGCCCTAAGATTCGCTGACAACTATGGCACCAAGCTGACGCATAAGCTCCTTGTGACGGGTCATGGACTTCTTCTCAGAAACATGGGCCATGTACTGACCATGAGACTCCATGCAGAACAACTTCTTCATCTTCTTTTTAAGCTTCTTTGCCCAAGAGGGCTCAGCTCCAGATGGCGTATACTCGTCATCATCTTCATCCTGACTGACCTCTTCCTTAGAATCATTAGCACCAGCCGAGATGTCAGGCTGAGTGACCGGAGTGTTCCAGAGATCCTTCCTCCTAAGCCTCTTGACCTCGTGAGAGACCAACTCTCCAGTCTCTAGTGGGTACCCATTGTAGGTGTGCTCCCAAGCCTTCTCAATGAGGAGCATGATATACAGAGCATAGAAGAGACACTTACGCTCTGAGATGACGGACAACAGTTCAGACCACATGTCATGAGAGATATTCAATGTTTCTCCAGTGTTCTGTTCCTTCTGATTCTGGCAGAAAAGAAGCATGTCCACAAGATATGAGTGGACCATATCCTGGTTCCCAATACGAGGAAAGAGCGTCTCCCTGCAGATGCGATGAAGAATATCCAAAAACATAGGCAGCTCATAAGTCTCCTTCAGAGTCTCAGGGTTGACCTTCTTGGTACAAGTTCTACTTGTGAGTGGAGGTAGTATTGTGATGAGGTTGAAAGCCAACCACACTCTCTAGTCCAAGATCTTCAACACCAAGAAGCTCCATGAAAGCTTTCCACTTGACCACCAGACGCTTGTCATTAGTCATCCATGTCAAAGTCCTTTCTGCATCGGTGCCAAGATGGACAGTGCCATAGAACTGAGCCACCAGATCAGCATCAAAGTCCTTGTTGAATGACATGATGTTGAGAATGTTCAGCTGAGTGCACATCTCTAGAGCTTCGCCAAAGTAAGCCATGTCCTTCTCCAAATAAGCGATGTCAATTGAGCGCACATCGACAAAGAGATTCTTCTTGGCCTTGATCACGTCAAAGTAGGTTGCATACTGAAAGCGGTTCCAGAACGGACGGTTGACAAGGGTGGGCTCTTGCTCATGCTCATAGGGATTGCACCGACGTCTCTCCCAAAACTCCTTGTTAGACATCTCATTGACAGTCTTGGCCTTCTTAGCTGGTTTCTTTGCAGTACTCTTGGATGGCTGTTGTGACTGAGATGGTGGTGCACTTGACGAAGGAACATCTACACAGCCACTTGCAGACCCACCTGCTGCCTCAGAGGTGCGATAGCGCTTTGAACTAGTGCGCCCGGGGTTGATGCGATGAGCAGGGTGTTCCATTGGGCCATCTCCTGGAGACAAACACACACACACACACACACACAAAAGACAAAAAGAACGAACAAGCATAAGACACGAGACAAAGAGCAAAACAGAATCAAAATTTGATAGGATTATGATGGATGATGGCCTCTCCGCGGTAGTACCGCATAGGATAGGCGGTAGTACCGCATATGGAAAGCGGTAGTACCGCTGGTAGCGGTAGTACCGCTCCAGGCGGAGGAACGGTAGTTCCCAAAACACCATGTCAGATCCGGTACTACCGGGGAGGCTAAAATAAAAAATAGTCCTATCAAAGATCAATCCTAGCAGTATAGAGGTGTTCACCATCCTACTCATGCCTTGATTTGGCCAAAAATCATGGAATGTATGCCCATTGCCCCTAAAAACCTAGATCTGAAAACTAGAAGCAACAAGAAGGAAACGGGGGGCAATACCGGCATCCATGGCTTGAGGAAGGGGTGTGGATCAATCCCACCGAAGGAAAAGGTGAAACACGACCCGGAGAAGGAAGCCCACTGGCGACCTCGTCGGCAGGTTCTTCGTTGGAGAAGAGAACGAGAGATGGGGTTGAAAGGGTGTGGGTATGGGAAAGAAACCTCCCCGACCCGCACTTAACCCCGCAGCCTCGCCCTCCAGCGGTAGTACCTCTTCGAGCGGGCGGTAGTACCGCTTAGGTTACTAAGTGGTAGTACCGTGCGCTCCAGCGGTAGTACCACCCAACTCACAAAAATGAGTCTCTAAACTGACATTTTGCTCCCAAGAACCTTTTAGCGAGAAAACACTCAACTAAGGGAAGAAAGCACAGGAAATCAGAGGGAACACCACAAACACAACCACACAAACAAAGAGAAAAACAGGACAATAAACACACACCTCTCGAAAAAGATGGCGGTGGCCGAGGCCACCTATGTTTGAGTGAAGTGGTATGGCACCGCGAAGATTTTAACCTTGGGCCCATGACCACTACTCATCTTTGAAGCACATTTTATACCAGCAACAATGGTGAATGTGAAATATTTGATCGATTTATGCATAACGGGGGGAGAGAAGGTTCATTGAGAGGACAACACCCCCCCTATATCCATGCCTACATCTAAACAAGACAACACGGTGAGTATGGGAGGTGTGCACAACTTCAATCCACATTGCTCAAATCTATGATATTTAGCTCATGCCTTAACTCGCGAAATCTTGCTTTATCCAAAGGCTTCGTGAAGATATCTGCAAGGTTATCATGGGTGTTGACATAGTGAAGATCAATTTCCCCTCGCCGAATATGCTCCCAGATGAAGTGATACCGAATCTCAATATGCATCGTCTTGAAGTGTTGCACCGGGTTGAGAGAAATCTTGATGGCACTTTCGTTATCACACCAAAGAGGCACTTTGTCACAAGTGACACCATAATCCTTTAAAGTTTGCCTCATCCATGGAAGTTGAGCACAACAACTGCCGGCCGCCACATACTCAGCCTCGATGGAAGAGAGAGATACACAACTTTGCTTGTTGGAAGACCAACTCACCAAAGAGCAACCAAGAAATTGGCAACCTCTGGAAGTTGACTTCCTATCCACTTTGTCCCCCGCCCAATCCGAATCAGAGAACCCTACAAGGTTGAAGTTTGCTCCTCTTGGGTACCATAAGCCAAAGTTTGAGGTATGAGCCTGATACGTCTCCAACATATCTACTTTTCCAAACACTTTTGTCCTTGTTTTGGACACTAACTTGCATGGTTTGAATGGAACTAACCTGGACTGACGTTGTTTTCAGCAGAATTGCCATGGTGTTGTTTTTGTGCAGAAATAAAAAGTTCTCAGAATGACCAGAAAATTTACGGAGAATTATTTTGGAAAATATAAAAAATACACGTGGGAAGATCCAGACCAGGGGGCCCACACCCTGTCCACGAGGGTGGGGGGCCCGCCCCTCCCCCAGGGCACGCCCCCTGCCTCGTGGGCCCCCTGACGCTCCACCGACGTATCTCCAGACCCCATATATTCACTTTCGGGGAGAAAAAAATCAGAGAGGAAGAATTATCCTGTTTTACGATACGGAGCCGCCGGCAAGCCCTAATCTCTCTCGGGAGGGCTGATCTGGAGTCCGTTCGGGGCTTCGGAGAGTGGAGATCGCCGCCATCGTCATCATCAACCTTCCTCCATCACCAATTCCATGATGCTCACCACCGTGCGTGAGTAATTCCATCGTAGGCTTGCTGGACGGTGATGGGTTGGATGAGATCTATCATGTAATTGAGTTAGTTTAGTTAGTGTTTGATCCCTAGTATCCACTATGTTCTGAGATTGATGTTGCTATGACTTTGCTATGCTTAATGCTTTTCACTAGGGCCCGAGTGCCATGATTTCAGATTTTAACCTATTATGTTTTCATGAATATATGTGTGTTCTTGATCCTATCTTGCAAGTCTATAGTCACCTACTATGTGTTATGATCCGGCAACCCTGAAGTGACAATAATCGGGACCACTCCCGGTGATGACCTTAGTTTGAGGAGTTCATGTATTCACTAGGTGTTAATTCTTTGGTCCGGTACTCTATTAAAAGGAGTCCTTAATATCCCTTAGTTTCCAATAGGTCCCCGCTGCCATGGGAGGGTAGGACAAAAGATGTCATGCAAGTTCTTTTCCATAAGCACGTATGACTATATTCGGAGTACATGCCTACATTACATTGATGAACTGGAGCTAGTTCTGTGTCACCCTAGGTTATAAATTCTACATGATGAATTGCATCTGACATAATTCCCCATCACCGATCCAATGCCTACGAGCTTTTCACATATTGCTTGTTGCTTATTTACTTTACCGTTGCTACTATTACAAAAACTACAAAACATTATCGTTACCTTTGTTACTGCTACCGCTACTATCATTTTACTTTGCTACTAAACTACCTTGCTGCAGATACTAAGTTTCCATGTGTGGTTGAATTGACAACTCAGCTGCTAATACTTAAGAGTATTCTTTGGCTCCCCTTGTGTCGAATCAATAAATTTGGGTTGAATACTTTACCCTCGAAAACTTTTGCGATCCCCTACACTTGTGGGTTATCAAGACTATTTTCTGGCACCGTTGCCGGGGAGCATAGCTCTATTCTTTAAGTCACTTCGGATTTCTATCTGTTGATCACTATGAAGAACTTGAAGGACTGAAAAACCAATATCTTACCCTCAACTACGAGGGGAGGTAAGGAACTGCCATCTAGCTCTGCACTTGATTCACCATATGTTATGGGTAAATTTGCGACACCTACTCCTTCTATTGAATCTGATATGTCGTATGTTCTTGATGATGCCACTTCGGCTATGTATGATGAAACTACTTCTATGCTTGATAATACTGTGCCACTATGTGAATTTCTAGATGAACAAATTGCTAAGGTTAGGGAGAATGCAAATATTGAAACTGATAATATTTACGAAATTGATGATGAAGCTTCTCCCCTTAGATATGAATTGCCTGTTGTTCCCGAGGGTTATGTTATGGATGAAGAAACTGCTAGAGACTTTCTTGCTTGCAATGATAGATATGATCTTAATAAATTATTAGCTAAGCTGAAAGAAAAGTCTTTGAATGCTAGAATGAAACATGACCCTGCTTTCGCTACTTCAACTATCTTTGTTACTGATAAGGATTATGAATTCTCTATTGATCCTGAGTTAATTACTTTGGTTGAATCTGATCCTTTCCATGGTTATGAGTGTGAAACTGTTGTGGCACATCTTACTGAGTTGAATGATATAGCCACCCTGTTTACCAATGATAAAAAGATTCATTATTACTATATCCTTAAGCTATTTCCATTCTCGTTAAAGGGTGATGCTAAGACTTGGTTTAATTCTCTTGATCCTGGTTGTGTGCGTAGTCCCCAGGATATGATGTATTACATCTCTGCTATATATTTTCCCTCTCATTAGAAACAAGCTGCCTTACGGGAAATATATAACTTTGTGCAAATTGAAGAAGAGAGTCTCCCACAAGCTTGGGGGAGGCTTCTCCAATTACTTAATGCTTTGACTGATCATCCTCTTGAGAGGAACGATATACTTGATGTCTTTTATAATGGACTAACCAATGCTTCTAGAGACCACTTGGATAGTTGTGCTGGTTGTGTTTTCAGGGAAAGAATAGTTGATCAAGCTTAATTACTATTGAATAATATGATGGCCAATGGAAATAATTGGACACTTCCTGAACCAGCCCCTAAGCCAACTCCGAAGAAGAGAAGTGTTCTATTTCTCAGTCCTGAAGATATGCAAGAGGCAAAGCAATATATGAAAGAAAAAAGTATTAAAGCTGAACATGTTAAGAATTTACCACCTATTGAAGAAATACATAGTCTTGATAACCCGACACAGGTAGTAAAGGTAAATTCTCTTTATAGATTTGATGAAGGTGATACTTCTCGTTATAAGTCTGCTAGCCAATGCTTAGATGAGTTTGACAATTTTATTGCGAAACAAGAAAACTTCAATGCTTATGTTGGTAGACAATTGCAACATAATGCTTATATGATTGAACGCTTGAGTGATTATATGTCTAGAGTTAAAGGTGAATTGAAACTTATTAGTAAACATGCTTCTATGGTTACCACTCAAGTAGACCAAGTACTTAAGGCTCAGAATGACTTGCTCAATGAATTAAATAGTAAGAATAATGACTATGCCATTAGAGTTGTGACTAGAGGTGGCAAAATGACTTAGGAACCCTTGTATCCTGAGGGCCACCCTAAGAGAATTGAGCAAGATTCTTAGAGAGATAATTTAGATGCACCTAGTTCTTCTAAGAAGAAGAAAAGGAAAAATGATAGAACTTTGCATGCTTCTAGTGAACCTGTAGCTGACACACTTGAGAATCCTAATGATATATCTGTTTCTGATGCTGAGACACAACCTTGTAATGAACATGAACCTAGTGATAATATCAATGATGATGCTCAACCTAGCAATGATAACGATGTAGAGATTGAACCTGTTGTTGATCTTGATGACCCACAATCAAAGAATCAACGTTATGACAAGAGAGACTTTGTTGCTAGGGAGCACGGTAGGGAAAGAGAACCATGGGTTCAGAAACCCATGCCTTTTCCTCCGAAACCATCCAAGAAAAAGGATGATGAAGATTTTGAGCGCTTTGCTGAAATGATTAGACCTATCTTTTTGCGTATGCGTTTGACTGATGTGCTTAAAACAAATCCTTATGCTAAGTATATGAAAGATATTATTACCAATAAAAGAAAGATACCTGAAGTAGAAATTTCCACCATGCTTGCCAATTACACTTTTAAAGGTGGAATACCTAAAAAACTAGGAGATCCAGGAGTACCCACTATACCTTGCTCCATTAAGAGAAGCTATGTTAAAACTGCTTTATGTGATCTTGGAGCCGGTGTTAGTGGTATGCCTCTCTCTTTATATTGTAGACTTGACTTGAGTAAGTTGACACCTACTGAAATATCTTTGCAAATGGCTAATAAATCAACTGCTATACCTGTCGGTATTTGTGAGGATGTGTCTGTTGTGGTTGCAAATGTTACTATTCTAATGGACTTTGTTATACTTGATATTCCCGAGGACGATAGTATGTCTATTATCCTTGGTAGACCCTTTTTGAATACTGCAGGGGCTGTTATTGATTGCAACAAAGGTGTCGGGGAAACTGATCCACCCATGAACACCTATGGGATCGGAGCCCCTTTTCGGTACGGCAGGGGGCGGAGATCGCACGAAGAGCAGATCGAGGCGAGACACACGAGCAGTTTACCCAGGTTCGGGCCGCACGGATGCGTAAAACCCTACTCCTGCTTTGGTTTGTATTGAGTTCTTGCTCGAGAGCGATAGGAGCTACAGTACGCTTCAGCGGCAAGCGAGACCAAGCGTGAGAGTGTTTGAGTGTCTAACCCCCCTCTACGTTGTGCATGGGCCTCCTTTTATATGCCAAAGGGGTCACCGACAGGTGGCAACACTGTTGAGGGTAAAAATGTAAAAAGCGTGGTAGCTGGAACAGTGTCCCATACCTAACCCTGACGGCAGGGGACAAGGGCATTAAATGACCATCGCCTTCGCTCAAATAGTGCAAAAAGTGACCGTCAGGGGCGCCACCGTTCACCACGACGGCAGCCTTGTCAGCGCCGCTTGTCACCGCGTTCCCGTGGCTGCACAACCTTCCGCCACGTACGCCTGGAAGGGTCCCAGAGCGGCGCGTGGATGGATGCGCTGGAGCGCAGGTACTGAGTGGAAGCTTCCCACGGCAAGCGCCTTGCCGCGGCCGCTATCTTGTCGCTTCCGGGAGCTTGTCGCTCACTGGGCCTTGCCGGGACGCGTGGCGCGTCACGGCAAGTTTCTTGAGATGCCTTGGTTGGCCTTCCCGGCAAGCTCCTCTTGCCAGGGTCTTGCGCCTTGAGTGGTTTTGTGCCTTGAGTGGCCTTCCCGGCAAGATCCTCTTGCCGGGGTCTTGTCTCCTTGACTTGAATACTTTGTTCTTGAATGGCTCCAAAGGAACCACGGAGGCCCTTGGCGGTCACCCGGCAAGCCTTGCTGTGGGACGCTGCAACTGCCCGTGCACAAGTTCGGGATACTAATGTACCCCTACTTTAGTACACCGACAGGAGCCCCCGGGCCTGGGCCATACACGGTGCCGAGCGCTGTTGGGCCAGGCCCAAAACAGTGCACGGACACGCGTGGCCTGGATCGTGCCGTATCTTTCTCCGTATCCACTGCACCCTCCCTTAACGACACGCGTTTAATGCGGCGTCGTGGGAGAGATCGTGGGCAGTTTCTTTATTCGGAAATGCGGAACGTCCGCCCCCTCCCCCCTTATAAGCAGGGGAAACAGGGGCAGTTCCCCCATCTTCCCGTTGCTACTCCAACCTCCGTCGCTCCCCTTCTTCCCAAAGCTTGAAAGAGAGCAGCGCTCTGCCCCCCGTCGCCACCAGCACCACCTGCGCCGTCGACCCCCCTCACCGTTTCCGTCATGGCTCCGAAAGGCGAGAAGGGGAAGACCGTGAAGTCGGCCGAGGCGTTGCGGCTCGCGGCGCTGCGGAAGAAGCGGGCTGTCTTCCCCCCCCAGCTTGCCGCGAGGGAGCTGAGCGAGGCCTTCTACCTTTTCTGGTCGGGGGAGACGCGGGCGCATCCGCGCACCAAGGTACTCCCAGCCATTGCTTGCGAGATGTTCCCGAACGGATACACGTTCTTCGCCTTGTTCTTCTACTGCGGGCTCTGCCCGCCCTTCTCTGAATTCTTCTACGACATCCTGAACACCTACGGGTTCCACCTCCTTGACTTCACCCCCAACGCCGTTCTGACCATGGCAATTTTCGCACATCTGTGCGAAAACTTTGTCGGAGTCTTCCCAAATGTAGCTCTTTTTCGCCACTACTTCACGCCCCGAGTTGAGAGAGGAGAGCCTCTGTCTGGCAGAATCTCTTGGATCTCTAGGACCCACAAGAAAGAAGCTTACTTAGTGGGAGAGCTCCGCGGCAAGTGGGATGAGTGGAGAGCCAATTGGTGTTGGATTCTAGAGGAGAACCCGCAGCATTTTACCGCCCGGCGCCAAGCCCCAGTAGTACGCGGCGACGACTGGAGCGACTTGTCCCCGGAAGATAGTAGACTGAAGATTGCCACTGCCTGGATCCTACGCCTCAGGCGTGCCGGGCTCACCGTAGGCGCGGTTGGCGCGGATTTCCTCCGCCGCCGCATCGCCCCCTTGCAGGAGAGGAAGAGGCCCACCTGGGAGTTTGAAAATGCGACAGATATCATGAGGTTGCACCCGGGCCTCAATTATAATTTCACTGTCATGGAGCTCAACGCAATGCTCCAGGAGTTGTTCAAGTATGACCCAGATCATCCCGAGGTGTTTAGGTTGCCGCAGGGCGTAGTTCCATTGTGCAACAACTCCGCAGTCAGCCGCATCCGCGCAATGATGCCGCTGTGCGATTCTCACGGGATCGACCCAACTTGGCAAGAGCCTTCCGAAGAAGCCGTGAAGGCGTTCTTCGACAACTTGGAGGAAATGCCAATCAACTCCGACGAGAAGAAAGGCCTCACCCGCGACACCACATACAAGGAGATGGCGTACATTGCCACCAGGCTGGAAGAGGCGGCGGCAGCCGCGGCCGCGGGTGAGTTCGGATACACCGTGGAGGAGGCGGAGGCAGCAGAGGCGGCAAGCCTTGCCGAGCGAGAAGCATTTCTCAAAGCGGGGAAACCTGTCGGGCAAGACGCCGAGCCAAGCGAACTCACCGAGCAGGGCGTCGAGGCGAGCGGGCCCGTCGAGCAGGGCGCCGAGTCGAGCGGGCCCGTCGAGGGCACGAGCAGTTCGCTGGAGATCGGCTCCTCTTCTTTCTCGTCTTCAGGCAGCTCGCCGCCACCAGCAGAGCCTCCAGCTCCACCAAGAAGGCGTCTCCGCAAGGCCAGGGACGTAACGGAGCGGCAGACGGGCCAACAGCCGCCGTGCCGCGCGACTTGCTCCACCGCGGCAAGCAAGGTTGCTGCGGGAGCGCCTCGTGCTTCGGCAGCAACTGTAGCGGGGTCTTCTCGGACTGCTGCTTCGGCCCCTGCCGCTCCCCACGCCACGACGGCAGCCGGAGCGGGGTCGTCTCAGACCACCGCCACTGCTCCCGCCAAGCGGCCAAGGGAGCCCACCCCTCCGCTTCCTCGCGCCGGGGCGGGCGAGCCAGACTTCGACTTCTCCGCGCTCAGCTCCGACGAGGAAGAAGAAGAGTAAGATTTTGTTGTTCTTACATTCCTTCAATTCTTGTTGTTTTTCTCGTATCTCTTTTGCCTCACTCTGAACCTGTTCTTTTTTATTTCAGAACTCTGGCCCAGAGGGCGGCAAAGAGGGCCAAGGTCCCAGTGATTGTCATCGAGGACGAGCCCGCTGCGACAGCAGGGGGTGCGCCTGCGACGAACTTGCCGGACCCGGCAACTGGTCTTTGGAGCAGCCCCTAGCGCAGCCCCCAGCGTAAGTGTTTGGTCCACTTTCCGCTGTTAGGCGCGCGTGGGTGTTCTAACCTTGCTAATGTCTTGTTTGTTAGTTTGTGTAGGAGCAGAGCAGACACACCAGGAGCGCCCGGAGACTGCTCCCGAAGCGCCACCTGCTACAACTACACCGCCAAGGGGAAGTTCCCCGGCAAGGTTCTCCCCGGCAAGGGAGAGTTCTCCACCAAGGGCGAGTTCTCCGGCGAGGGACAGCGCCAGCGGCCCTCCGCCGGCGGGGACCGTGACTACACCGCCAAGGGAGAGTCCTCCGGCAAGGGACACCGCCGAGGAGCCGGCTCGCGCAGGTAATCCCTTTGCTTCAAACTTCCCTTGGTCTTTTCTTCTTTTGATTCTTCTTTTTGGATATTTGCTTGACTATCTTTTTCCCTTTTTCGGCTGTGAGATCCATCTGCTGCTGAGCCAATGGAGACTGAAGTCATTGCTGAAGATCCTGCCGGCGCAGAGGCCGCCGAGGCTGCCGCCGCAGCAGCTGGCGAGGGGGCTGGCGATCGCACTGACGGCCCTGGGGCCGCAGGAGCGCCTGGCGCTACATCGACCGCCGAGCCCTCTGCTGCTGCCGCAGCCCCCGGCTCCTTAGAGCTCGAGCCAGGCGCCTACTTGAAGGCTGGCGACGATGTTTTTATCAAGCTCCCCTGGGCCTCTAGCTCCAGGGCGCCGATCGAGGGAGAGGCCTTCGATGGAGAGGTGCTTGCTTCCGCCGGGCTGACGCTTGTCGACGCGCCGAGCAGTAGCGGCGAGTCCGAAGAGGAGCGGCTGCTGCGGAAATTGCTGTCACTCTACCGCGCCCGGCAGGCCAAGCTGGAGTCCCGCGAGGCACTTGCCGCGAGGGTGGGAGTGGACATGGAGAAGCGTGCAGAAGAGCTCCGGGGCCTCCACCAAGCAGCTCTCCGGTCCTTGGCAGAGGAGCGGGAGCAGCTTGCCGAAGAGCGGACGGCCTTGCTCCTTGAGAAGGCCGAGGTCGACGAACAACATAGGCTCGCCGGCGAGAAGCTATCTGCGCAGGAGGGTGAGCTGGCGCAGCGGAAGATCAACCTCGACGCTCACGAGGAGGAACTTGCCGCGCGCGAGCAATCGCTTGGCGGGGCCCTTCAAGAAGCAAAGGACGCCGCCGCAACTGCCGAGACCGCCAAGAAAGAGCTGGAGGCGAAGGTGGCACAGCTGGAGGCCGACCTCAAGACGAGCGGCGAGGAGCTTGCCGCGCTCAAGCTTGAGCGTGAGAAGGACGCCCACAACCACTCGGAGTTGCAGGTCCGCCTCGCCGAGAAGGGCAAGGAGCTCGCCGTCGCCAAGGATTCCAACGCCGATCTAGAGTTGAAGCTAAGCACTTTGACCGAGACGCTGGACGGCGCCAAGAAGCGGGAGGCGGCCCTGAAGGAGGAGGTCAGGGCCGAGAAGGCGCTGCTGGAAAGTGCTGCCATTACCCAGAACAACTTCAGGGCGACCGTCGAGCACTGGACGGAGGGTCATGTGAACGCCGCCGTGGATATCGACAAGGAGCTGGCGCAGCTGGGGGCAGAGTATCTCGGGTACTCCACCGACGAGAGCCTCCACCCCAGCGCCAACCTCACTTTGTTCTTCAGAGGCGTGGCGATGGCCCTCCAGCAACTCCGGTAGAAGATCCCGAAGCAGCTGGCGGACGAGTCGCGCAAGCTCTGCGCGGGGGCCCTTCAAAAGGTGTTGGTGAAGGTGGCCTTCCGCAACCCAGGCCTCAACCTCACCAACGTCCTCAGGAGCTTGCCGTCGGACGCTGATGTGGAGGCGCTCAAGGCCCTTGTCGAACCTATTGTGGACAAGGTGAGCGGCATCAAGAGGGTCGAGGGCGACCGCGCGGACTAGGCTTGCACATTTTCTTCTTTTCCTGTCGCCGCCAATCATGTTAGGAGAACAAATTTATTAGAGCTGTGACAAGCTATCTTGTAATATAACTCTATTTTGGGTAGTAATCGCAACGTTATTCCCTTTACTTGATCTCTCGCTTTGTATGTTTCTGCCCTACGCTTTTAGGGAACTTGCCGGCGCAGGTACCTTAGCCGCGAGCGCTGAGTGCGGAACTCCAGCAGCCTGCTGGCGGTGCCGTTGCCGACAAGAAACCTTGTCGTAACTAGTTGCAGCGCACTTAAGTTGTTGAGCGGGCTCGAAAACAAAGTAAGGGCGCGACACTAGTCGCAGCACACTTAAGCTGTTGAGCAAACTCGAAACAAAGTAAGGGCGCAACTACCTACAAGTTGGTTCCTCCACGCACAGGTTTTCCATACAAAGCACGGTCGTTCAAGGAAGATAACTCAAAAATTTAAAAATTTGATTGCTCAAACTTTGGCAACTTAGCTTTTGTGTTGTTTGCTTCCCGACAAGGCGGAACTTGCCTGGTCCATACCACTATCTTCTCCTTCCCCCCCGGCAAACTTGTGGGCAAGGGAACCTTCTTTTGTTTGAGAAAAAGAAAGAAGAGAAAACAATGATGTGGAGCCTTAGGGCTCGTTATTGCTTACTGGTGATAGGTGCTGCACAAAGTGTCAGATAAAACATGCAAAACATAGGAAGCATGACATTGACAAGATGTGCGGGGCACATAAGCTTTACTGATGCACGGGGTCTGCGCCCGGCTTTGTACAAAGGATTACATGCAACAGCGGCAAGACTTGTACAAAAGGTGGTTGCCGGAATGGATCACGGCAACCGCGCCTTACGGGTAAAACTTACGAAGATGCTCGATATTCCAGGAGTTGCTCACCGGAAAGCCATCTTCGGTCTCAAGGCGGACAGCGCCGGACCTAGTGACTCGTTTCACCCGATAAGGGCCTTCCCACTTTGGCGTCAACTTGTTGGAATTCTTGGCGGACTGAACGCACCGAAGAACAAGGTCGCCTTCCTCGAGACTTCTGGCGTTAACTTTGCGGCTATGGTAGCGGCACAAAGCTTGCTGGTAGCGAGCAGCTCGTACAGCAGCCTGAAGACGGTCTTCCTCAAGGAGCAGCGCGTCATCTTGTCGCAGATGCTCTTGCTCGAGCTCGTCATAAGCGAGCACTCGAGGTGACCCGTATACGAGTTCCGTGGGGAGAACTGTCTCTGCTCCATAGACTAGAGCGAAAGGTGTCTGTCCAGTGGCTCGATTTGGCGTTGTCCTAATCGACCAAAGAACCACTGGGAGCTCCTCGATCCAGTTTCTTCCGCACTTGTGCAGCCTGTCGAAAGTTCTTGTCTTGAGCCCGCACAACACTTCAGCATTTGCCCTCTCCGCTTGACCGTTGCTCCTTGGGTGAGCAACAGAAGCGAAACATACCTTGGCGCCAAGATCTTGGACGTACTGCATGAAGGTGCGACTTGTGAATTGTGTGCCGTTGTCGGTGATGATCCTGTTAGGGATCCCGAAATGGCAAACAATCGATCTGAAGAACTTGACTGCTGACTGTGCGGTCACCTTTCTCACTGGTTCCACTTCCGGCCACTTTGTGAACTTGTCGATGGCAACGTACAAGTACTCAAAGCCCCCAACTGCGGGGGGAAAGGGGCCGAGGATGTCGAGCCCCCAGACCAAAAATGGCCAGGATAAAGGGATCGTCTGGAGAGCTTGAGCTGGCTGGTGTATCTGCTTGGAATGGAACTGGCACGCTTCACACTTAGTTACTTGTGCAGTTGCATCCTGGAGGGCTTCTGGCCAAAAGAAACCTTGCCGGAATGCTTTGCCGGCAAGTGCTCTTGCGCCAATGTGGTGACCACATATGCCTCCATGTATCTCTGCCAACAGCTTCTGTCCATCTTCCCGGGGAATACAGTTCAATTTCACACCGTTGAGTTTTGTTCTGTACAGTGTGTTGTCGACAAATTTGTACATACTTGACTGCCGGGCTACTCTCTCTGCTTCTTCTTGTTCTTCGGGAAGTTCTCCTGTTTGGAGAAAACGGACAATCTGCTGTGCCCATGCTGGAGCTTGTGGCTCGACAACAAGGACTAAAGGCACATCTGCTGCTGCGGGAACACCAGCTTCTACGGCGAGAACCTGAGGTTCAGCCGGAGCTTGATGTTCCCCGGCAAGCTTGCCGGAGCAAAACTCGTCGGGAGCCTCTGCTTCAACTGGACAAGCCCTAGGGCTTGCAAGAGAAGACTGCTCCTCAGCATTCTTGGCGTTGATCTTGGGGACCTTTTTGGCGGCGGCTTGAGGAAGCTCTGCCGGAAAATAGTCACCAGAAATCAACTTCCTCTTCTTGCTTTGTCCAGTTGACGGTGTTACGGATGGTTGAGTCAGCTTGAGCACAAAGGTCCCTGGTTCCACAGGTAACTTATGTGCGGTGCACTTTGACAGGCCGTCAGCGATGTCGTTCTGAGCTCTTGGTACATGCTCCATCTGTAGGCCATCAAAGTGCTCTTCAAGCTTTCTCACTTCATCGACGTAAGCTTCCATCAGCGGACTCTGGTAATTCTTGTTCACTTGGCGGACGACAAGCTGTGAGTCACCCCTAATGATGAGCTTCTTGATCCCAAGGTCTGCCGCGATCCTGAGACCGGCAAGCAAACCTTCATACTCTGCAGTATTGTTCGTTGCTTGCTCCTTGGGAAAGTGCATCTGGACTACGTACTTGAGGTGCTCTCCGGTGGGCGCGACAAGCAGCACGCTAGCACCGGCGCCTTGCAGCGAGAAGGCACCATCGAAATACATCAGTCACTCTTTGCTTGCTTCCTTGTCGGGGATGCTCTTCTCTGGAATCTCTTCATCTGGTGTTGGCGTCCACTCTGCTATGAATTCTGCCAATGCTCTGCTCTGGACAGTTGAACTGCTCTCAAACTTGAGGCCAAAGCTTGACAGTTCCAGTGCCCACTCGACAATCCTGCCTGTTGCTTCTGGATTTTGCAGTATCCTCTTCAGTGGAAAGCGAGTGACCACTGTGATCTCATGTGCTTGGAAGTAATGGCGCAGCTTTCTCGAGGCCATGAGGAGGCCAAAAAGCAGTTTCTGCACACCAGAGTACCTTGACCTAGCCCCCTGCAGAAGGGAGCTAACAAAGTAAACTGGGCGCTGCACCATCTTCTTCCGAATCTCCTCTTGCGTTTGCGCAGATCCATCTTTGTCGGGACCAAAGCTTCTCGGGGAAGCCCCCTGCTTGTCGCTGGATGTGCTTGCCGCGGTCGCTGGCTCATCATCTGCCTCTCTCTCCGCTACTAACGCAGCACTAACCACTTGATTGGTTGCCGCTAGGTACAGCAGCAACTTCTCTTGTGGCTTAGGTGCGACAAGTATTGGAGTAGAGGACAGGTACCTCTTCAAGTCTTGCAGCGCAGCCTCCGCTTCCGGAGTCCATTTCATTGGACCTGCCTTTTTCAAAATTTTAAAAAACGGCAGGGCGCGTTCAGCAGACTTAGAGATAAACCTGCTGAGAGCAGCCACGCAACCGGAAAGCCTCGCTTTGGTGCTTCGATCTGCTCAATGGCCTTGATCTTGTCGGGATTGGCTTCAATTCCCCTCTGAGACACGAAGAACCCGAGAAGCTTGCCGGAAGGGACTCCAAACACGCACTTCTCGGGGTTGAGCTTGAGCTGGGTCTTGCGCAGATTTGCAAAAGTCTCTTCTAAATCTTGAATCAGGGTTGCCCTGTCCTTGCTCTTGACCACTATGTCATCCATGTAAGCTTCTAGATTTATGTGTATTTGTGGCTCAAAAGCTGCATGAACCACCCTTGCAAATGTCGAACCTGCATTCTTCAAACCAAAAGGCATCCATATGAAACAGTACATGCCACATGGAGTGATGAATGCGGTCTTCTCCTCATCTTCTTCTGCCATGAAGATTTGATGGTATCCTGAGTACGCGTCAAGAAATGAAAGCAAATCACATCCGGCCGTGAAGTCAACAATCTGGTCAATGCGCGGCAAGGGAAATGGGTCTTTGGGACAAGCTTTATTCACATCGGTGAAGTAAATACAAAGCCTCCATTTCCCGTTTGCCTTTCGCACGACTACAGGATTGGCCAACCACATAGGATGGAGCACTCCTCTGACGAGGCCCGCTGCTTCCAACTTCTTGATTTCTTCTGCTATGAACTCTTGGCGCTCCACTGCTTGCTTTTTGACTTTCTGCTTGACGGGCCGCGCGTGAGGACAGACAGCAAGCTTGTGCTCAATTACTTTCCTGGGAACACCGGGGATGTCAGACGGTTTCCATGCAAACACGTCGACGTTCGCCCGCAGGAATGCAACGAGCGCGCTTTCCTATTTAGGGTCAAGTGTGGCACTGATGGTGAAGGTACCACCAGTGTCGTCCTCCTTTGCGGACACCTTCTTGGTCTCTGGCGGAGCTGCCATCGTCTTCTTACACTTGCCGGTGGAGCTCGATGGTGCGTCCTCGACGGTAGCGCAGCACTCCGAAGAGGTGCGCTTGCCGGAGTGGGCCCTAGAGCTCTTGCCGGACTTGGTCTTCTTCTTCCCCTCGGGAGCTTCAGCGGCAAGTGTCTTGCGATCTGTTGCGGCTGCTGCTTCCTGTTAGATCTTGTCGGCGCAGATAAGGGCATCCTTCTTGTCGCCAGGGACAGAGATGACGCTTATCGGGCCGGGCATCTTGAGCATGTTGTATGCATAGTGAGAGGCTGCCATGAACTTGACGAGTGCTGGACGGCCGAGTATTCCATTGTAAGGCAATGGAAAATCGGCAACGTCAAAGGTGACCCTCTCGGTCCTGAAGTTCAGCTCCCCGCCAAACGTCACTGGCAGCGTGATCTTTCCCTTTGGCTTGCTCCTTCCCGGGTTGATTCCTTGGAATGTACCGGTCTCTTCGAGCTCGCTCTCAGGGATTTGGAGCTTCTGGAGCACAGTAGAGGAGATCAAGTTCAAGCCGGCCCCGCCGTCAACTAGCATCTTGGTGACCTTGAGGTTGCGGATAGTTGGTGAAACCAACATCGGCAAGCACCCGACCGCAGTTGTGCGATCAGGGTGGTCCTCAATGTCGAAGATGATAGACGTGCTGAACCATTTCAGAAGTTTGCGCGATTCGACAGGTGGTTCTGCTGCATTAACTTCCCGCACCCATTGTTTGAGTTGGCGGTGAGAAGTATGCAGAGAAGCACCGCCGTCAACGCACAAAACCTCTGTGGCTTTCTGGAACTCCTGTTCGCTGGTCTCTACATCATCTCCGTCTTCGTCGTCGTCGTCATCTTCATCCTTGTCGCGGCCGCGGGGAGGTCTATCTCCTTGCCGCTGCTTGGCCTTGCTGCGGCGTCCTCCCCGGCCGTTGAACGGCCGCTTCTTGCCGGATCCTTCACCACCTCCCCGGGCCTTCTCCTTGTCGCGCCGCTCGTATTCAGCTTTCTGCTGCTCAACAAGCTGTTCGACCCTCTTGCAATTCTGGAGATCGTGACCCTTGGTGCGGTGGATCTTGCAGTACTGCTTGTCGGTGTCGTCCTGCTTGTCGGCGGCCGCCACAGCCTGGCAGTTGGTGCATGCGGCAGTCTCCTTGCCGGAGCTACCAACTTTGGCCTTGTCGGCGCCACCTCTGTTGCCGGACTTCTCAACGACTAGCACCTCTTTGTTCTTCTTCTTCCTGTTGTTTCGCCGCCGGTTTTTCTTTGCCGGGGCAACATCCTCACTGTCAGATCCGTCTCCTGTATTCTCTCCGGGGAGTTTACTCCCCTCCTCAGCACGTGCACACTTGTCGGCCAGGGCATAAAGCTCGCTGACGTCCTTGATCTTGCACATCGCCATCTCCTCCCTCATCATGCGGTTACGCACGTTCTGGTGGAACGCGCTGATGACCGCGGCAGGGTGGACATCTGGGATGTTGTGTTGCACACGACTGAATCTCTGAATGTACTTGCGCAGGGGTTCTCCTTCCTTCTGGGCGAGCAGGTGGAGGTCACTCTCCTGGCCGTGAGGTTTGTGGCCGCCTGTAAAGGCGCCGACAAACTGATGGCACAGGTCTGCCCAAGAAGAAATGGAGTTGTCCGGCAAGTGCATGAGCCAGGACCTGACGTTGGGTTTGAGTACCAGAGGGAAGTAGTTGGCAAGGATCTTGTCGTCTCGCCCCCCGGCAGCCTGCACCGCGGTGGTGTAGATGCTGAGGAACTCCGACAGATGCGTCTTGCCGTCATACTTCTCCGGTACGTCGGGCTTGAAATTCTTCATGCTGGGCCACTGGACTTGCCGCAGCTCACGAGTGAACGCAGGACAACCGACCGCGTACGGCAAGTCGCCTGGTCCCTCTGGCGCATGCATGTCGACAGCGGGCCCAGTGCGCTGGTCTGATTGACGCCGCGCTTCCCTTCGACGCTCGATGCGAGTACGAGCGTCTTCTTATTGTCGATCTTGAAGAACTTGGCGCTGATCACGACGAGCTCGTTGATCTGACGACGCAGTGGAGTCGTCGTCGATGTTGATCCGGCGAGTCGGCGATTTTGGCCTTCGGGGCGGAGAGTGCACGGTGGTTGCACCCCCACCGGTCTTGTCGCCATCGGCCCGCGCCTGGTTGACTTGCCGCGGCTGCGATGTGCTCGGTTGCCGCGGAGTGTCGCCGTTGGCGAAGGCGATCAGACTCTGGATAGTGGCCCTCCAGGCTTCGGCTTTGTGTGCCGCTGGAGGGAAGTCTAGAAGCAGTTGGGCTCGTGCCAGAGTGTGACGCCCGAAGACCGACGTCCCAGAAGATTCCAGAAGATTCAAGATGTTCCGGGTTCTCCCGTGTGTTTCAGTTGTGCTTGCTTTATTTATTTTGCATTGCATCATGTCATCATGCCATCATGTCATATTTCTTTTGCATCTCAACTTAAATAAATTGTGTGGAACTTCGGTCCATTTAAATCGAGGGAAGTGTGACTTCTCTTCAAAATATATCCTCCCAATAGTTAGGGAGCTATATTATAAATATTCCGTTTGGTTGGAATTAACCCAACACACTTGCATAATTTTTCCCCATGCATATTTCACTTCAAGTTTCACCGCCAAACCGTCTCTTCTATCCTTTCCCTTTTATCGAGGCTCCTCCTAAAGTCTAGACTCCTTTCAAACTCCTTAAGGCAAGCTAAATATTTTAGTTTGCACTTCCCTATTTTGTTGGAACCATTTTTGTTGGGTTGGTAATATTCCTTAAAGCCTTACAAAAATGTTCCATCATTTATTTTCTTGTCCTTGTCCTCTTTTCTTTTTAGATGTTGCTCTCTCTCTATTTTTTAATTCTGCTAAAGAAAAGAGATTAATAGAGAGAGAGGAGCTGAGGCCCAGCAGTCAGTCCAGCCGGCCACTAGGACTCCCTAGGCCCAGCTCGGCCAGGCTCCTTTTTCCTTCCCCAGCCGGCCCGTCTGGCCTCCATCTGGCCTCCCGGCCCAGTCCCTCTCGAAACCCTAGCGACCGACCGCTCGATCGCTCCTCCCTCCTCACTCGTCCCTCGCGCCGCCAGAGACCGCTCGACCCCGTGCTCTCCTCCTCTCGTTCTGCTACTCCCCTTCCTCTCGGTCCAGCGAGACCCCGCACCCAAACTCCTGCGGCCTCCCATCTCCTGTGCCGCTCGCAGCGCGCCCCTCCTCTCCAGGCCCTTGCCTCGTCGCCCGCCGGCCAAGAGCGCCTCCCTCCGTGCAGCCACATCCGGCCGTGGCCGACCCCAGCCGCGACACCGCAGCGCCGACCCCCATCGCTCCAGCCCTGAGCCCGACCCTCCTCCATCGCCCATGCTGCCTCCAATCCCGCGCTCCGTGGCCTCCCTCCGTCGCCAAGGCCGGCGTCCTCGCCCCTGCCTCCGTCTCCCTCGCGTGGATGCCACCTTCCCGTCGCCCGGCCACCGCCGGCCTCCCCTCCGTCCTCACCACGCCTCCTCCGTGCCTGGCGCCTCGCGGGCCGGCCAGAAGCCACCGGGCCGTGCCGTCTCCGCCCGGCCGGCCAGGTGCTCCCCCTCGCCCCAAGAGCTCGCGCCTGTGCCTCGTCCGCGACGGCCAGCTGCCGACGCCCCGCGCCACTCCTTCCCGCTCGGGGAAGAGGAGCTCCCTCGTCCGCGCTGTCTCCTACCAGGGCCTCGTCCAGCGCCTCCCCTCGCCAAGTTTGCTCCGTTCCCGGCGCCCTCCGCCTCGCCGCAGGACCTCCACTCAACGCCTCAAGCCGCCACCGTGAAGCTCTCGGCTGCTGTGCCAATTCCCTCCTCCACCTGCTGGCCGGTCCTCCTCTCTGCTCCGAGACTGTGCCGTGTTGTTTTGTCGCTGTGGTTGTTTCTCCAAGTTCCACCGTGCAGATTTTCGTCAAGTACCTCTACAGAAGTGGTACATCTACAGAAAAACGAGCTCGTGAACAACTACCGTCGCCGAGACCCCAAGTACCTCTACCGACGACTTGAACGACTACGGACGGATCGACTACCTTCGGTGAAGAAACGAGTACCACGACGTCGATGCCCATCAAGTACCACTACGTACCGCCAAGTACCTCGACGAACGTGAACGGCTACGAAACGTGTACCACTACCGTCGCCGTGTACGACTACTTCCTTTTGGCAACATGAACGACAACTTCGACAACGACCGCCTCGTGAACAACTACTTCCTCTACGAACGTGTACCACGACTCGCGAGAACATCTACTTCCACTACGTCCCTCGACGATCTCGAACCGCCCCGAAACGCTTGTTCCGAAGGTATAACCCCGAGACGATGAACCGTCGAATGCTTGTGGTTGTATGAAATGTTTCCCTTGTGTGCACCGTGCCCGTTTCGTCCTTTTGTCATGTTCCTCGGTTGCCTCGTCGCCGACTCATGGGAACTCGGTGACGGGATCACCCCACCTTTCATCTTGTTTCGCTCGCTCACGCCACCTATCTTTTGCACCGGATCTCACAACGAGTTACCGGAACCGAGATGTTGCCGTTGCATCATTTTTGGATCGTTGCCGTGGCACCCTTTCTTTCCACCACGGTGACAAGTGCTTCATATCTCTCATGTCAACTTTTAATAAAAATTGCATAAACTTGATCATGTCATCCGCATCATGTGAACAACATTTAAAATGTGTGAATTGTTGTTGCTTAAAAAATGCTAAACATGCTCATGGGGATTTTCCGGAATTGTTGTTGTTATTTCCGGCCTCATTTAAAATGTCTAAATAGGTAGTTTGTTTTTGCTTCACCTCTTGCTATGTTAAAAACATTTAATCTTGTCTTGTAAATAACGAGAGTCAATTAAATAAATAACATGTGGTATTTCGTCAATATGCACCTCGTTGCATATTGAGCTCCACTTAACTTGTAGTGTTGTTTGTGCACATTGCCATGCCATGCATAATTAAACCGGACATGCATCATACTTGGATGTGCATCGTATGCCATGCTTATGATTGTTTGTTTACCGTGTTGTTTACTTCTTTCCGGTTGCTTCTCTTGTTAGCTTCGGTTTCGTTCCGGAGTTGTGAGGATTCACTCGACTATGTTTCTCCGTCTACTTCATGGACCCGTTCTTCTCCCTTGCGGAATCCCATGCAAGATGATCATACCCTTGGATACCTTTACTACCATTGCCATGCTTAGTTGTCTCGATGCTATCGTTACATGTCGCGCTACCCATTTTTATGTCATCCTCTCCTTGTTGCCATGAAACCTCTATCCTTTGACACCTTCCTAGCAAAACCACTGTTTGGCTATGTTACCCGCTTGCTCAGCCCCTCTTATAGCGTTGTTAGTTGCAGGTGAAGATGAAGATCGTTCCAGGAGGGAACTTGTTGTTGGTATATCACAATATCTATTATTATTATTTAACACACCTATATACTGGGCATGGGTGGAAGGCTTGGCCTTTTGCTCGGTGTTTTGTTCCACTCATGCCACCTTAGGCGCTGTTAAACCGGCATTATGTTCCTTGATTTTGCATTCCTTACATGATGGGTGGATGGGGACCCCTTGACAGTTCGACTTCGAATAAAACTCCTCCAGCAAGGCCCAACATTGGTTTTAATTTTCTCATAATAACAACTTAATTAATTAATTAAATTGCATAGGGAGTTAGCGCTACCAGAGGATTCTTTCTACATAGCAGGGGGGCCAGTGCTGATGGTGTTGGTCCCAAACGGGGGTCCTGCAGGGCCACCACGGGGAAACTCGAGGTTTAGTTTTACCTGTAGCATCGCCATCCGGTCGTGGCCTGAGACGAGATACGCGCGGCTACTATCAGGGTGTCGACACACCGGGAGGTCTTTCTGGACTTGTTTTACCATTGCCGAAATGTCTTGTGCACCGGGATGCCGAGCCTGATCGGATTTCCCTAAGATAAGGAGTGATGATATTATATTTATCACTTCAGCTAATCGTGAGAGCTTGTGATGGGCTAAGTTGGGACACCCCTGTAGGGTTATGATCTTTCGAAAGCCGTGCCCGCGGTTATGTGGCAGATTGGAATTTGTTAATGTCCGGTTGTAGAAAACTTGACAGAGGATCCGAAGTAAAACACACAACTATGTGAGTAACCATGACTGTCTCGTTTCACTTTGAGAAGAGAACACGGTGGGGTTATGTTTGACTCGTATGTAGTTTAGGATCTTTAGCAATCACTACTAGTTGCGACCGTTTGCGTAGATGCTCTTCTTATTCTTGTACTCGTAAGTTAGCCACCATATTATGCTTAGCCGCTGCTGCAACCTCACCACTTTACCTCTTCCTACCCATAAAGCTTTGCTAGTCTTGATACCCATGGTTATGGAATTGCTGAGTCCTCGTCGCTCAGAGTTACTACAACACCAGATGCAGGTTCAGCCGAGAATGATGCAGGAGCTGGTTCAAGTTCTACACTGGGAGCTCGATGAAGAGAGTGGCCGTATGCTTGAGACGTTTTCGACGATCAGTAGTGGTTTCTACTAGGATTCGATCTAGACCTGTGGTTTAACGTTATGTTTGGTATCTTGTCTTTTGGATCTTACCCTTAGATGGGCTGTGATGTTTTGAATGATGTTTTGCTTATGTAATGTATTTGTGTGAAGTGGCGAATGTAAGCCAACTATCTCCTTTTGCAATTTAATCCCTCTTTTACATGAGTCGTGCAAAGATACCAAACTTGAGATCATTCCAGAATGGGCTTATACCTTTAAGTCATGCCTCGACACGTAGGAGGTATAGTCCCATCCTGGGCATTACAAGTTGGTATTCAGAGCCTTCTCCGACCTAGGAGCCCCCACTGATTGATCGAATCGTTGACGGTTGAGTCTAGGCACACACTTGAAATGTTTTGAGTCCTATATTTATATCGGAGAGTAGGATTTCTTTTGCTCCTCATCTCTTTTCACTCTGGTGAGGACTCCTGATGATTCCTTTTATCTCTTCTACTCTCAAAAATGCACCAAATTTTTTTAGGATCACGCGAGTATTGTTTGGATTGTTCCGATGTCTTTGTGACGAGAACATTGTTGTCATGCCTCCTGTCATTAGGGGTTGTGGCAGTGTCCCGGGGAGTTGAGCTCAGAGGTGTTGTCGTCACAAATATATCGCAGCAGTTCTGGAATACTTAAGATGGCCGACATCGAAAACTCTCCTATGCGGTTAGTGGCAAGATAACCCCGACATCACCCAGTACTGGGGAGGTAGTTCGGGAGTATTGCCATAGCTTGTATAGTAGATGCGTTTCGAAGGTCCGAGGTAAACGGTTTCCGGAAATAACTGGTTATGTGTTGAAGGATGGATACAGCTGGATGTAGGATTAGAGTTGAGTGCGCGATGCTTCCCCTGTATCCCCAACACCTGATTGCATAACTGGAAACTTTCGGAAATTAATAGGTGGGTTCATCTAGTAGTTCTAGGATTTCTTCCAACGAGTGCATGATATGGATTTTGGGGTTCTACATTGAGTGAAGTGGTTTTATGGGCTTGTTTCGATCGGGAGTTGCATCTTAAAGGCTCCTTGGCTATGCTGATCCGGGGATTGCAAAACCCTTTTGTAACACGTTCCATGAGCTTTCAGCACGAATATGTCGAACGAAGCTTCTATCTTGTATTTGTTCTATCTGCACCTTGTTGTTTTTATTTATCTTTTCTTCTCCCAAGTGGCTTCTCGTCAAGTTGATGTAACTGCGGAATTCATTCGTTCAATTCTCTGTTCGAATGATGTTGTGAAGATTCTGTTGCATCATATATATCCTTGGTTTTCGTTTTGATTCTGGTATTCGAGTTGCTTCGATGTCAAATGTTGATTCCATACCTTTCCTAATTGGTGTTCTCATATTTCTATGGGAGTGCTAATTCTTCTTGACCATCGAGATCTTCATGTTAATCCTTTTCAACTGGTGTGCCTTCTCTTCAAGTTATTCCATACGGACGCCGTTGAGAAATCTGACGATTTGTCTGTTTCAATCATCTCAAGTTGTCTTTGTTTTCCCCACCCTCCCACCCTTCTTCTTCTCGGAGCCAGAGTCCTTGATCAAGTATCCATTTTATTCATGTGATATTTCTTCATTCTTTTCCATCAATGTTCTTATCCGGTGAATTATCGTGAAGATGCTCAAGAGCTTCAAGTTCATCATTCTTTTGTTCTCAAATTCTGCCGGTGGATGTAACTCAAGCTTCGGTCTTGATCATATCTCTTCCTTTTGTTTAACATGTTTTCTCATGTTGAAATTTCTTATCCGAAGGCTCTCTTATTTCTTCACATCTCTCCTATTCTTATCCGGAGTGTACAAGACAACTCAGAAGATTCATAATTCCATTCTTAATCCGTTCAAACTATTTTGAGGTCGCTATCTTATTCAAGCCATTTAATTCAACCGGTGCAATATATCAAGTAACCATTCCAACGGTGATTTCTTTAGTGGGCCCTAACCCACAGGTTTTTTACCAGGATCTTACCTGACTCTTCTAATTTCTTTTCCGGAGTTATACTTAAATTCCTTTCAGGTGTGACGTAAGAATGAATCCCATCAGTCACAGTCCTTCTCCAGGACCGTTTTAAAATTATTTTTCATCATTGGTTCAACCTTTTAAATTCTTCATTCCGGAGTGCTCAACAATTCTTATGGCATTCTCGTCTTCATTCTCAACATTTGGAGACCGGAGTAGTGTATCTCTTAAATCTTGGCCGTCTTCTTGAAGATTCGTGGTTCTAGCTTCATGCCATCCTCATTATTGTTCAGATTGTGAGGAATTCTTTTTACCCATCAGAAGCATTTCATGAATTCTTTTCTTTGTGATCCTCCGAAAACCATCATTTTCCTTGTTCAGGAGATCTTTTCAACTCTTCAATTATTCGTTGGAGTAATCTTGGGTTGTATTTCACCTAAAATCTTTCCCTAAGGATTGTTCATATTATGGTGCTTATAAATGACCCAAGTTCTTCATTTATCCTTCCGGTGAAGTAAGTTTATCGTCTCCTTGTTGATCTCAATCAAATCAAATGTTTTTGTCAGTGGCTGGTTGTCACCTCTTAATTTTGAGATGTTTTCCATAAGCCCACATCAAGCTTATTCGTTTTCGTTGTTGATTTTTCCAACAACTCTGTTCAACCCTTCTTCGTAAGGATGCTCTTTCAAATTCAATTTTGAGAGAAGTTGTCATTTTCTTCTTCGTTCTTTCTTCCCAACGATCTTGCATCTATTCTTTCGTTCTGGAGGCTTTGTGATGTTGCTCTCTTCATCCCATGTCATATCAAGATCATATTCTTTCCTTGCTTGTCCATTTATCCGGAGCGTTGTATTCTCCATTCTAATTCTCTCATCTCATCAAGTTTTGCCTCTCATTTCAACCGGAGTGCTGTCTGAATCCTTCTTACCCCTTGTGCCATTCTTTCAATTGTTTCGGAGGCAATGTGTTGTTGATTTCATCAAATATCATCCCAACTTGGCAAGTTCTTGTTCATTTCCTTCCATTTTCAGACGGAGTGCTGTCCAAATTCTGTCATTCTTATTCCTTGGCTATACCATTGCAGTTTCATATTCTTTTGGTTCGTAAGCTCTTGTTTCATGTCTTTCAACCTACAAGGTTCTTGTAATGTTCCTTGTTCCTCCTTTTTACCGGAGTGCTCTTAACTTCGTTCATCTCCGTTGTATTCTTCTTTCAACTTGTTCAACCTCAAGGTTCGTGGTTTCACTCGTCTGTCAAAGAAGCAACTTTGTTTTACCTCTTCTTTTTCCGTTTCACCCAGTGTCATCTCTAGGATCTCGGGTCGAGATCCTCTGTTAGTGTGGGAGAGTTGTGACGCCCGAAGACCGACGTCCCAGAATATTCCAGAAGATTCCAGATGTTCCGGGTTCTCCCGTGTGTTTCATTTGTGCTTGCTTTATTTATTTTGCATTGCATCATGTCATCATGCCATCATGTCATATTTCTTTTGCATCTCAACTTAAATAAATTGTGTGGACCTTCGGTCCATTTAAATCGAGGGAAGTGTGACTTCTCTTCAAAACATATCCTCCCAATAGTTAGGGAGCTATATTATAAATATTCCGTTTGTTTGGAATTAACCCAACACACTTGCATAATTTCCCCCCATGCATATTTCACTTCAAGTTTCACCGCCAAACCGTCTCTTCTATCCTTTTCCCTTTTATCGAGGATCCTCCTAAAGTCTAGACTCCTTTCAAACTCCTTAAGGCAAGCTAAATATTTTAGTTTGCACTTCCCTATTCTGTTGGGTTGGTAATATTCCTTAAAGCCTTACAAAAATGTTCCATCATTTATTTTCTTGTCCTTGTCCTCTTTTCTTTTTAGATGTTGCTCTCTCTCTATTTTTTTTAATTCTGCTAAAGAAAAGAGATTAATAGAGAGAGAGATGAGCTGAGGCCCAGCAGTCAGTCCAGCCGGCCACCAGGACTCCCTAGGCCCAGCTCGGCCAGGTCCTTTTTCCTTCCCCAGCCGGCCCATCTGGCCTCCCGGCCCAGTCCCTCTCGAAACCCTAGCGACCGACCGCTCGATCGATCCTCCCTCCTCACTCGTCCCTCGCGCCGCCAGAGACCGCTCGACCCCGTGCTCTCCTCCTCTCGATCCAGCGAGACCCCGTGCCCAAACTCCTGCGGCCTCCCATCTCCTGCGCCGCTCGCAGTGGCCCCTCCTCTCCAGGCCCTTGCCTCGTCGCCCGCCGGCCAGGAGCGCCTCCCTCCGTGCAGCCACATCCGGCCGTGGCTGACCCCAGCCGCGACACCGCAGCGCCGACCCCCATCGCTCTAGCCCCGAGCCCGACCCTCCTCCATCGTCCCTGCTGCCTCCAATCCTGCGCTCCGTGGCCTCCCTCCGTCGCCAAGGCCGGCGTCCTCGCCCCTGCCTCCGTCTCCCTCGCGTGGACGCCGCCTTCCCGTCGCCCGGCCACCGCCGGCCTCCTCTCCGTCCTCGCCGCGCCTCCTCCGTGCCTGGAGCCTCGCGGACCGGCCAGGAGCCGCCGTGTCGTGCCGTCTCCGCCCGGCCGGCCAGGTGCTCCCCCTCGCCCCAAGAGCCCGCGCCTGTGCCTCGTCCGCGATGGCCAACAACCGACGCCCCGCGCCACTCCTTCCCGCTCGGGGAAGAGGAGCTCCCTCGTCCGCGCTGTCTCCTACCAGGGCCTCGTCCAGCGCCTCCCCTCGCCAAGTTTGCTCCGTTCCCGGCGCCCTCCGCCTCACCGCAGGACCTCCGCTCAACGCCTCAAGCCGCCGCCGTGAAGCTCTCGGCTGCTGTCCCAATTTCCTCCTCCACCTGCTGGCCGCTCCTCCTCTCTGCTCCGAGACCGTGCCGTGTTGTTTTGTCGCTGTGGTTGTTTCTCCAAGTTCCACCTTGCAGATTTTCGTCAAGTACCTCTACGGAAGTGGTACATCTACAGAAAAACGAGCTCGTGAACAACTACCGTCGCCGAGACCCCAAGTACCTCTACCGACGACTTGAACGACTACGAACAGATCGACTACCTTCGGTGAAGAAACGAGTACCACGACGTCGATGCCCATCAAGTACCACTACGTACCGCCAAGTACCTCGACGAACGTGAACGGCTACGAAACGTGTACCACTACCGTCGCCGTGTACGACTACTTCCTTTTGGCAACTTGAACGACAACTTCGACAACGACCGCCTCGTGAACAACTACTTCCTCTACGAACGTGTACCACGACTCGCGAGAACATCTACTTCCACTACGTCCCTCGACGATCTCGAACCGCCCCGAAACGCTTGTTCCGAAGGTATAACCCCGAGACGATGAACCGTCGAATGCTTGTGGTTGTATGAAATGTTTCCCTTGTGTGCACCGTGCCCGTTTCGTCCTTTTGTCATGTTCCTCGGTTGCCTCGTCGCCGACTCGTGGGAACCCGGTGACGGGATCACCCCACCTTTCATCTTGTTTCGCTCGCTCACGCCACCTATCTTTTGCATCGGATCTCACAACGAGTAACCGGAACCGAGATGTTGCCGTTGCATCATTTTCGGATCGTTGCCGTGGCACCCTTTCTTTCCACCACGGTGACAGGTGCTTCATATCTCTCATGTCAACTTTTAATAAAAATTGCATAAACTTGATCATGTCATCCGCATCATGTGAACAACATTTAAAATGTGTGAATTGTTGTTGCTTAAAAATTGCTAAACATGCTCATGGGGATTTTCCGGAATTGTTGTTGTTATTTCCGGCCTCATCTAAAATGTCTAAATAGGTAGTTTGTTTTTGCTTCACCTCTTGCTATGTTAAAAACATTTAATCTTGTCTTGTAAATAACGAGAGTCAATTAAATAAATAACATGTGGTGTTTCATCAATATGCAACTCGTTGCATATTGAGCTCCACTTAACTTGTAGTGTTGTTTGTGCACATTGCCATGCCATGCATAATTAAACCGGACATGCATCATACTTGGATGTGCATCGTATGCCATGCTTATGATTGTGTGTTTACCGTGTTGTTTGCTTCTTTCCGGTTGCTTCTCTTGTTAGCTTCGGTTTCGTTCCGGAGTTGTGAGGTTTCGCTCGACTATGTTGCTCCGTCTACTTCATGGACCCGTTCTTCTCCCTTGCGGAATCCCAGGCAAGATGATCATACCCTTGGATACCTTTACTACCATTGCCATGCTTAGTTGTCTCGATGCTATCGTTACATGTCGCGCTACCCATTTTTATGTCATCCTCTCCTTGTTGCCATGAAACCTCTATCCTTTGACACCTTCCTAGCAAAACCACTTGTCGGGGAAACTAGACGCCCACGAACACCTATGGGACCGGAGCCCCTTCTACGGTACGGCTAGGGTGCGGAGGGAGCACGAAGAGCGGATCGAGGAACACACACGGGAAGTTTACCCAGGTTCGGGCCGCGCGGACGCGTAAAACCCTACTCCTGCATTGGTTGTATTGAGTTCTTGAGCTCGGGAGCTTGAAGATCTACAGTACTAGCTGCACCGAGCGAGGGAGTGGTCTAGTTTCTGGAATCGAACCTCCCCTATGTTGTGCATGGGCCTCCTTTTATAGCTCAAACGGGTCATCGTCAGGTGCCAACGTAGAGGAGGGTAAAAATGTAAAACTGGTGGTGGTTGTAACAGTGCGTGAACAGTGTATGAACAGTGGTCTTCACCTAACTTTGACGGTGGGGGACAAAGGCATTGAATGCCCGTCGCCGTCGCCCCAAAAGCGTCCGTCCATGCGTCTCCGTTCGCCACGGCGATAGCCTCGTCACCGCGGTTTGCCACCGTGTACCCTAGGCTGCACAGCCATCTGCCACGTGCCCCTGGAAGGGCCCCCAGGGCGACGCGTGGCTAGATGAGCTGGAGCGCAGGCACACAGTGTAGGCTTCCCCCGGCAAGCACCTTGCCGGGGTCGCAACCTTGCCGGGCCCGGAAGTTTGCCGCTCTCCGGGTCCTGCCGGGGCGCATGATGCACCGCGATATACCTTCTTGAGGCGCCGTTCTTTGGCCTTCCTGGCAGACTCCTCTTGCCAGGGTCTTGTGCTGGAATGATAACCTTGAGCCTGGTGTGGCCTTCCCGGCAAGCTCCTCTTGCCGGGGTCTTGTCTCTTGACTCGAATACTTTGTTCTTGAATGGCTTAAAGGGGTCTAGAGTGGGCTTTGGCTGGCGCGTGGTGAGCCAGACCATGGGATGCTGCTACTGCCCGTGCACAAGTCGGGATACTAAGGTACTGTAACGCCCCGGACACACCCGCCGGTGGTCGTTACTCCTGGCGGGATCTAGACTGGCCCCACATATCAATACTAGTCTTTTCTGCGCACTTTGTCCTCACTCGTGCGCACCCGGGAGCAACTTCCCGGTCGGTCACCCATCCTGAAACTACTCCAAGCTGAGCACACTTAACTTTGGAGTTCTATCCGAATGGGCTCCCGGAAAAGAAGGAATTCTTTATTGATATGAGTAGTCTATCATCCCTAATAAGCCAGGCCATCACAGGTACCCCTACTTTAGTACACCGACAGGAGCCCCCGGGCCTGGGCCACACACGGTGCCGAGCGCTGTTGGGCCAGGCCCAGAACAGTGCACGGGCAAACGCGGCCCACGGCGCGCCGTTTCCCACTCCAGATTCGCCGCATCCCTCCCTAACGGCACGCGTCGATTGCGGCGTCGTGGGAGAGATCGTGGCCTGCTTCTTTAATGGGGAAATGCGGAACATCCCCCACTTCCCCCTTAAAAGCAGAGGAAGCAGGGACAGTTTCCCCCATTGCTTTCATTGTGCCTTGAATCTCCAGAAACCCCCGCCGCTCTCTGCCTCCCCTCAGGTCGACAGAGAGCCGAGCTCCACCCTTCCTCCGCCGTCCCCAGCATCCGCGGCGCCGTCGACCTCTCCCCCCCCTCCCCCCCCGCCGCCCCCGCCATGGCTCCGAAAAGCGACAAGGTGAAGGGCGAAAAGGCGAAGAAGGAGAAGTCCGAGCAGGCGGCGAAGCTGGCAGCTATGCGGAGAAGGATGGTGGTCTTCCCGCCGAGGCTCGGCCCGAGGGAGCTGCGGGACAAATACTACTTGTTCTGGGCGAGGGAGACGAAGGATAACCCGCGCACCAGAGTCCTCCCCGCCGTGGCCGTCGACATGTTCTCGGGAGGTTACCACTTCTTCGCTTCGTTCTTCCGTTGCGGTCTCTGCCCTCCGTACTCGGAATTCTTCTGTGATGTGATGAACACGTATGGCCTCCACCTCTTAGATTTCACCCCAAATGCCGTTCTCACCTTGGCCGTTTTCGCACATCTGTGCGAAAACTATGTCGGGGTCCACCCAAATGTAGCTCTTTTCCGCCACTTCTTCACGCCTAGAGTAGAATCTGGATCCCCACTCTCCGGCGGCATCTCCTGGATCTTTAGGCTGAACAAGAAGGAGGTGTACTTGAAAGGAGAGCTTCGCGGCAAGTGGGAGGAGTGGAGGGCTGACTGGTGCTGGGTCATGGAGGATAAGCCCGAGCAGTTTACCTCGCCGCGCCAGACTGCAATAGTGCGCGGCAAGGATTGGAGCGACTTGGCCCCGGAGGACGACAAGCTGCAGATTGCCCATACTAGGATCCTTCGTCTCCGGATCGCCAATCTTACTATATGTGAAGTCGGGGCCGATTTCCTCCGCCGCCGCATTGCCCCCCTGCAGGAAAGGAAGAGGCCTGCCTGGGAGTTCGGCAATGCGGCAGACCGCATGAGGCTGCGCCCCGGGCTGAACTACAACTTCACTGTCTTGGAACTCAAGGGGATGGTCCGGGAGCTGTTCAAGCATGACCCCAAGCACCCGGAGTGGTTCAGACCGTCGGTCGGAGTAGTTCCTCTGTGTAACAATACTGCCCTCAGTGCCATCCGCGCGGCAATGCCTGAGTGCGACTCCCACGGGGTCGTCCCCACTTGGCTGGTGCCTTCAGCGGAACCGTGCAGGCTTTCTTTGATAATCTGGTTGAACGGCCACGCAACCCCGAGGAGAGAAAAGGCCTCACCCGGACGACCACCGAACGGGATGTGGCCTACATAGCCAACAGGATAGAGGAGGCCGCCGCAGCTGCAGCTGCGGGGGAGTTCGGGTATACTGTGGACGAGGCGGAAGCAGCGGACGCGGTGAGTCAAGCTGAGGAGGAGGAAATCCTCAAGTTGTTGAAGATCGCGCCCGAGGAGTTTGCCGGGGAGCCTACCGAGGAGCCTGCCGGGGCGAGCGAGGCTGCCGGGCAAGGCACCGAGTCCAGTGAGCCCGCCGAAGAAGACGCCGAATCGGGCGATTCCGACGAAGACTCCGGTGGGTCTCTGAATCTCGACGACGATGCCTCCTCATCCTCGGAGAACTCTCCGCCACCACCAAGTCCTCCGCCACAGCAGAAGAAGCGCCTCTGCAAGGCCGCTGAGACGACGAGGCCACAGGCGCCTCAACAGCAGCCGAAGCGCCGTGCGACGCGTGCCACCACGACGAGTGAGGTCATCAAGGAGGCGCCCCGTGCCCGAGCGACAAGCGGAGGGGGATCTTCCCGGAGTGGCTCTGGTGCCCCTTCTGCCCCTCGGTCCTCGGTGACGACCGGTGCTGAGTCTTCACAGCCCACAGCCCCGGAGCCCGCCAAGCGCCCGAGGGAGCCTTCTCCTCCAGCTCCTCGCGCTGGAGCACGCGAGGCGGGGTTTGACTTCTCCGCCCTCAGCTCCGATGAAGAGGAGGAAGAGTAAGTACTTGCAATTTCCTTGATTTTTGTTGCTTCTGTCTTGATTGCTCTTGCTTGGTTCTGACCTTGTTTGGCTTCCAGGACGTTGACCCAGAGGATGGCGAAGAGGGACAAAATCCCTGTGGTTGATCTCGAGGACGACGAGCCTGCCACAGCGACGGGGGATGTGCCAGCGACAAACTTGCCGGACCAGCCTGCTGCTCCGGGGAGCAGCCCCCACCGCAGCCCCCAGCGTAAGTCCTGCGTTCACTTTTCCGCTTGATGGGCGCGCTTGAGCTTGTTACCCTTATTGATGTCTTGTTGTCTTGTGCAGAAGTGGAGCCGCAGCCGCAGGAGCACCAGGAGGCCGCCCTCGACGAGCCGCTTGTTCCACCCTCCCCGCCAAGGATGAGCTCCCCGGCGAGGGACAGCGCTCCGCCAAGGACGGGTACTCCGCCAAGGGCGAGTACCCCGCCAAGGGCGAGCAGCCCGACAAGGGTGAGCACCCCGCCAAGGGAGGGCACGAGCGGCCCTCCGCCAGCACGGGCCACTACCACGCCGCCAAGGGAGGATTCCCCGGCGAGGGACCTCATTATCGAAGAGGCCCGCGCAGGTAAACCCTTGTACTTTCTTCTTCTTGGATTCTTCTTTTTGGATATTTGCTTGACGATTTTTCTTTTCTTTTTCTTCTGCCAGATCCGCCCGCCCCGGAGTCGATGGAGACGGAGACCATCGCCGAGGAGGACGTACGCGGTAATGCTGGTGACGCCACCGCCGTAGAGGGAACGGCCGGCGCCGATGAGCCAGCCGCCGAGGAGACCGCCCCGACCGCTGACGCGGCAGCTGGGGAAGGGACCGGCGACCGCACTGCTGGCCCGGAGGCCGCAGGAGCGTCGGACACTGCACCGGCCGCCGATCCTTCTGCCTCTGCGGCTGGGTCGGGCGTCTATCTGGAGGCCGCCAACGGGGTCTTTATCCAAGTCCCGTGGGCGTCCTCATCAAGGGCACCCGCGGAGGGGGAGACGTTTGACGGAGAAGTTCTTGCCTCCACCGGGTTGAAGGTTGTCGACGCGCCCGGCAGCAGCGACGAGCCCGAAGAGGAGCAACTCCTGCATCGACTCCTGGGTTTGTACCGGGCCAGGCAGGCGAAGTTGGAGTCCCGAGAGGCTCTGGCTGCCAAGGCTGGTGCTGATCTGGAGAAGCGTGCCGCGGAGCTCCGTGCCGCCAACCAGGCGGCCCTCCGAAACTTGGCGGAGGAGCGCGAAGAGCTTGCCGGAGCACACCAGGCGTTCCTCCTCGAGAAGGCCGAGGTGGAGGAGCAGCAGCGTCTGGCCGCCGAGGAGCTGTCTCGGCGGGAGGGAGAGCTCAACTAGCGGAAGGTCGACCTCGACAGCCACGAGGACGACCTCACCGCTCGTGAGCAGGCCATTGGCGGGGCTCTGCAGGAGGCGAGGGATGCCGCTGCTGCCGCAGAGACCGCCAAGAGGGATCTGGAGGCCAGGGTGGCGCAGATGGAGTTGAACTTGAAGGCGAGTGAAGACAGGGTCGCCGCGCTCAATGTGGCGCGGGAAAAAGATGCCCACACCAACTCGGAGCTGCAAATCCGCCTCTCCGAGAAGGGCAAAGAGCTCACCGACGCCAGGGACTCCATCGCTGACTTGGAGCTGAAGGTTTCCACCCTCACCAACTCGCTTGATGCCGCCCGGGACCGCGAGACGAAGTTGAAGGACGATCTCCGTACTGAGAGGGCCTTGCTGGAAAGCGCCGCCGTCTCGCAAAACCACTTTCAGCGGACGGTGGAGCAGTGGACCGAGGAGCTCGTCGCCTCCGTCGCCAACATGGACATGGAGATGGTGGCGCTGAGGGCGGAGCACCTCGCGTACTCCCCCGACGAGAGTCTCCCCCACAGCGCCAAGCTGAGCCTGTTCTTCAGAGGAGTGGCACCGGCTCTCGCGCGGCTACGGGAGAAGATCCCCGCGCAGCTGGCTGACGAGGCGCACCGACTTTGCATGGGTACTATGGAGCGGGTGTTGTCGAAGATTGTCTACCGCAACCCCGGGATCAACCTCGTCAACGTCCTCCGGACCCTGCCGCCCGAAGCCGACCAGGAGGCTTTGAAGGCACAAGTCGCCCATATCGTAGCCAAGGTGGGCAAGATCCAGAGGATCGACGGAGACCGAAGAGACTAGGCACCTTGCTTCCCTCGCCGCTGTCGATTAAGTCATAGGTAGTAGTTGTTTAAAACAGCGGCAAGTTATCTCTGTAATATATACTTTTATTTCGGGTAATCAATGCAATGTTATCTCCCTTGTTTTAGTCCCTTCACTTTGTATACTTTCCACCCTACACTTTTAGGGAACTTGCCGGCAAAGGGACCCTTGCCGCGAGCGCTGAGTGCGGGACTCTTAGCAGCCTGCTAGCAAAGCCCTTGTCGGCAAGAAACCTTGCCGCAGCCAGTCGCAGCACACTTAGATTGCTGAGCGAACTCGAAAACGAAGTAAGGGTGCGACACTTGTCGCAACTCACTTAAGCCGTTGAGCATTCTCGAAACAAAGTAAGGGCGCGGCTAGCCACGGGTAGGTTCCTCCGCGCACAGGTTTTCCATACAAAGTGTGGTTGTTCAAGGAAGACAACAAAAAATTTAAAAATTTAAATTGCTCAAAATCTGGCAACTTAGCTTTCATTGATTGTTTGCTTCCCGGCAAGACTTTTCTTTCTTGAACAACACTTGGTCCATACCCCTATCTCCTTCCCCCCGGCAAACTTGTGCGCGAGGGACCCTTCTTCTGTTTAAGAGAGAAAGAAAAAAGAGGGGGAAACACAAGTATGGAACCTTGCCGCTCGTTGCTGCTTACCCGGGATGCGTGCTGCACAAAATGTCAGATGATACATGCAAGCAAAAAGAAAGGCATGAAATGACAAATGGTGCGAAGCACAAAAGTTTTACTGATGCACGGGGTCTGCGCCCGGCTTTGTACAAAGGTTTACATGCAACAGCGGCAAGACTTGTACAAACGGTGGTTGCCGGAGCGGATCACGACAACCGCGCCTTATGGGTGAAACTTGCGAAGATGCTCTATGTTCCAGGAGTTGCTCACCGGTAAGCCTTCTTCGGTCTCAAGGCGGACAGCGCCAGGCCTTGTGACTTGTCTCACCCGATAAGGGCCTTCCCACTTCGGCGTCAACTTGTTGGAGCCCTTGGCGGACTGAATGCGCCGAAGAACAAGGTCGCCTTCCTCGAGACTCCTGGCCCTGACCTTGCGGCTATGATAGCGACGCAAGGCTTGCTGGTATCGAGCAGCTCGTACAGCAGCCTGGAGACGTTCCTCCTCAAGGAGCAATGCATCATCTTGTCGCAGTTGCTCTTGCTCGAGCTCGTCGTAAGCGAGCACTCGAGGAGACCCGTATACGAGTTCCGTGGGGAGAACTGCCTCTGCTCCATAGACAAGAGCAAAGGGTGTCTGTCCGGTGGCTCGATTTGGTGTCGTCCTGATTGACCAAAGAGCCGCCGGCAACTCCTCTATCCAGTTTCTTCCACGCTTGTGCAGCTTGTCGAAGGTTCTTGTCTTGAGCCCGCGCAGCACTTCAGCATTGGCCCTCTCCGCTTGACCGTTACTCCTTGGGTGAGCAACAAAATCAAAGCAGACCTTGGCGCCAAGGTCTTGGACGTATTGCATGAAGGTGCGACTCGTAAACTGTGTGCCGTTGTCGGTGATGATCCTGTTAGGGATTCCGAAACGGCAAACTAGTGACCTGAAGAACCTAACTGCTGACTGTGCCATCACCTTTCTCACTGGTTCCACTTCTGGCCACTTTGTGAACTTGTCGATTGCGACGTACAAGTACTCAAAGCCCCCTTGCAGCGAGAAGGCACCATCGAAGTACATTGTCCATTCCTTGCTTGTTTTTTGGACGGGGATGTTTGTCTCTGGGACTTCTTCGTCTGGTGTTGGGGTCCATTCCGCTATGAATTCTGCCAATGCTCGGCTCTGTATAGTTGAAGTACTCTCGAACTTAAGACCAAAGCTTGACAATTCCAGTGCCCACTCAACAATCCTGCCTGTTGCTTCTGGATTTTGCAATATCCTCTTCAATGGAAAGCGAGTGACCACCGTTATCTCGTGTGCTTGGAAGTAATGGCGCAACTTTCTTGAGGCCATGAGGAGACCGAAAAGCAACTTTTGCACCCCAGAGTATCTTGACCTAGCCCCCTGCAGGAGGGAACTTACAAAATAAACTGGGCACTGCACCATCTTCTTTCGCACTTCTCCTTGTTCCTGCGCAGACTTGTCCTCGTCGGGGCCAGAGCTTGTCGGGAAAGCCCCCTGCTTATCGCTGGAAGTACTTGCCGGAGCTGCGGGCTCTTCCTCTGCCTCCCTCTCCGCCACCAACGCAGCACTAACCACTTGATTGGTTGCTGCTAAGTATAGCAGTAACTTCTCTTGTGGCCTAGGTGCGACGAGTATTGGAGTAGAGGACAGGTATCCTTTCAAGTCTTGCAGCGCTGCCTCCGCTTCCGGAGTCCATTTCATAGGACCTGCCTTTTTCAAGATTTTGAAGAAAGGCAGGGCGCGTTCTGCAGACTTTGAAATGAACCTGCTAAGGGCGGCCACACAACCCGCAAGCCTCCGTACATCCTTGACGCGTTTCGGGGCTTCGATCTGCTCGATGGCCTTGATCTTGTCGGGATTGGCTTCAATCCCCCTCTGGGACACAAAGAACCCGAGAAGCTTGCCGGAGGGGACTCCAAAAACGCACTTCTCGGGGTTCAACTTGAGTTGTATCTTGCGCAGATTGCCAAAGGTTTCTTCTAAGTCTCGAACTAGGGTAGTCTTGCTCTTGCTCTTGACCACTATGTCATCCATGTAGGCTTCTACGTTCCTGTGTATCTGTGGCTCAAAAGCAGTGTGGAACACCCTTGCAAATGTTGAGACCGCATTCTTCAATCCAAAGGGCATGCGTATGAAGCAATATGTGCCACATGGAGTGATGAATGCAGTCTTCTCTTCATCTTCCTCAGCCATGAATATCTGATGGTAACCTGAGTATGCATCGAGAAATGAAAGCAACTCACATCCAGCCGTGGAGTCCACAATTTGGTCGATGCGCGGCAAGGGAAATGGATCCTTGGGACATGCTTTATTCACATCGGTGAAGTCTATACAAAGTCTCCACTTCCCGTTGGCTTTGCGCACGACAACTGGATTGGCCAGCCACGTGGGATGAAGTACACCTCTAACAAGGCCTGCTGCTTCCAACTTCTTGATTTCTTCGGTGATGAACTCTTGGCGCTCCACCGCTTGCTTCCTGACCTTCTGCTTGACGGGCCGCGCGTGAGGACAAACAACAAGCTTGTGCTCAATTACCTTCCTGGGAACGCCGGGGATGTCAGACGGTTGCCACGCAAACACGTCAACATTCGCCCGCGGGAAGGCAATAAGCGCGCTTTCCTATTTGGGGTCGAGTGTAGCACTGATGGTGAAGGTACCACCAGTGCCGTCCTCCTTGGCGGGCACCTTCTTGGTTGCCGGTGGAGCTGTCATTCCCTTCTTGCACTTGCCGGTGGAGCTCGACGGTGCGTCCTCGACGGCAGCGCAACACTCCGAAGAGGTGCGTTTGCCGGAGTGGGCCCCAGAGCTCTTGCCGGACTTGGTCTTGGTCTTCCCCCCGGGAGCTTCAGCGGCAAGTGTTTTGCTGTCTGCCGCGGCTGCTGCGTCCCGGTAGATCTTGTCGGCGCAGATAAGCGCATCCTTCTTGTTGCCGGGGACAGAGATGACGCTTATCGGCCCCGGCATCTTGAGCATGTTGTACGCGTAGTGGGAAGCTGCCAAGAACTTGGCGAGCGCAGGACGGCCAAGTATCCCATTGTATGGCAATGGGATATCGGCAACGTCGAACGTTGAAAGCACATTTGCTCCCTGGGTGGTTTTGGTAATTAATGACAACATACTTTGTGGTTGGACTAATACTTTTATCAAGTATGTTTCAGGAAATCCAATCACATTGGTATGGCAAGATGACTGAAGAAGTGGACCCCTCATAGTGCTAAGGCAAGCATTGGCAAAAGCTCAAGACTCCATTTTTGGTTTAGTGATCCAAGATCACATTGAGTCCATAGGAAAGCCAATACTATTAAAAGGGGATGAGGTTGTGTTGATGATCTGGTTGCTCAAGTGCTTAGTGATATATCTCCTTCAACTATCAGCAACTTTCACTACTATACACACTCATAAGTAATCTCGGACAAACCGATTCTTCCAACTCAGTCCCACCGAGATGAACCACTTCAGCCATATTCCAAACCCTAGAAAAATCGGTCATTCCGAGTTTGAGATCGGTCTCACCGAAACTGAACTGCCAACCTTCTGTAACCATTTCACATCATTTCGGAATAACCGAGTTTGTATTATCGGTCTCACCGAAATGGGCAAGCTTCTGTCTTGGCTCAAATCGGTCTCACCGATAATTCATTTTCGGTCTCACCGATTCTGGCATGTTCACTGTCTTTTCTCAAATCGGTCTAACCGAGTTTTCTTTCTCGGTCCCACCGAAAACTCCAACGTTCATATCAGTTACACTTTCGGTCTCACCGAGATGGTATTTTCGGTCCCACCGAAAATCCCAACGTTCATTTTATTTGAACTTTCGGTCTGACCGAGTTTAACTTCGGTCTCACCGAGATTGGTCAAATGTGTGTGTAACAGTTGGATTTTGTGTGGAGGCTATATATACCCCTCCACCCCCTCTTCATTCGTGAGGAGAGCCATCAGAAAGTACCACCACTCCTACCATACACTTTCTGAGAAGTGAACCACCTACCCTTGTGTTGAGATCAAGCCATTCCATTCCTACCATATGAAACTTGATCTCTAGCCTTCCCAAGTTGCTTTCCACTCAAACCTTTCTTCCACCACAGCCATATCAGTGAGGAGAGTTGAGTGTTGGGGAGATTATCATTTGAAGCACAAGAGCAAGGAGTTCATCATCATCAACACCGTCTATTACCTTTTGGGGGGTGGTGCCTCCTAGATTGGTTAGGTGTCGCTTGGGAGCCTCCGTCTTTGAGATGTGGAGTTGAACCAAGAAGTTTGTAAGGGCAAGGAGATCGCCTACTTCGTGAAGATCTACCCCGAGTAAGGCTAGTCCTCCGTGGGCGTAGGCCGTGATGGAATAGACAAGGTTGCTTCTTCGTGGACCCTTCGTGGGTGGAGCCCTCCGTGGACTCGCGCAGCCGTTACCCTCCGTGGGTTGAAGTCTCCATCAACGTGGATGTACGATAGCACCACCTATCGGAACCACGACAAAAATCTCCGTGTCACCAAACTGCATTTGATCTTCTCCACCTCTCGTTACTATATATGCAATTTACTTTCCGCTGCCCATACTCTAGAATTGCATGTGTAGTGTGTTACTTGACATAATCTTAATTGTGAAACTGCCAAAAACTTTGCTTAATCAAAAGGCAGATTTTTATATTGTCAAGTAGTCTATTCACCCCCCCTCTAGACCTACTTCTTCGATCCTACAATTGGTATCAGAGCTTTGGTCTCCATTGCTTTGGTTTACACACCATTGGAGGAAGATGGACGTGTCTACGGATGGGAGTGTTAGCCATAGAGTGCCTGTTCTTGATGGAAGGTTTTATAACTCTTGGAGGTCTGAAATGCTTAGTATCTTTAAGATGTACAATTTGTGCAAATATATTAAGACCCCATATGTGCCTCCATTTGATCCCTTGCACCCTACCATGGATGAAGAGCTTGATTTGCTTCGTAACCTTAGAACTGTGAATCTTATCATTAGAGGGTTACCCGATGACTTGCTTAATCTTGTTACAAACTTTGAGTGTGCCTATGCTATGTGGAAATTCTTGGAAGAACTTTATCCGGACTACTCGTTGAGAAGTCTTGATGAAATTCTACACAAGACTATTGAATTTGATAAGTTGCACCCCAATGATCCCAACTTTGATAAATGCTTCTTTGAGCTTCGTGATCTTATGAAAAAGAAGGGTGATCCCGGTCTTATCAATATTATCATTAGAAATGCTCTTGCATTGCATTCCGAAGATTATTGTCACATTGACCAAACTAATGCAAGTACTTATCAAATTGACCTAGGTGTTGATGATGAACAATCTATGGGTCAATATGATGATGAGCATGAGCATGATGATGATTACTCCGATTCGGACACCGAGCTAGACAAGGTCATGAAGAGTCTCAATCTCATGGCAAATATGAGAGACTACATGTCCGGTGGAAAAGAGTGGATTCTTGATAGTGGATGCACCGATCACATGACCGGAGACAAAGACATGTTTCGAGAGCTTGCAAAGAACGATGGTCCACGCAAGTATGTGACTTTTGGAGACAACTCCAAGGGTAAGGTACTTGGCCTTGGTAAGGTGGCCATATCTCATGATAGCTCTATTCAAAATGTCATGCTTGTAGAATCTCTTGGATACAATTTACTTTCCGTGTCTAGATTAGCTGACTTTGGATTCAATGTGCTATTCACCAAAGTAGATTGCCAAGTCTTTCGTCGTGATAATCAAAACATGGCTTTTACTGGTATTCGTAGAGGTGATCTATATATTGTTGATTTCACTAAGAAAGCTCAACCTAGAGCTTGTTTCATTGCTAAAACCTCTAAAGGTTGGTTATGGCATAGAAGGCTAGGACATGTTGGTATGCGTAACCTAGACAAGCTAATCAAAGGTGATCATATTCTTGGTGTTAAAGATGTTTTCTTTGACAAAGATAGACTTTGTAGTGCTTGTCAAGCAGGAAAACAAGTTGGTGGAAGTCATCCCGTGAAAAACATCATGACCACTAGGAGACCGCTTGAGCTTCTTCACATGGATCTCTTTGGTCCCAATGCTTACAAAAGCCTCGGTGGTAACTCTTTTGGTCTAGTTATAGTTGATGATTATTCCAGATTTGCGTGGGTATTTTTCCTTGATGATAAATCGCAGGTTCAGAGGATCTTCAAGACCTTTGCCAAAAAGGCCCAAAATCAATTTGAGGTGAAGATCAAGAAAGTTCGGAGTGACAATGGAACGGAGTTCAAGAACGCCAATGTAGACTCTTTTCTCGATGAGGAAGGAATTCTACATGAGTTCTCGGCTACGTACACTCCTCAACAAAATGGAGTTGTTGAGAGGAAGAACCGAACGCTCATTGAGATGGCAAGAACGATGCTTGATGAATACAAGACACCGAAACACTTTTGGGGAGAAGCGGTCGAGACAGCTTGTCATGCTATCAACAGACTTTATCTTCATAAGCTTCTCGGCAAGACATCATACGAGCTCCTCACCGGTAACAAACCCCAAGTGGGATACTTTCGTGTCTTTGGTTCAAAATGCTATATCCTTGATAAGCATCGTCGGTCTAAATTTGCTCCTAAATCTCATGAAGGCTTTCTTCTTGGTTATGGATCAAACTCCCACACCTACCGTGTCTACAACAATTTCACCCGAAAGGTTGAAGAGACGGTAGATGTGAAGTTTGATGAATCTAATGGCTCGCAAGTAGAGCAAATGCCTATTGATGTAGGAGACAAGGACCCATCGGAAGCAATCCAAGATTTATCTATTGGAAAGATTCGTCCCATGGAAGTGAAGGAGAGTACCTCATCTACATATGTGGAGCCACCTACCTCACAGAGAGATGAACCTCAAGGCAACATGGAGGCCTCCACAAGTGGAACTCACCAAGATGAGGAAATGCAACAAGAAGATCCACCACAACCTCCTTCTCCACCACCTCAAGACAACACCAACAACAATGAAGAAGAAGAAGAGGAAGATGAAGATGATGAGGAAGCTGAGCCACAACATCAACAAAAGCTATCCCGAGTTCGAGCAAGAGTCAAGAAGAATCATCCCATGGAACAAATGATGAACGACATCAACTCCGGGAGAATTACTCGCTCTAAAACTCGCTTAGCTAACTTTTGTGAGCATTACTCATTTATCTCTAGTATTGAACCTATGAAGGTAGAAGAAGCACTTAAAGACCCGGATTGGGTGAACGCTATGCACGAAGAACTACACAACTTCGAGAGGAACAAGGTATGGACTTTGGTAGAGAAGCCCAACGATGATCAAAACATCATTGGAACCAAATGGGTGTTTCGGAACAAGCAAGATGAAGATGGACAAGTCATCCGCAACAAGGCTCGTCTCGTAGCTCAAGGTTACACACAAGTCGAAGGTATGGACTATGGTGAGACCTATGCCCCCGTTGCTAGACTTGAGTCCATTCGCATTCTTCTTGCTTATGCCAATCACCATGATATTACTCTCTATCAAATGGATATCAAAAGTGCTTTCCTAAATGGTAAAATTGAGGAGGAAGTATTTGTTAAACAACCTCCCGGATTTGTGAATCCCAAAAAGCCTAATCTTGTTTACAAGTTGCATAAAGCTCTTTATGGTCTTAAGCAAGCACCTAGAGCTTGGTACAAATGCTTAACTAGCTTTCTTCTTGAAAAAGGCTTTGAGATTGGAAAGATAGACTCAACGCTGTTCACAAAAAGGGTTAATGGTGAACTATTTGTGTGCCAAATATATGTTGATGATATTATCTTTGGTTCAACTAAACCCCATTTTAGCAAGAAGTTTGGACAGCTCATGTCGGAGAAGTATGAGATGTCCATGATGTGTGAACTCAAATTCTTCCTTGGGTTGCAAATCAAGCAATCTAAGGAGGGTACCTTTGTCTCACAAACAAAGTACACCAAGGATCTCTTCAAGAAGTTCAACATGCAAGAAAGCAAAGGTATGAGTACCCCCATGCCTACTAGTGGACATAATGACTTGACAAAAGATGGAGAACCCGTTGATCAAAGGGTTTACCGATCTATGATTGGTTCTCTACTATATCTTTGTGCTTCTCGTCCTGACATAATGTTGAGTGTATGCATGTGTGCGCGATATCAAGCAGCCCCTAAAGAATGTCATCTTAAAGCTGTTAAGAGGATAGTGAGATACTTGATACACACACCAAACTTTGGCATTTGGTATCCTAAGAGAGCTTCTTTCGATCTTGTTGGCTATTCCGACTCGGACTATGCCGGTGACAAGGTTGATAGAAAGTCAACTTCGGGTACGTGTCAATTCCTTGGTCGATCCCTTGTATCTTGGTCCTCCAAGAAACAAAATTCGGTATCTTTATCCACTGCCGAAGCAGAATATATTGCTGCTGGTTCGTGTTGTGCTCAATTGCTATGGATGACACAAACGCTTAAGGATTATGGGATACATGTGAGACGTGTTCCCTTGCTTTGTGACAATGAGAGTGCAATCAAGATTGGACACAATCCTGTGCAACACTCTCGAACAAAGCATATTGAAGTTCGTCACCATTTTATTCGTGATCATATTGCCAAGGGTGACATTAATCTTAAGCATGTTCGTACTGACAAACAACTTGCTGATATCTTTACAAAACCTCTTGATGAGAAAGTGTTTTGTCGCTTAAGGAGTGAGTTGAACATCATTGATGCTTCAAACTTGGAGTGATATCTCCATTGATGCATGCAAGGCATGAGCCTCTTGACTAATCCTTGATATTTCTCTTATGATGATGATCATATGTCTTGGACACATTTGCCTCCTTGTATTGCATCTAACTCCTTGCAGGTACTTGGATGATATACATTCCACAAGATTAACACACACTCAAATCATGAGTAAATCTTGTCATTGACCAAGTATCTAGCCCTTTGGGATGTTGAGTTCAAGGAACAAAATTCCACATATCCTTTTTGACACCTTATACATCTAGTATTTCACTCTTGTCATTTTGGATATCCTCGAGTATTTCCTTGCTTGCCTAACCCATGTAGGAAGATGAACTACACAAGTAGAAAAGGCGCTCCAACTTCACATTCAATGAGCACCTACATCGAGCTTACCTACATGAGCAAAGCAACAACAAGCCCAAGGTATGTTCTTCACATCTTTGAGGAGCTTTGCTCAAAGTCATGAGTACAAGCAGCTTCGTACGATGTGATCACATCAAATGCTTAATCGAAAAATGGCAACCCCATTTTGAGCTTAAATGATGAGTATGACCTATGATCAAATGTCCTCATTTGACTCCTAAGTCAATATACTCAAACATAGGTGACTTTGTCGCCGACCTTTATCTAGATGAAGTACATATGTTTTTGGAGTCTTTCTGTTTTTCTCTTATGTTCTCTCATTGAGTTTTCTTTAAACACAAAAAAAAACTTCATCTAGGAATCTTTTTATTTCTTTTCTTATGTTTCTTTGTGAATATCCTTCTGGAAATCTTTTTATGGCTCTGATCAATTCCCCGAAAATCTTTTACAAATTCATTGCAAATCCTTTGAAACATCCCTCGCAGAGTGAGCTGAATTATCTCTGTATTTCCTTGGTATTAAACTTGGCGTCACCAATTCATTTATTTCGGTCTAACCGAAAAGGGTCTACCCTAACTCAATTTGGTGTCACTGATTTATCTTCCAGGATATCACCTTCTGCAGCTCCACTCAAATTTAAATCTTAAGGGGGAGTAGACTCAATGTTTCTCTATGCATATTCCTTTTTGTCCTGTTGTGATTCTTAAGGATCCCATTTCTTTCTTTCTTTCCTTCTTTCCATCTTTCCTGTCCTACCTAGTTTGCTGTCCTTTTCGGCACTTGATGTCAAAGGGGGAGAGGACTTAGGGGGAGTAGGGGGAGTAGGGGAGAAGAGAAGACTTAGGGGAAGAAGAAAAGCAATCTTATCTTAAGGGGGAGAGAATCACATCAAAGCTTTGTCGTGTTTTACATTGGACATTACAATTGGCATCTTTCTTTTGATTTTGCTTTTTCCATCACACCCTTTGTTCTCACAATTGGTATCTTATGAAATCTTTTAGTTTAGGGGGAGAAGACTTAGAGGAATCGTCACAATTGATATCCTATGAAAAGCAAAATCTCTCAGAGTTCATTGAAAATCTTTTAGCTTCAGAGACATGTTTGCTGATTCAAGCCTGTGCTCAATATGAGACACTCTTTATACATGTCCTCCCTGGCTTGGTACTCTTGATGTTCTTGCAATTGGTTGAAGGAATACTCTTGTGTTATCTAACCTTGTTTTCCCAAGTTTATCCCTTCAGGTACAAGTGCCAAGGAACCTCAAGGTAAGTATATGCATCTTGCAGAGTGTGCATGATGGTGACTTGCTTGTAAATACTTGTTTGCAAGAAATCACCATGCACATATGCATTATCACTCAATTCCTTTTCTTCTGCTCTGATGCATATAGCCAAGTTGCATGTAGCACATCTTGCTTATCTCTCTTGTGTGCTTGTGGTAGTCCAAAACCATAATCTATGAACATCTTGCACACTTGTAGGGGGAGCCTGTGTACTACATGCTTGTCAAAGCTTTCGTGATAATTCTGTATTTCTTTCAATAAGCTTTGATGTTTTGTTTAGTATAATTTTAGTGTGTTGCCATCAATTACCAAAAAGGGGAGATTGAAAGCACATTTGCTCCCTGGGTGGTTTTGGTAATTAATGACAACATACTTTGTGGTTGGACTAATACTTTTATCAAGTATGTTTCAGGAAGTCCAATCACATTGGTATGGCAAGATGACTGAAGAAGTGGACCCCTCATAGTGCTAAGGCAAGCATTGGCAAAAGCTCAAGACTCCATTTTTGGTTTAGTGATCCAAGATCACATTGAGTCCATAGGAAAGCCAATACTATTAAAAGGGGATGAGGTTGTGTTGATGATCTGGTTGCTCAAGTGCTTAGTGATATATCTCCTTCAACTATCAGCAACTTTCACTACTATACACACTCATAAGTAATCTCGGACAAACCTATTCTTCCAACTCAGTCCCACCGAGATGAACCACTTCAGCCATATTCCAAACCCTAGAAAAATCGGTCATTCCGAGTTTGAGATCGGTCTCACCGAAACTGAACTGCCAACCTTCTGTAACCATTTCACATCATTTCGGAATAACCGAGTTTGTATTATCGGTCTCACCGAAATGGGCAAGCTTCTGTCTTGGCTCAAATCGGTCTCACCGATAATTCATTTTCGGTCTCACCGATTCTGGCATGTTCACTGTCTTTTCTCAAATCGGTCTAACCGAGTTTTCTTTCTCGGTCCCACCGAAAACTCCAACGTTCATATCAGTTACACTTTTGGTCTCACCGAGATGGTATTTTCGGTCCCACCGAAAATCCCAACGCTCACTTTATTTGAACTTTCGGTCTGACCGAGTTTAACTTCGGTCTCACCGAGATTGGTCAAATGTGTGTGTAACGGTTGGATTTTGTGTGGAGGCTATATATACCCCTCCACCCCCTCTTCATTCGTGAGGAGAGCCATCAGAAAGTACCACCACTCCTACCATACACTTTCTGAGAAGTGAACCACCTACCCTTGTGTTGAGATCAAGCCATTCCATTCCTACCATATGAAACTTGATCTCTAGCCTTCCCAAGTTGCTTTCCACTCAAACCTTTCTTCCACCACAGCCATATCAGTGAGGAGAGTTGAGTGTTGGGGAGATTATCATTTGAAGCACAAGAGTAAGGAGTTCATCATCATCAACACCGTCTATTACCTTTTGGGGGGTGGTGCCTCCTAGATTGGTTAGGTGTCGCTTGGGAGCCTCCGTCTTTGAGATGTGGAGTTGAACCAAGAAGTTTGTAAGGGCAAGGAGATCGCCTACTTCGTGAAGATCTACCCCGAGTAAGGCTAGTCCTCCGTGGGCGTAGGCCATGATGGAATAGACAAGGTTGCTTCTTCGTGGACCCTTCGTGGGTGGAGCCCTCCGTGGACTCGCGCAGCTGTTACCCTCCGTGGGTTGAAGTCTCTATCAACGTGGATGTACGATAGCACCACCTATCGGAACCACGACAAAAATCTTCGTGTCACCAAACTGCGTTTGATCTTCTCCACCTCTCTTTACTATATATGCAATTTACTTTCCGCTGCCCATACTCTAGAATTGCATGTGTAGTGTGATACTTGATTTGATCTTAATTGTAAAACTGCCTAAAACTTTGCACAACCAAAAGGCAGATTTTTTATATTGTCAAGTAGTCTAATCACCCCCCCTCTAGACATACTTCTTCGATCCTACAAACGTGATCCTCTCCGTCCTGAAGTTGAGCTCTCCACCAAAGGTCACCGGTAGCGTGATCTTCCCCTTTGGCTTGCTCCTACCCGGGTTGATTCCTTGGAACGTCCCGGTTTCCTCGAGCTCGTTGTCGGGGATCTGCAGTTTCTTGATCACAGCGGAGGAGATCAAGTTGAGGCCAGCCCCGCCGTCAACCAACATCTTGGTGACCTTGAGGTTGCGGATAGTTGGTGAAACCAACATCGGCAAGCACCCGACCGCAGTTGTGCGGTCAGGGTGGTCCTCAAGGTCGAAGATGATGGGCGTGCCGGACCATTTCAGCAGCCTGCGCGATTCGACGGGTGGCTCAGCTGCATTCACTTCCCGCACCCATCGCTTGAGTTGGCGGTGGGAAGTGTGCAGAGAGGCACCTCCATCGACGCACAGAAATTCTGTGGCCTTCTGGAACTCCTGCTCGCTGTAATCTCCGTCATCCATATCCTCGTCATCGTCTTCGTCTTCGTCCTTGTTGCGGCCCCGGGGAGGTCTGTCTCCTTGCCGCTGCTTAGCCTTGCCGCGGCGTCCTCCCCGGCCGTTGAACGGTCGCTTCTTGCTGGGCTCTCCCCCGCCTCCTTGGGCCTTCTCCTTGTCGCGACGCTCGTATTCAGCCTTCTGCTGTTCTACGAGGTACTCTACTCTCTTGCAGTTCTGGAGATCGTGGCCCTTGGTGCGGTGGATCTTGCAGTACTGCTTGTCGGAGCCGTCCTGCTTGTCGGCTGCCGCTACAGGGGCGGCCTCCTTGCCGGAGCCGCCAGCTTGTGTTTTCTTGGCGGCAGCCTCCTTGCCGGACTGCTCGACAACCAGTACCTCCTTGTTCTTCTTCTTCTTGTTCCGCCGCCGGTTTTTCCTTGCCGGGGCGGCATCCTCGCTGTCGCTTCCTCCTGCACCGGCATACTCTCCGGGGAGTCTCCTCCCCTCTTCGGCACGCGCACACTTATCAGCCAGAGCGTAAAGCTCGCTGACGTCTCGGATCTTGGTCATCGCCATCTCCTCCCTCATCCGGCGGTTACGCACGTTCTGGTGGAACGCGCTGATAACCGCGGCCGGGTGGACATCGGGGATGTTGTGCTGAACGCGGCTGAATCTCTGGATGTACTTGCGCAGGGACTCTCCATCCTTCTGGGCTAGAATGTGGAGATCGCTCTCATGACCGTGGGGTTTGTGGCCGCTCGTGAAGGCGCCGACAAACTGGTGGCACAAATCCGCCCAAGAAGAGATGGAGTTCTCCGGCAAGTGCATAAGCCAAGATCTGACGTTTGGCTTAAGCACGAGCGGGAAGTAGTTTGCTAAGATCTTCTCGTCGCGTCCCCCGGCAGCCTGCACCGCAATGGTGTACATGCTGAGGAACTCAGAGGGGTGTGTCTTGCCGTCGTACTTCTCGGGTACGTCGGGTTTAAAGTTCTTCATGCTGGGCCACTGGACTTGCCGCAGCTCTCGGGTGAACGCAGGGCAACCTGCCGCGTACGGCAAGTCGCTCGGTTCACCGGGCGCGTGCATGTCAACAGCAGTCCCAGCGCGCTGGTCGGACTGTCCTCTGGCTTCTCTTCGTTGCTCGATACGAGTTCGAGCGTCTTCTTGCCGCCTGTCGTCAAGGACTTGGCGCTGATCGCGGCGAGCCCGCGGATCCGACGACGCCGTGGAGTCGTCGTCGACGTTGATCCGGCGGGTCGGCGATTTCTGCTTCCGCGGCGGGGAGTGCACGGTAGTTGCACCCCCGGCGGTCTTGTCGCCGTCGGCCTTCGCTTGGTCGACTTGCCGCGGCCGTGAAGTTGCCGGCTGCTGCGGCGCGTCGTTGTTGGCAAAGGCGATGAAGCTCTGGATGGTAGCCCTCCAGTCTTCGGCCTTGTCCGCCGCTGGAGGGAAGTTGAGGAGCAGCTGAGCCCTGGCTAAGGCTTCTGCTGGGGAGGAGGGAAACGGTGGCGAGCTGTGTGAGGAGCGAGATATGCTCGGACTTCTAACCGCGTTAGAAGGAGCATGTTCTCGTCCCGGCGACCGCCCCTTGCTCGTGCCAGGACGTTGGCCTTGAGCGTCCCGTGACTCGCCGGCTTGGCTACATCCCAGCAAGCGTATGGTACCTCCGGTACCACGTCGCTGCTGGTCTGGCACCTCCTGAGAGGGACGTGGTGCGTGCACAGACGCCGAGGCTTTGGAGTTCGCCCGGTCGTCCGTCTTGTCCTTGAACTTGGTGGCGCCGTGGGTCTCCCCACCGGCGTCCACCCTTCCGCCAGCGTCTCCCACACCAACCGTCAGTTCTGGTGGTGGTGGGATCGACGCGGATGGGCCTCCGACCTCCGAAGCCTTCTTCTTCGGAGGCATGTTGACGTAGTCGATGAAGTTGCTGGAGCTAGTGAAGTTACTGAAGGTTGCGCCAGCGTGAGCGCCGGATCAGGTTCGCACAACCTCGACGCCCCCCTACCTGGCGCGCCAAAGATGTCGGGGAAACTGGATGCCCACGAACACCTATGGGACCGGAGCCGCTTCTACGGTACGGCAAGGGTGCGGAGGGAGCACGAAGAGCGGATCGAGGAACACACACGAGAAGTTTACCCAGGTTCGGGCCGCGCGGACGCGTAAAACCCTACTCCTGCATTGGTTGTATTGAGTTCTTGAGCTCGGGAGCTTGAAGATCTACAGTACTAGCTGCACCGAGCGAGGGAGTGGTCTAGTTTCTAGAATCCAACCTCCCCTACGTTGTGCATGGGCCTCCTTTTATAGCTCGAAGGGGTCACCGTCAGGTGCCAACGTAGAGGAGGGTAAAAATGTAAAACTGGTGGTGGTTGTAACAGTGCGTGAACAGTGTATGAACAGTGGTCTTCACCTAACTTTGACGGTGGGGGACAAAGGCATTGAATGCCCGTCGCCGTCGCCCCAAAAGCGTCCGTCCATGCGTCTCCGTTCGCCACGGCGATAGCCTCGTCACCGCGGCTTGCCACCGTGTACCCTAGGCTGCACAGCCATCTGCCACGTGCCCCTGGAAGGGCCCCCAGGGCGACGCGTGGCCAGATGAGCTGGAGTGCAGGCACACAGTGTAGGCTTCCCCCAGCAAGCACCTTGCCGGGGTCGCAACCTTGCCGGGCCCGGAAGTTTGCCGCTCTCCGGGTCCTGCCGGGGCGCATGATGCACCGCGATATACCTTCTTGAGGCGCCGTTCTTTGGCCTTCCTGGCAGACTCCTCTTGCCAGGGTCTTGTGCTGGAATGATAACCTTGAGCCTGGTGCGGCCTTCCCGGCAAGCTCCTCTTGTCGGGGTCTTGTCTCTTGACTCGAATACTTTGTTCTTGAATGGCTTAAAGGGGTCTAGAGTGGGCTTTGGCGGGCGCGTGGTGAGCCAGACCATGGGACGCTGCTACTGCCCGTGCACAAGTCGGGATACTAAGGTACCCCTACTTTAGTACACCGACACCACTGTTTGGCTATGTTACCCGCTTGCTCAGCCCCTCTTATAGCGTTGTTAGTTGCAGGTGAAGATGAAGATCGTTCCAGGAGGGAACTTGTTGTTGGTATATCACAATATCTATTATTATTATTTAACACACCTATATACTGGGCATGGGTGGAAGGCTTGGCCTTTTGCTCGGTGTTTTGTTCCACTCATGCCACCTTAGGCACCGATAAACCAGCATTATGTTCCTTGATTTTGTGTTCCTTACACGATGGGTGGATGGGGACCCCTTGACAGTTCGACTTTGAATAAAACTCCTCTAGCAAGGCCCAACATTGGTTTTAATTTGCTCATAATAACAACTTTATTAATTAATTAAATTGCACAGGGAGTTAGCGCTACCCGAGGATTCTTTCTACATAGCAGGGGGGCCAGTGCTGATGGTGTTGGTCCCAAACGGGGGTCCTGCAGGGCCACCACAGGGAAACTCGAGGTTTGGTTTTACCTGTAGCATCGCCCATCCGGTCGTGGCCTGAGACGAGATACGCGCGGCTACTATCAGGGTGTCGACACACCGGGAGGTCTTGCTGGACTTGTTTTACCATTGCCGAAATGTCTTGTGCACCGGGATGCCGAGCCTGATCAAATTTCCCTAAGATAAGGAGTGATGATATTATATTTATCACTTCAGCTAATCGTGAGAGCTTGTGATGGGCTAAGTTGGGACACCCCTGCAGGGTTATGATCTTTCGAAAGCCATGCCCGCGGTTATGTGGCAGATTGGAATTTGTTAATGTCCGGTTGTAGAAAACTTGACAGAGGATCCGAAGTAAAACACACAACTGTGTGAGTAACCGTGACTGTCTCTTTTCACTTTGAGAAGAGAACACGGTGGGGTTATGTTTGACTTGTATGTAGTTCAGGATCTTTAGCGATCACTACTAGTTGCGACCGTTTGCGTAGATGCTCTTCTTATTCTTGTACTAGTAAGTTAGCCACCATATTATGCTTAGCCGCTGCTGCAACCTCACCACTTTACCTCTTCCTACCCATAAAGCTTTGCTAGTCTTGATACCCATGGTTATGGGATTGCTGAGTCCTCGTGGCTCACAGTTACTACTACACCAGATGCAGGTTCAGCCGAGAATGATGCAGGTGCTGGTTCAAGTTCTACACTGGGAGCTCGATGAAGAGAGTGGCCGTATGCTTGAGACATTTTCGACGATCAGTAGTGGTTTCTACTAGGATTCGATCTAGACCTGTGGTTTAACGTTATGTTTGGTATCTTGTCTTTTGGATCTTACCCTTAGATGGGCTGTGATGTTTCGAATGATGTTTTGCTTATGTAATGTATTTGTGTGAAGTGGCGAGTGTAAGCCAACTATCTCATTTTGCAATTTAATCCCTCTTTTACATGAGTCGTGCAAAGATACCAAACTTGAGATCATTCCAGAATGGGCTTATACCTTTAAGTTGTGCCTCGACACGTAGGAGGTATAGTCCCATCCTGGGCATTACACAGAGCTTCTGCTGGAGTGGCGGGTAGCGGTGGCGAACGGTGCGAGGAGCGGGATATGCTCGGACTTCTAACTACGTTAGAAGGAGCAGCATCCCGTCCAGGCGACCGCGCCTTGCTCGTGCCGGCATGTTGGCGCGCATGCTGGCCTTGAGCGTCCCGGGATCCGCCAGCTTGACCTTGGCCCAGCAAGCGTATGGTACCGTGAGTACCATGACACTGCCGGTCTCGCGCCTCGTGAGATGGGCACGGTGCATGCACGGACGCCGAGGTCTTGGAGTGCGCCCGGTCGTCGTGGGAGTCGGCTACGCCGCCGATGGGCAGCGCAGCCTTGTCCTTGGACCTGGCAGCACCGTGAGTTCCCTCGTTAACGTCCGTTCTTCCGCCGGCGTCTACTCCACCAGCCGTTGGCTCCGGCGGTGGTGGGATCGACGCGGATGGTCCAGCTGCCTCCGAAGCCTTCTTCTTCGGTGGCATGTTGATGAAGATGATGAAGATCTAGCTCGTGTGAACGCCGAATCAGGTTCACACAATCTCGACGCACCCCCTACCTGGCGCGCCAAAGATGTCGGGGAAACTGATCCACCCACGAACACCTATGGGACCGGAGCCCCTTTTCGGTACGACAGGGGGCGGAGATCGCACGAAGAGCAGATCGAGGCGAGACACACGAGCAGTTTACCCAGGTTCGGGCCGCACGGATGCGTAAAACCCTACTCCTGCTTTGGTTTGTATTGAGTTCTTGCTCGAGAGCGATAGGAGCTACAGTACGCTTCAGAGGCAAGCGAGACCGAGCGTGAGAGTGTTTGAGTGTCTAACCCCCCTCTACGTTGCGCATGGGCCTCCTTTTATATGCCAAAGGGGTCACCGACAGGTGGCAACGCTGTTGAGGGTAAAAATGTAAAAAACATGGAAGCTGGAACAGTGTCCCATACCTAACCCTGACGGCAGGGGACAAGGGCATTAAATGCCCATCGCCGTCGCTCAAACAGTGCAAAAAGTGACCGTGAGGGGCGCCACCGTTCGCCACGACGGCAGCCTTGTCAGCGCCGCTTGCCACCGCGTTCCCCTGGCTGCACAGCCTTCCGCCACGTGCGCCTGGAAGGGTCCCAGAGCGGCGCGTGGATGGATGCGCTGGAGCGCAGGTACTGAGTGGAAGCTTGCCGCGGCAAGCGCCTTGCCGCGGCCGCTATCTTGTCGCTTCCGGGAGCTTGTCGCTCACCGGGTCTTGCCGGGACACGTGGCGCGTCGCGGCAAGTTTCTTGAGATGCCTTGGTTGGCCTTCCCGGCAAGCTCCTCTAGCCAGGGTCTTGCGCCTTGAGTGGTTTTGTGCCTTGAGTGGCCTTCCCGGCAAGCTCCTCTTGCCGGGGTCTTGTCTCCTTGACTTGAATACTTTGTTCTTGAATGGCTCCAAAGGAACCACGGAGGTCCTTGGCGGTCACCCGGCAAGCCTTGCCGCGGGACGCTGCGATTGCCCGTGCACAAGTTCGGGATACTAATGTACCCCTACTTTAGTACACCGACAAAAGGCAATGTCACTTTTCATGTCAATGGTAATGAGCATACGATACACTTTCCGAGGAAACAACCTCAGGTCCATAGTATCAATTATATTGGAAAAATTTCAACTATTACTATTGGAGGTTTTGAATTTCCTCTTCCTACTGTCAAGAAGACATATGACATTCTTATGGTTGGGGACATACATATCCCCATTGAGGTAACCTAGTGTTATTCAAAAATTCTCCGGTTTCATGTTATTCGGGAAGAGTTTATTAACAAGACCTGATCAACCTTGTTAATGGATTCCTTTTGATGAGCATGAGATAGGTGAATCTAGATAGCACAAGCTTATGTATCCCCCTTTTACTTTCTGTTAATTAGAATAAATAAAGCAAAAATAGTATTTTCTATCTGTTTCCAGACTTATCCGTGCAATAAAAAATACCCCCAAAATAAAAGTTCTCCAAATGACCTGAAAATTTAATATGATTTTTCTAGAATATTTGAGAATATATGGTATAGAACTGTCACACCCTTCATTTTGTAACATGTCATTTGCATCTGTAAAGCATGAAAATTTGGACCAACAAATTTTTTTGGCATCATTTGGCTTTTATTTGGAATTGCGTTTTTCTTCCTGTATTTTTCAAGTGCTCAATTAAGTCAACTATTCCCTCTTGTAGAATTCATCCCTTTACCCAAAACTTCTGCCCAATGATCATACCAAGTGTTTATAGCAGTATGGTATTTTCTTATAAAATTAATTTGGCCAAAATGTATTTTCAAAAATTAGTATTCCAAAAACCTCTGAATTGAGGTTTGCACTGCAAGTGCTTGATTTAGGGTGAGAAAATTATTTCAAAAAGTATATTTGAGACCTAATAGTCATAGGACTCCCAGAAACCACAAAAGTATAATTTTAAAAGTTATTTTCCTATTTTATTTAAAGGCTTTTTCTTAAGGCCAGAAATGGTCTTCAATAGAGAAAAATTATTTAAGTATTTCAAAAATATTTGCCAAAATTCAGGGAGACTCATAGGACATATATTGTCCATATATAAGAGTTTCAACACTTGGTCATGTTCAAAATATTGGGCTAATCCCTCAGAAACCATTTCTGGATATTTCAAGCTTTTGAAATATTTACAAAGGAAATATTCTCTAAAAATTCCAGGGAAATTCTATCATGTCATATATGACACATTTGATGATCTTGCCAAGCCCCATGCCTTGGGAAGCAAGAAAACATCATCAAAACCCCTCAAAACCATTATGTCCATATCTGAAGTTTGAGCAACTTTACATTGCCAAACTTGTCCAGATGCTCTCAAACTTGGTGCACATGCTAGAATGGTCTAATAAGGCATCTAGACCAAATGGCACAAGCTTTGGAGAAGGGTAACTTGATCAGAGTACCCCAAAACCATTTTTTTTCAAATTCAAATTTGAACAACTTTGCATTACCAACTTTTTACCTGGGGCTTCAAACTTTGTGGGCATGATCATAACCCCAAATGATGACACTACACAAAGTGGTGCATCAAGGGGAGATGATTAGCTTGACTTAAACATGGTGAAACCATTTCAGTTGATTCTAGGGTTCACCAAAGTTACATTGGCAAGTTTCATCAAACAAGCCCAAATTTGGTGAAACACCCTATTTCCATATGGCATTCAATCCTGTTAAGTGTCATGGCTAGTGTAGATCATTTGACTGCCCAAAACATAATCAAACACCTTCTGCCATTTTACCAAAACCACTGTTTTGGCCTCTTTTACTATTTACTTTTGCATCAACTTTCTACCACAGCCTCACCTAGTCACCTTCTACCTCCAGTAACTTCCCCATGACCAGAGTTCAATGACTGAAGAGTGAAAACCCCAATTTACCTTGCTGGACAGCCCAATTCTTACCATCTCTCTGCTTCACTCCTCTCCCACTGGACAACCAAGGCATCCAAGGCCACAACCAGATTGTTTACTCCATGCTGGACCCCCCAGACACGGCGGACGCGCCCATCTAGCCAACGACATGCCGTGGCATGCAGAAGGCACGCTCCAGAGCGCGCTACAGTGCACACCCGCACTGTAGCCTCGCCCAATCCATCGCCCCGACCACCTCGTGCTCCCCCCTCGTGCTGTTCGATGCGCCTCGGCGTCCGCAACACCCCCGGCGCTGCCCCCCTCCTCCTTCTCCCTCAAGTGGACGTCCTCGCACGCGCGCCAGCCGCCCGCAAGCTTCAGTCGTCGGCTTCACACGCGCGCAGCACCAGAAGCATCCCCCGCTCCCTCTCTTCCTCTCCTCTGCCCTGGACCTCGTCCAGCAACCCCGCAGACACTCCCCCAGTGCCTCCCGTGCCATGTGGCAACGAGCAGAGGCTCGCCGGCGCATAGGTCCACGGCACCTCACCGTCCGCCTATAAATAGACCCCCCCTGAGCCCCTCCTCTCCTCACCAGTCGCACTCTCCCTCTCTTAATCTACCCCCAGAGCCACTCGCCCCACTCCAGACCAGCCCGAGCTCGAGATCGAGCTCGAGCTCCGCCGCGGCGGCTCCCCGTCGCCTGCTCGGTACATGCCACCCCAGCTTCTTCTCGCACTCGATCTAGCACCACTGCATCACCTTGACGCGTCTCCCCCTCTTTCCCCTCTCTGCAGCTACCGGAATCGATCGGAGCAGCATCCGCCCGAAGCTCCTCCGCCGCGTGACCTCGCTGTTGGCGACCCATGCCACTCCGGCGACCCGCACCACCTCCACCAGATCGGCGACACTCCGCTGGATCCATCCCTTCCCTTAGCTCGCCCCGCCATGCCCGGAAACGTCGCCGGTGAGCTCGCCGGCTCTCTGCCGGAGGGTTAGGGATGACAGGCGGGCCCCGCCTGTCAGCCTTCCCTCGCCTCGCCCCTCTCTCCACTCACTGACGTCGGGCCCCGCCCGTCAGGTTTAAAAACCCTGACGTGCGCGCTGGCGCCCGTGCGGTGGGCTGTTCGCCCTGGGCCTGCTGCACTATGGCCGATCTGGCCCAGTGGCACATGGCCCTTTTTCATTTTTCTTTTCTGTGGATTTTCAAATAATTCCACAGAATTAAATATTTTTTCCAAATGAATTAATTCCAGTTCCTAAAAACTTGTAAAAATCCAACCTATTTAATGATGTCACTTTCACACATGTCCATGGATCTTTTCTGTTCTGTTCAAATTTAAATTCATATTTGAACATTGAAACTTTTGTTCAAATATTCATGTACCCCATTCTGCCACTCCAAAACTCAAACTAAGAATTTTGGCCATCTTAGTTTTCCCTCTAGTATTTAATAAAAATAAGTTGACATTTTTCTAAGCACTTTGGTTTTTCTGTTTTTATTGTGGTCTTATTTTCCCGTTGTTTATTGCGACGATTAGATACCGTATTTGACGAGGTTGCTAAAGAAGAAGGAGGGGAAGGATTTGAAGACTTTGAAGACCAAGCCAATCCAGGCAAGCAGCCCTTTGACCATGATACCCTTGTGTTCTTCGGAACCCATTTATTACCGAATGCATGATGATAAGAGTGACGGTGGTGACCTAGTTGAGAACCACCACATGATGCATGCTTTACTCATGATCTTGCTATGTGCTAGATGCAATTCAAATGATTAGTAGTGATGCTTAGTGATGCATGTGTTCCATGAAACCTTCGTGGTTGCATTCTTTTCAAAAAAAACATCGGGTGCCCCTAAGGCCCGAGGGTGATGTTGAGTTAGGTCATCACTTGAGGAAGAAGTGATGTGCCGATAAAGATCTTGTGTGTGTGGGTGAAATGATGGATTAGATTTATGTGTGACTACTGTCCCAACCAAACATGTGCAACCACTCTACCCCTTATGGGACGGGGCGTTATTGATTACTTAGGCCGATACTAGCATGGTGCCCGCATTACTAGTGACGGAAAGACTTGAGGTCTTTCTCGGGACGGGGTCGTGCTTGGATAGACGGCCATGACTGTTTTTACAGGGCACCGGACACATCGTTGGTCCCTTCGTGTACGCGTGACATTGAAATTAGGGCAAGTCCCAAGATCTATTGTTTGTACCCGAGGGCCGTGTACCAACGAGTGGACCCTATGCTAGTGTCGACTAGGGAAAGATAATGACCGGGTGCTTCCCCCGAGTACTTGAGGTACTGCGGGATCGTGGGTGACACGAAAGCTTCCTGGATCTTGTGGGTAAAGTGCGCAACCTCTGCAGAGTGTAAAACTATTCGAATAGCCGTGTCCACGGTCATGGACAGTTGGGTGGTGCTACTTAAACTATGTCCAGAATTTTACTATATCAGTGAAAGTATGTGTGTGCGATGAGTCAAGGTGGTGACTTGACTCGTTGAGCTGAATCCTATTCATGTTGATATCGGTAACCTGTCCTCGAGGTTACGTGAATTTATCGATGCATATACTTGATGGTAGAATATTTATGCTAGCTCGTAGCTAGATTGCTCATTGTTGTACAATTGCATTGTTACCTTGAACCAAATCATGGGTTGCTTGCGAGTACATTCAAAGTACTCATTGGCTTGCCACTGGTTATTTAATTGGCCAGGCATGGAGGAGCAGGAATATGAAGAAGAATTCTATGGAGACGAACATGCGAACTAGGACGCTATCCTAGTCAGTATGCCTGTAGGGTTAAGGCAGATGGCATGGGTTCTACTTATCTTCGAAGACTTCCGCTATCCGAGTTATTTGCTATTCAGCCCTTGAGGCTTTATCGATGTAAGACTTGGCCATAATGGCCATAATTTGTGTAAGACGGTATGTATGGATGTAAGACTCTTGTTATTCAGCTTCTGTGTGTTCAGTGAGCATTGATCTCTGGGATCACTGTACACGTGCATTCGGTGATCTCGACTCTTAAGTCGGGGTTCCCACAGAGCTGGTATCAGAGCCATCCTGACTGTAGGAAGCCTTAGTTAGCATGGGCGTTAGTTAGATGAGACCCCTTTTTCAAAAACCTTCTGAACCTCTCTTCTTTTCTAAACCTTACCAACCTGATATATCAACGGCTTATTAACCTCTCCTATTCACCCTTTGTAGATGGCCGCTGTACCTGAAGAGCAACTGACCACTGGGTTTCCCTTGCTTCTCGAGGATAGTCTCCAGGAGTGCCAGTTCCACCGAGCGCCCATCCTCACCTACCTTGAGCATTGGGTTAGCGACACTGAGGTGGAGTACCATGTGGAAGTGATCGTGAAGGCAAACCATCCTCCCACAAGTTGGTTCTTCAAGGGACCCCAGATGGCAACACTACCTCTCGCTATCGAGGCTGCTGCACTCAAGGCACTGACCCGTCTCCGCGAGCTTCTTCCGGAGATGGCAGCCAAGATGACAACCCGCTTCTTGCCTTACCGGAAGGAAGGTGAAGATGAAAGCAGTGCACTAGCCCCTCCACTGAAGGAAGGACTCCCACTTCGATTCCAGACCTACTTCAGTCTATGTGCCGACAGCTTGGCACAAGATTTGGCCTCGGAATCGATGAAGCTCCGAGAAGAACTTCACAAGACCAAGGCACTTCTTCGTCGAGCACAAGAGAAGGCAGATAGGATCAAGAAGGAAGGTGCGCCTCCCGGACAGTCCGCTATCGCATACCGAGGCGGAAGGCCCTCAGGAGATGTATCTTCCAAGGATGAAGAACCACCTGGGCGACGCCGTATGAAGGCAAGGGAATATCACAAGCTTTTCCCTGCACCACCGACAAAGCACCGTCGTATCCAACTCCTCCACTCCCCCGCACCCTCAAGTGACAAGGGGGGCCAGACAGAAGAAGATAAGGAGGAAGACCCAGAAGAGCCAGAATACGCGATCGAGCATTCCGCCACTTAGGCATTATTCGCAACTCGGATATGCCAGTTCGTGACCCTTACGGTAGGATAGGTCGTGTAACCCCTATGCGCAGTCGAGTCCTTGTATGGTTCATATGAAGCCATCTAGTGTTTGCTTTTGTTGTGTTTGGATGTATGCCGTATTCTCCCTCCGGGAATATGTAAACGACTACATCACCCATTTGAAATTTAATGAATATGTTTGGCCCTTTCGGCCCTTGCATGATTTGATTAGTGTCACACCCACCCCCTTACTAGGCACCCATCTTTATTGCTTTCCCTCTTCCAAATCATGAGACCTTTTACCGCTCCAACATGATGCCTGTTGTAACTCGTACCGGTACCTCTACCCAGCAGCCTGAAGCCGGAGTATCCGCTCAATCAGAGGTCGGCCACGACCAAACCAACGACCAAGCTCCACCACCACCTCCTCCGAACATGGACATGGCTCAGCTTCTCCAAGCTTTCCGATTGGAGCGCCAAGCCAACACCGCAGCCCTTCAGTTGATTGCTCAAGCTGTCACCAACAACCGCCAGCCTGCGGGGAATGGCAATGGACGTTCCACGTTGGCAGAGTTCAAGAAGCATGCACCGCCAACTTTCATCGAGCCTGCTGAACCCCTGGATGCAGACGACTGTGTCCGCACCATTGAGGACTTGCTGGAACTAGTCGGATGCACCGAAGCCCGCGAGAAGGTGGCTTAGGCAGCCCACTGCCTCGGGGGGACTGCTAGAGCTTGGTGGGATGGGTTCAAGGTCATGCATGCTGGGCAAGACATCACTTGGGACAACTTCAAGGCAGAATTCCGCAAAGCCCACATTCCTTCCGGAATCATGGCTATCAAGAAGCGTGAATTCCGAGCCCTGAAGCAAGGAAGTGGCACTGTCAAGGAGTACATGCAGAAGTTCAGTGTTTTGTCAAGGTATGCCCCTGAAGATGTCAGCACTGATGCTGCAAAAAGGGAGCGCTTCGTGGAAGGCCTCAATCAGACTCTTCAATACTCGCTTGTCGTGTGCGACTGCCCAACCTTCCCTGACCTGGTGAACAAAGCACTCATGCTTGAAGACAAGCGGCGTGCTCTGGAAGACACTCGCCAGCGCAAGATGGTCAGCAAGGGAAGTTCCAGCAACCAGAAATCTCGCCCGTGGCAGTCAGCCCCGGTCAAGCCAACCTATCAGCAACCAAGAGCTCCTGCACCTTGCACCAACTATCAGCCTCAGCAGTATACCAACCCAAGGCCATCATTCAACCCCAATAACAGTGGCGGCAACAAGATCTATAATCCAAACCAAGTCACTTGCTTTGGATGTGGTTAATCAGGACACATCTCAAGGGTGTGCCCCAACAAGAAGCCTGATGCCCCACGCCCCAATGCACAGAACCCAGGACAAGGCTGCGGGATGCCACCAAGGAAACCAGCTCCTCGCAACCCGCCTAACTATGGGAAGGGGCGTATGAATCACGTCACTGCTGAAGAAGCCCAGGAAGGCCCGGACGTCGTGCTGGGTACGTTCCTTATCAACTCAGCACCTGCAACTGTCTTGTTTGATTCTGGAGCCACGCATTCATTTGTCACTCAAAGATTTGCATTAAAAAGTGGCATGACCCCTACACCCCTGAATAACCCCATGGTGGTACAAACCCCCGGAGCAGAGATGAGAGCCAAGATAGGCTATTAGGGAGTCAGTATTACCATTAATGGAGTAGATTTCCTAGCAGACCTTATCGTCCTGAGATCACAAGGCTTGGATGTGATCCTAGCCATGAATTGGCCCAGCAAGCACCAAGGCTTGTTAGACTGTGCCAATCGGACTATCACTGTGACCAATGACCAAGGAGTCGAAGTTAAGTTTGCTCCCAACTCCTCTTCCGCTCAAGCCGTTCAAGTCAACTGTCTGTCTGAAGTTGAGCTGGAACAAGTACCGGTAGTATGTGAGTATCGCGATGTCTTTCCGGATGAGCTACCGGGGATGCCCCCTGACCGTGACATTGAGTTCATCATCGAGCTCGTGCCCGGGGCAGGACCCATCTATAAGAAGCCTTATAGAATGGGGACGGAAGAATTAGCCGAGTTGAAGAAGCAACTGGAAGAGCAGCTGAGGAAGGGATTTATCCGCCCAAGTGCCTCTCCTTGGGGATCACCTGTTCTGTTTGTGGCAAAGAGGGACGGTACCATCCGCTTATGCATCGACTATCATTCCCTCAATGAGGTTACAATCAAGAACAAGTATCCACTTCCCAAGATTGAAGACCTATTTGATCAGCTCAGCGGAGCCAAGGTGTTCTCCAAGATCGACCTCAGATCTAGGTACTACCAGCTGAAGATCAGACCCCAAGATATTCCGAAGACGGCATTCGTAACCAGATATGGCCTGTACGAGTGCACGGTCATGTCCTTTGGGTTAACCAATGCCCCAGCTTACTTCATGTATCTCATGAATAAAGTCTTCATGGAATATTTGGACAAGTTTGTTGTTGTCTTTATCGATGACATTCTTGTCTTCTCGAAGACGGAGGAAGAACACGAACAACATTTGAGGATGGTCCTAGACAAGCTTCGAGAGCACCAACTATACGCCAAATTCAGCAAGTGCGAGTTCTGGCTGCATAAAGTTGGATTCTTAGGTCATGTCTTGACCGAAGAAGGATTGTCAGTTGATCCCGCAAAGATCGAAGCTGTGACCCAATGGCAATCTCCAACGACCGTCAAGGAAGTGAGAAGCTTCCTCGGACTTGCGGGATATTACCGCAAATTCGTGGAAGGATTCTCTAGCATTGCCTGACCAATGACTCAGCTCCTCAAGAAGGACAAGAAGTTCGAGTGGACGCCAAAATGCGAAGAAAGCTTCCAGGAGCTCAAGAAGAGATTGACCACCGCCCCAGTTCTGGCAACACCTGATATTCACAAGGAGTTCGTGATATATTGTGATGCCTCTCGAACCGGATTGGGAAGCGTTCTGATGCAAGAAGACAGAGTCATAGCTTACCTCTCCAGGCAGCTACGACCTCATGAAGTGAACTACGCTATTCACGATCTTGAGTTAGCAGCAGTGGTTCATGCCTTGAAGACATGGCGGCATTACCTCCTAGGGAAACGGTGTGAGATATACACAGACCACAAAAGTCTGAAGTACATATTCACCCAAAAGGAATTGAACATGAGGCAACGAAGATGGTTGGAACTCATCAAAGACTATGACCTCAGTGTTCAATATCACCCCGGGAAGGCTAACGTGGTGGCCGATGCCTTAAGCAGAAAGGCTTGCTCCTTGAATGCCATAATTCAAAAGAGGCAGCCAGCCCTGTTTAAGGAGCTCGAACAATTCCGTTTGGAATTGGTCACCCCTGGATTTCTGGATCATTTCGAAGTCAAACCAACCCTTTTGGACGAAGTCAAGAAGGCGCAAGGTGGGCACGCAAGCATTGAAGGCATCAAGAAGAAGATGAAGCTAGGCAGGGCCCTAGGATTCTCCGAGGACGAGCACGGGATTGTTTGGTACAAAGGCCACATCTGCGTACCAAACAAGATGGAGCTGAAGAACCTGATCCTGCAAGAAGCCCACGACACTCCATATTCCATCCACCCTGGAGGAACCAAGATGTATCAAGACTTGAAGGAAAGATTCTGGTGGCACGGGATGAAAAGAGAGATTGCAACCTATGTTGCAAGGTGTGATGTGTGCCAAAGTGTCAAGGTTGAATATCAGCGACCCGCTGGATTGCTGCAACCACTCAAGGTTCCTGAGTGGAAGTTGGATAAGGTCGGAATGGACTTCATCACTAGATTACCAAGGTTGAATAGAGGACATGACTCCATCTGGGTCATAGTAGACCATTTGACCAAAGTGGCCCATTTCATTCCAGTCAAGACCACTTATGATGGCAACCGGCTGGCAGCTCTCTACATCGACAGAATCGTAAGCCTTCACGGCGTTCCCAAGGAGATTGTGTCAGATCGAGGAACCCAGTTCACCTCAAGGTTCTGGAAGAAGTTCCAAGAAGCCTTGGGAACCAAGTTGTCTTTCAGCACGGCTTTCCACCCACAGACCAGAGGTCAGACAGAACGAGTAAATCAAATTCTTGAATACATGCTCCGAGCCTGTGTCTTGGCATATGGAGCCAAGTGGGAAGATTGCCTCCCTTTTGACGAGTTCTCCTATAACAACAGTTATCAGTCGAGCCTTCAGATGGCACCATTTGAGGTGCTGTACGGACGCAGATGTCGCACACCCCTCAACTGGTAAGAGACTGGAGAAGGGCTAGTCTTTGGACCCGATATTCTCCGCGAAGCAGAAGAGAAAGTCCAACTAGTCAGAGAGTGTTTGAAGGCAGCCAAGTCAAGGCAGAAGAGCTATGCTGACACTCACCGCCGGGATATGAGCTTCCATGTCGGGGATCATGTGTACCTGCGGGTAACTCCTCTAAAGGGAACCAAGCGTTTCCACGTCAAGGGGAAGCTCGCACCGAGGTTCATTGGACCCTTCGAGATCACTGCACGACGAGGAGAAGTGGCTTACCAGTTGGAACTACCACCTGAGCTATCCGATGTGCACAACGTATTCACGTGTCACAACTCCGGAAATGTCTCCAATTTCCGAACAAGCCTGATCTCTACAAGGATGTTGATCACCAAGCCATTGATCTCCAGCCTGATTTGACCTACCGCGAGCAGCCCATTCGCATTCTGTATGAAGCAGAATGACGGACGCGAAGCCGCACCATCAAGTACTTCAAGGTCCAGTGGAGCAACCACACGGAAGCAGAAGCAACCTGGGAACGTGAAGACCATCCTAGATCCGAATATCCCGATCTCTTTTAAGACCTAGTTTAGGAATCTCGGGGACGAGATTCTTGTAAGGGGGGTAGGTCTGTCACACCCTGCATTTTGTAACATGTCATTTGAATCTGTAAAGCATGAAAATTTGGACCAGCAGTTTTTTTTGGCATCATTTGGCTTTTATTTGGAATTGAGTTTTTCTTCCTGAGTTTTTCAAGTGCTCAATTAAGTCAACTATTCTCTCTTGTAGAATTCATCCCTTTACCCAAAACTTATGCCCAATGATCATACCAAGTGTTTATAGCAGTATGGTATTTTCTTATAAAATTAATTTGGCCAAAATGTATTTTCAAAAATTAGTATTCCAAAAACCCCTGAATTGAGGTTTGCACTGCAAGTGCTTGATTTAGGGTGAGAAAATTATTTCAAAAAGTATATTTGAGACCTAGTAGTCATAAGACTCCCAGAAACCACAAAATTATAATTTTAAAAGTTATTTTCCTATTTTATTTAAAGGCTTTTTCTTAAGGCCAGAAATGGTCTTCAATAGGGAAAATTATTTAAGTATTTCAAAAATATTTGCCAAAATTCAGGGAGACTCATAGGATATATATTGTCCATATATAAGAGTTTCAACACTTGGTCATGTTCAAAATATTGGGCTAATCCCTCAGAAACCCTTTCTGGATATTTCAAGCTTTTGAAATATTTACAAAGGAAATATTCTCTAAAAATTCCAGGGAAATTCTATCATGTCATATATGACATATTTGATGATCTTGCCAAGCCCCATTCCTTGGGAAGCAAGAAAACATCATCAAAACC
>LR738712.1:680752211-680817375 GCA_902687465.1 Secale cereale
CCTCTGAAAAGATGGATAATCCACATCCAGTGATTGGCTAGGCCCTCTGGAAAGATGGATAATCCACATCCAGTGATTGGCTAAATTTTTTATTATGATTCAAGTGGAAAGATGGATAATCCATATCCACCGGCCCTCTGGAAAGATGGATAATCCACAACCAGTGATTGGCTAAATTTTTTCTTATGGTTCATATGGAAAGATGGATAATCCACATCCAACGGCCCTCTGGAAAGATGGATAATCCACATCCAGTGATTGGCTGAACCTTGCTTTGAGCCTGGCAGCTCTTAAAATTCCTTGACTACATGGTTTTATTAGCAAATTCGCATCTTTGGTGTTTATGTTTTATGACTCTTTAATCCGGAGTGGGACAATTCAAGAGATTGACCACGCATCTACAAAGTTAAAAGTCTGGGTCATGAATACCAGCATGAGATAAACCGGTGCTCATTATAACCCGGATCATCCATCAGGCAAAAAGCCAGGTATGAAGTATCTTGTTTTTAAATACATATTGGCAGTACATGATCAGTTATAATGACCGATGTTTATTAAACCGGCCTGGTTTTGACTATAAGTCGCCAGTATGAGACAAAATAATGACCGGTGTTTATTAACCCGGCCCGATTGTGATCAAACATCATTGGAACCGGTCTTCAAACCGGATTGTATTCTTTAATAGCCAACATGGCTGGATTATTATTATGCGTATAAATATTATGATTGAGGTTTTCAAAGTCGCTTTAAGCGCAATGGATATTATTTCATCAATGAAAGTGATTTATTCTATAAAGGAAAAGTCCCGAGTCGCTGCAGGCTTACAACCCGGCACTTGGGGGCTACATTATTCAGACTGAGATTACATCAAATACACAAGTCTCAAGCACACAAGCAAGTTGTCTACTTGACACTTGGGGGCTAATGGAAAGATCTTTTGCTTCATCTGGAAGTACCGGTTCACCTTCTAAAATGTAGCTAAACCGGAACTTGGGGGCTACCAATCGCTCCTGTCAACAATTCAAGGTACACAAGTATTCATTCATTATATTGAAGGGTCCACTGCTCAGTTGGTAAAGCACAAAAGCTCTTAACCTTGTGGACATGGGTTCAAACCCCATGATGGAAGTTACATCATATAATGTTGTCTTCAATGATTATATCTACAAAGTCCCTGCTCATTATTGCATAATAACCCGGCACTTGGGGGCTACATAAATATGGAATTTTCAGTTTCATAGTGATTGGGATGAATGATCCGGATTTCTTCAAGATTATACAATGCTATTTTCAATGAAGTATAAACAAAGTCCCTGCTCATTATTACATAATGACCCGACACTTGGGGGCTACATATGTGGAATATTCAGTTTTGACTAGTAACTGAGATGAACAATCTGGATTTCTTCAAGAGTGCAACGATTATATTCAAACAAGTCTTAAGATATCACTATGTTCTCCTCTTAAGACTTGGGGGCTACAGGTAATATGCATATAAAGGAGGAATGTCTTCAAATTCTTAGTTTTGGGTAAGTCCGGAAGATCAATCATAACCCGGCATTGGCAACAATCATAAACCGACATTCATAAACAGTCATGATCCGGAATTATCAGTTTTTTATAAACCGGCATTGGTGGTAATCATAAACCGGCATCCTCAAGCCGGCTTGATATCAATTGAATATTTGAAGACCAATATTTTTATTAAGTGAGAGTATTGAAGGCCAAGTCAAATGGATTCTTGATTTGCTATACTTCTTATGCAAGCAAGTTGATTTTGAAGCTAGTCTGTTGACCCAGATTTTCTAGAAGAAGGAAAGGACAAGGACTTAAGGATGGTCATATGCCCGTTTATAAGAAATTCTTAACTCAGAGCACAACCTCTCAAATTTGTTCTTGTGTTTGTTTTGGAGCATAAGTTTACCATGGACACATCCAAGCTAAACTTGGGGGCTAATGTCGGGGATATACCCCGCGGTATGAACCGGCCGGAATTATAACCCGGCCGGACTTGGCATTTTACTTAGGACGGTTTACGCTTGGCAATTTACTGGTAACCCGGTGGGCGGATCATGGATGACGGGGCCCAAGGCCCGGAAGGCCGGTTCATATTAGTAGTGGGCCGGTTTATGAAGAAAGCATAAAGAATATTCTCATACAAAGGAAGTAAGACTAGGACTCCACTTGTAATCCTAATCCTACTAGGACTGGTCATGTAACCCGCCCCTTCAACATATATAAGGAGGGGCAGGGCTCCCCAAAGAGGGGACAAGTTAGAAGAAACAATCTCTAGGGCTAGACACAGAGAGCCGGTTTACCAGCGACACCACGAGGATCATAATGAGACCTAGCCTCAAACAGCACGTAGGGTTATTACCGGATGATGTTTCCCGGGGCCCGAAGCTGTCTAAATCCGTGTCTTACATCGAGTCTCTCGATTCTGCTCAACCCCTCTCAAGCTACTACATAGATGCGCGGCTCCACACCTAAAAGTCCGTTAATCCGGACATCTGACGTGTTAATTCCACGACAGCCTCCAAGCGCAGAGGTTTGTAGGACAGTAGCAATTTCCCTCAAGTGGATGACCTAAGGTTTATCGAACTCAGGGAAGTAGAGGTTGAAGATGGTCTCTCTCAAGCAACCCTGCAACTAAGATACAAGAAGTCTCTTGTGTCCCCAACACACCTAATACAACTAGGAGTTGTATAGGTGCACTAGTTCGGCGAAGAGATGGTAAAATATGGATGATAGGAGTGGCAAAGCAAAGTAATATGAATCTGTAATAAAAAGTGCAGCAAGTAAACAAGTGGTAAACATGAGCACAATTGGTATTGCAATGGTGGAAACAAGGCCTGGGCTTCATACTTTCACTAGTGGCAACTCCCAACAACATTTACATAATCTAATCACATGATATTTCCCATAAAACATGCAATGGAGACGCACCCGGAGGTCATTCCTTTGTGGTCAAGAGAGGACGAGAATTATGTAGGGCTACAAAAGCACACCTCAAAGTTCGTAGTTCTCAATCTATGGATTTCCCAATGTCACCGCGGCCATCCAAAGAGAGTACCACAATCACCACAACATTTCTCAAGGATAGTCAAAGACAAGCACCAAGAGACTCTCAATCTTCAATCAACACACAAAAGAGGAAATCACTCATGAAAATATTCTTCTAATCCATGTCCAATAGACCGCTGTCACCTTGGTCTCGGGGATTATACTAGATAAAGACAAGTGAGTACATCAATCCAATACATAGAGGAAGGGGAAATATCATGGGATCACCCTAGATTAACATAGCCTATGATTACAACGAAGATCACATCATGGGAGAGAGAATTGACCACATAGCTACTGGCAGAAACCTCAGCCCCGAGGAGGAACTACTCCCGCATCATGGAGGGAGGAAGCAACGTCGATGGAGATGAATCCGGGGGCACTTCCCCATCCCGGCAGGATGCCGGCACAGGAATTCTGGTCCCCCGAAACTTGGTGGCGATGGCGGCGGAGATCGGAATTGCTTCTGGAGAAAAGGGTTCTAGAATCAGGGTTTTCAGGACGCGAGGAATATATATGCGAAGGGGGGTCACCATAGGCGGAGAGGGGGCCCCAGGCGCCCCCCCTGGCGCGGCCAGGGGTGGGGCCGCGCCGGGTGGCCGCCTGGGCCACCCCTGGCTCCCCTCTAGCCTTGCTTTGGTGATTCTCGAAGCTTCCTGTACGATGATTTTTCCTGTATTTTTCCCGGAATTTTTAGGGCACTTTTAATATGGGGGAAACCTGAAATAGAAAAACAGCAGAAAACAGGAACTGGCACTGTGGTGCACTGAGTTAATAGGTTAGTCCAAATATGATCAAAAGTGTATGGAAGTGCATAAATATCATAGCAATATCACACAGAAGAGGCATGGAGCAAGCAGAAATTATAGATACGTTTTGGACGTATCAACATCCCCAAGCTTAATTCCTGCTCGTCCTCGAGTAGGTAAATGATAACAAGCATAATTTCTGTGGTGACATGCTATCAACCATATAAGAACTTTTTAGGTAAAGCAATCAAGGCATGTAATTCAATTCAAGTCATAACAAGCAAGAGTCTATATTAGCATTGTAACAAGCAACATAAGAACATAAAGGTGCAAGAGCTCTCGCTGTCCGTGACTCGAATGTCTCCAAATGGTGTTTGCGTGCAAGAAAGGGGATAGGGATATACGAGAGAGTAAAACATAGTTTTTGTATTGTTGAGAACTTAATCTACTAAAGTTTCACACTTGGTATTCTTTGGAATCTTATCTTGACTCATCCCCAGACCGTCAGTCAGGTACAAGTCAAAATGATCCACTCCCTTTCGATATTTTGAGCACTCATGCAATGGATGAGCATAAGCAAGAAAGTCGACACTTAGGATGGCAAAGAGAGAAAAATGATGAAGGGGGAAGACAAAAAAGGTGTGAAAGGCTCACATCAATGAGGACAATCATAGGCGAGAGAAAGCCAAATGATAGATATGATGTGAGGAGTAGGGATTGCCATGCAACGGATGCACATATGAGCTAAGGCAAGCTCTCCAATGGAACTAGTGGGGGTGCATCCAACTTGCTTGCTCAAGAAGACCTAGAGCTTTTTTGAGGAGGCTCATCATTGGAATATACAAGCCAAGTTCTATAGTGTGAAGGTCCCCACATAGCTATATGCATGAATGATAATCTCTATGGAGTACAAGGTATAAGATGGAGTACGAGTGTGGATCTCTCAAAAGGAATAGTAGTGTGCCCCCTTCTCTCTTTTTATTTCTTTTTCTCTTTTTTCTATTTTCTTTCTATTTTTGTGTGGCCTCAATGGCTCTTTCTATTTATCTCTCGTTTGTCCTCTTGGGGATCTTTTGATTTTTTTCTCTTTGGGATCTTTTCCTCACTTTAGGGGCAACACTCTATTTATTACAAGGAGTATAGAAGATCTTTCACACTTTACAAAAGTACTCAACATAAAGAAAATGAAACTATCATGATGTATGCAAATGTATGCCTCTGCCAGTGTAGCAGGATATGCAATGATACTAGCGCGTCATGTAGCAATGATTAGGGCAAGGCCCAACTAGCATGCGGCTCATCGATCAAGCAAAAAGCATGTAAGACATGAAGATCAAGTCATGAGAAGATGGATGTTGCATGGCAATGTATCTCGGAAAGGCTATGGAAATGCCTTGATAGGTAGGTATGGTGGCTGTTTTGAGGAAGGATATAATGAGGCTTATGATGACAGAGCGTATCGTGCCAAGGATTTGGATGCACCGGCGAAGTATGCGCCAACTCTCGAGGTGAGAAAGGGCAATGCACGGTACTGAAGAGGCTAGAAAAATATGGCTAGGTGGAAGTGTCAACTTTCAAATACTCACATTAGTCCGAAGAACTCATGCACTTATTATTGGTAACTCTCAATCTAGTTAGGAGGTTCACAAAGAGACAAGTACCCCGAGGAGGAGTGTATGGGGGTTTGGTTATCCTTGCGCATCCTCGACTCATGGTACGTGAGTGTACTCTAATATTCGATCCCTCCAAAGATTAGTGATCCATTTAGTAGCTAAAGTTCTCAACTATTTGTAGGTTTTCGAAAATAAACACGGATTGCCCAAAATATGACATCTATCACTAATAGGCTAAAGCTCTTGACACCAAAAGTTCAGACATTACTCATGGCAATACCTCAAAACTATTGCAGGTTACTACTAAAATTAAATAGCAACCTCAATTACCTACTTTAAGTTAAGACACACAACTCAGTGAAACAGGCAAACTCTCTTAACAAGATAAACATGAAAACTCAAGAGAGTTCAGCAACCAACTAAACAAAAGCTCTTTAAAAAGAAAAGCATGAAAACTAAGAGCTAAACATGACAGCAGCTATGGAAAGACAAAGAACACACACATCAAAGATAAGCATGAAAATCCTATGTTGTGTCCTAGGTTGAAGTGGAGCGTGTTTCTCTCCCACACAAAGAAAGCTGGGTTCTAACTTGTTATGAACAGCAAGCAAAGCTAAAGAAAACTAAAAAGGAAACTAAGAGCAAGATGCTCCAAGCATAGCACATAACACATGAAGTGATAATTATAGTGGAACGAAAGACGAACTGATAATTGTTGGTGGAGAAGGGGATGCATGGGGGCATCCCCAAGCTTAGACGCTTGAGTCTTCTTGAATATTTCTTGGGGGTGCACGAGGCAATCCCCAAGCTTGAGCGTTTGACCCTCCTGAATCTTCTTTTATCATCTTCCCTCGCACACTTGAAAACTCCCTTCATACATAACTCATCATAATCTGATTAGCGAGGTTAGTACCCACAATAAAATAACGTTTCCCTACTGGAAATAAAGATAATCTTGAAGAGCTACTGTTTCTCAAGATTGCCAAAAGGTTTTTGCAAAGAAAAAGCAAGCTCAAGGTTTGCAAAACGAAGAAAAGGCAAAACAGGACAGAATCTGTGAAAAACAGACCAGCAGGTAGTAAATAATTTTTTCGGGGCACTTCTGCAACTCAAATAAAAAAACTCAGAACAGACGCCCGAAAGCCAATTGTATAGAGCACGCTTTCAAAAAAATTCAGATCAAAAATATGATATGGTGATTTTATTCGAATTTTTCTGTCCAAGGACAGAATCTGTTTTCTGGACAGCACGTCACAACTTTTGAACTTTCTTGCAATCGGAGGCTAAACTTGGCACAAAGCTTAAAAGAAAAGATACAATGATGATGCTACAGTAGTAACAAACATCAAGACCACTAAAAACTGAAAGAACAAACTGAAAGCAAAGATAACAAGGGTTGTCTCCCTAGAGCTCTTTCTTTATAGCCATAAAGATAGGCTTAAGACTTTAATGATGCTCTCGTAGGAATAAGAGTTGAAGAACAAAAGAGAGCATCAAGAAGCAAATACCAAACACATTTAAGCCTAACATGCTTCCTATGCATAGGAATATTGCAATAGAATAATTCATTGAAGCATAAAGCAACTAGCATAGGAAGGTAAAACAAGCATAACTTGAAAATATTCACCATAAAGAGAGGAAACTTCTTATTATTGAGATATTTAGAACCATGTCTCCCTCTCTCATTATAAATTTCAGTGGCATCATGGATGAACTCAACAATATAACTATCACATAAGGCATTATTTCCATGATCCAAAAGCATAAAAGTATCATTACTCTTCATATAAGCAAAATCTTTCTTATTAGGAATAGTGAGAGTAAAGCAATCATAACCATCATGGTAATCATCATATTTAGGAGGCATATCATAATCATAATAAATTTTATCCTCAATAGTAGGTGGACTAAAAAGCTCACATTTATCATTGTAATCATCATATATAGGAAGCAAAGTATCATCAAAGTAAATTTTCTCTTCAAAAGTTGGGGGACTAAAAATATCATGTTCATCAAACGTGTCATCCCCAAGCTTAGAGCTTTCCATGTCATTAGCAATATTGATATTAAAAAAACATACTAATAACATCACCACCATCATGATTGTTATGCAAATAATAAAGTTCCAAAGGTTTTTTAATTTTCTCTTCAAACACATCATGTCCAAGTTCAAGGTAGAGCTTATAAAGCTCTCTCATATTTTTGTTGTTTTCCATTAAGCAAAACTAGTGAAATAAAAACAAGAAACAAAAAGATTTAATTGCAAGATCTAGAGAAGGTACCTTCACTTACCTCACTTCCCCGGCAACGGCGCCAGAAATAGCTTGATGTCTACACACGCTTCTATTCTTGTAGACTATGTTGGGCCTCCAAGCGCAGAGGTTTGTAGGACAGTAGCAATTTCCCTCAAGTGGATGACCTAAAGTTTATCGAACTCAGGGAAGTAGAGGTTGAAGATGGTCTCTCTCAAGCAACCCTGCAACTAAGATACAAGAAGTCTCTTGTGTCCCCAACACACCTAATACAACTAGGAGTTGTATAGGTGCACTAGTTCGGCGAAGAGATGGTAAAATATGGATGATAGGAGTGGCAAAGCAAAGTAATATAAATCTGTAATAAAAAGTGCAGCAAGAAAACAAGTGATAAACGTGAGCACAATTGGTATTGCAATGGTGGAAACAAGGCCTAGGATTCATACTTTCACTAGTGGCAACTCCCAACAACATTTACATAATCTAATCACATGATATTTCCCATAAAACATGCAATGGAGACGCACCCGGAGGTCATTCCTTTGTGGTCAAGAGAGGACGAGAATTATGTAGGGCTACAAAAGCACACCTCAAAGTTCGTAGTTCTCAATCTATGGATTTCCCAATGCCACCGCGGCCGTCCAAAGAGGGTACCACAATCACCACAACATATCTCAAGGATAGTCAAAGACAAGCACCAAGAGACTCTCAATCTTCAATCAACACACAAAAGAGGAAATCACTCATGAAAATATTTTTCTAATCCATGTCCAATAGACCGCTGTCACCTTGGTCTCGGGGATTATACTAGATAAAGACAAGTGAGTACATCAATCCAATACATAGAGGAAGGGGAAATATCATGGGATCACCCTAGATTAACATAGCCTATGATCACAACGAAGATCACATCATGGGAGAGAGAATTGACCACATAGCTACTGGTAGAAACCTCAGCCCCGAGGAGGATGTCGGTGTACTAAGGTAGGGGTACCTCAGTACCCCAACTTGTGCACGGGCAGTTGCAGCTTCCCGCGGCAGGGTTTACCGCGTGCTCGCCGGAGACCTTCCTGCTCCTTATCAAACCATTCAAAAACAAAGTATACAAGAAAGAAGACCGAGACCCCGGCAAGAGGAGCTTGCCGGGAAGGCCGTACCAGGCTCAAGACTTCCCCACTAACACAAGGCCCTGGCAAGAGGAGCTTGCCAGGAAGACTAGAAGACACGCCTCGGCGCTTTATGCGCCCCGGCAAGGGCCCGGGGAGCGGCAAGCTTCCGGGCCCGGCAAGATCAAGGCCCCGGCAAGGTGCTTGCCGGGAAGACTGCGCTGTGTGCCCGCGCTCCAGCTCATCGGCCCACGCGTCGCCCTGGGGCCTATCCAGGGACGCGTGGCGGATGGCTGTGCAGCCTGGGGTACACGGTGGCACTCCACGGTGGTGGATCCATCGCCGTGGCAGACGGAGACGCTAAGGCGGGAGCTTTTGGGGTCGACGGCGACGGGCATTAAATGCCCTTGTCCCCCACTGTTAAAGTAGGTATATACCACTGTTCCGCACTGTAGCTCCACTGTTCCCGCACTGTTACAACTACCACCTCTTTTACGTTTTTACCCCTTTCTTCTACGTTGACACCTGTCGGTGACCCCTTGCACTATAAAAGGAGGCCCATGCACAACGTGGAGGGGGTTCGGAACCTAGATCACTCTCGCGCTTGGTGTAGCTGCTTCTTCAAGCTCCCGAGCGCTCAAACTCAATACACAACCAAGCAGGAGTAGGGTTTTACGCGTCTACCGCGGCCCGAACCTGGGTAAAACTGCCCGCGTGCTCGCTACGATCTGCTCTTTGTGCTCCCTCCGCCCTCGTACCGCATAGACAAGGGGCTCCGGTCCCATAGGTGTTCGTGGCGGACAGTTTCCCCCGACATCTTTGGCGCGCCAGGTAGGGGGCGTCGAGGTTGTGCGAACCTGATCCGGCGTTCGCGCGGGCGCATTCTTCATCAACCTCTCCGAATTCATCAACTTCATCAGCGACAACTCCATGGCCCCGAAGAAGAAGGCTTCGGAGGTCGGAGGCCCGTCTGCGTCTCACCCGCCGCCACCGGAGCCAACGGTGGGCGGGGGAGACGCCGTCGGAAGGGTGGTTGCCGGCGAGGACACTCACGGCGCCACCAGATCCAAGAACAGGACGGACGACCGAACCTCGGTCTCCGTGGACGCGCCGCGTCCATCCCAGCACACGACGACCCAGCAGCGCCATACCACGGGAGGTGGTATCCGCTTGCTGGGGCAAGGCCAAACCGGAGGCTCGCGGGACGCCCCGGACCCCCGTCCGGGCACAAGCAAAGCGAAGGCGCCGGCGCGGGACCCCGCTCCTTCTAACGTTGTTAGAAGTCCGAGCGTATCCCGCTCCTCGCACCGCTCGCCCGCGTTCCCTTCCACTCCAGCAGAAGCGCTCGCAAGGGCGCAACTGCTCCTCGACTTCCCTCCATCGGCCGACAAGGCCGAAGAATGGAGGGCCACCATACGGAGCCTGATAGACTTCGCCAACAACGATTCTCGACAGCAGCCGTCGACCTCACGGCCGCGGCAAGCTGAGAAGACGAAGGTTGACGGCAACAAGACCGCCGGGGGTGCGACAAGCGTGCATTCCCCACCGCAGAAGCAGAAGACGCCGCCCCGCCGGAACAACGCCGACGACGGCTCCACCGCCTCGTCGGACCCGCGGGCTCGTCGGGACCAATGCCAAGTCCTCGACGACCGGCGAGAAGAAGACGCTCGAACCACAATCGAGCGCCGCCGAGAAGCTCGGCGACAATCAGACAAGAGAGCTGGGAACACTGTCGACGCGCACGCGCCCGGTGAGCCAGGCGACTTGCCGTACGCGGCAGGCTGCCCTGCGTTCACCCGCGAGCTGCGGCGCGTCCAGTGGCCCAGCATGAAGAATTTCAAGCCCGACGTACCGGAGAAGTACGACGGCAAGACGCACCCCTCGGAGTTTCTCAGCGTCTACACCATCGCAGTGCAAGCTGCCGGGGGGCGCGACGAGAAGATCTTGGCGAATTACTTCCCGCTCGTGCTAAAGCCGAACGTCCGTTCGTGGCTTATGCACTTGCCGGAAAGTTCTATCTCTTCTTGGGCCGATCTTTGCCACCAGTTTGTTGGCGCCTTCACCGGCGGCCACAAACCCCACGGCCAGGAGAGCGTTCTCCACATTCTGGCCCAGAAGGAAGGCGAGACCCTGCGCAAGTATATCCAACGATTCAGCCGTGTGCAGCACAACATCCCTGATGTCCACCCTGCCGCGGTTATCAGCGCGTTCCATCAGAACGTGCGTAACCGCCGCATGCGTGAGGAAATGGCGATGACGAAGATTCGGGATGTCAGCGAGCTCTATGCTCTTGCTGACAAGTGCGCACGCGCAGAAGAGGGGAGGAGACTCCCCGGGGAGGATACTGGCGCGGGAGGAAGCGACAGCGACGACGCCGCCCCGGCAAAGAAGAGCCGGCGGCGGAACAACAGAAGGAAGGGCAAGAAAGAGGTGCTTGCCGTCGAGAAGTCCGGCAAGGAGGCCCCCGCCAAGCAAGTGCAGGCTGGCGGCTCCGGCAAGGAGCCTGCCCCTGCGGCGGCGGCCGACAAGCCGGGTAGCTCCGACAAGCAATACTGTAAGATCCACCGCACCAAGGGTCACGATCTCTCCAACTGCAAGCGCGTCGAATATCTCGTCGAGCAGCAGAAGGCTGAGTACGAGAGGCGCGACAAGGAGAAGGCCCAAGGTGGCGGGGAGGAGCCCAGCAAGAAGCGGCCGTTCAACGGCCGGGGATGGCGCCGCGGCAAGGTTAAGCAGCGGCAAGGAGATCGACCTCCCCGGGGCCGCGACAACGACGAAGAAGACGACGATGAAGACATGGAGGACGAGGAGAACAGCGAGCAGGAGTTCCAGAAGGCCACGGAGGTCCTGTGCGTCGACGGTGGCGCCTCCCTGCATACCTCCCACCGCCAACTCAAGCAGTGGGTGCGTGAGGTAAATGCAGCGGAGCCGCCCGTGGAGTCGCGCAGGCTCCTCAAATGGTCTAGCACGCCCATCATTTTTGACCTTGAGGATCACCCTGACCGCACCACTGCGGTCGGGTGCTTGCCGATGCTGGTCTCACCCACCATCCGCAACCTCAAGGTCACCAAAATGTTGGTCGACGGCGGGGCCGGGCTGAACTTGATCTCCTCTGCTGTGATCAAGAAACTCTAGATACAAGATGGCGAGCTCGAAGAGACCGGTCCATTCCAAGGAATCAACCCGGGAAGGAGCAAGCCCAAGGGAAAGATCACTTTGCCGGTGACCTTTGGCGGGGAGCTCAACTTCAGGACTGAGCGCATCACTTTCGACGTCGCCGATATTCCATTGCCCTACAATGGAATACTCGGCCGTCCTGCCCTCGCCAAGTTCATGGCAGCTTCCCATTATGCTTACAACGTACTGAAGATGCCGGGGCCGATAAGCGTCATCACTGTCCATAGCGACAAGAAGGATGCGCTTATCTGCGCCGACAAGATCTACCGGGACGCGGCAGTTGCGGCCGAGAAGGATACTCTTGCCGCTGAAGCTCCCGGGGGGAAGAAGACGAAGACCAAGTCCGGCAAGTGCTCTGGGACCCACTCCGGCAACCGCACCTCTTCGGAGTGCTGCGCTGCCGTTGAGGACGTTCCATCGAGCTCCACCGGCAAGAGTAAGAAAGGAATGGCTGCTCCTCCGGCAACCAAGAAAGTGTCCGCGAAGGAGGACGGCACTGGTGGTACCTTCACCATCAGTGCCACCCTTGACAGCAAATAGGAAAGCGCGCTCGTTGCCTTCCTGCGGGCGAATGTCGATGTGTTTGCCTGGCAACCATCTGACATCCCCGGTGTTCCCAGGAAGGTGATTGAGCACAAGCTTGCTGTCTGTCCTCATGCGCGGCCTATCAAGCAGAAAGTGAGGAAGCAAGCCGTGGAGCGCCAAGAGTTCATCAACGAAGAAATCAAGAAGCTAGAGGCAGCAGGCCTAGTTAGGGGTGTGATCCATCCGACGTGGTTGGCAAATCCAGTCGTCGTGCGCAAGGCCAATGGGAAGTGGAGACTGTGTATAGACTTCACCGATGTGAATAAAGCATGTCCCAAGGATCCGTTCCCTTTGCCGCGCATTGACCAGATCGTTGACTCCACTGCCGGATGTGAGCTGCTCTGTTTTCTTGATGCATACTCAGGCTATCATCAGATTTTCATGGCCAAGGAGGATGAAGAGAAGACTGCATTTATCACTCCATGTGGCACTTATTGCTTTATTCGCATGCCATTTGGATTGAAGAATGCAGGCTCAACCTTTGCAAGAGTAGTGTACACTGCTTTTGAGCCACAGATCCACAGAAATGTAGAAGCTTACATGGATGACATCGTGGTGAAGAGCAAGAGCAAGGAAACCCTGATTCAAGATTTGGAAGAAACGTTTCAGAGCCTGCGCAGAATACAGCTCAAGTTGAACCCCGAGAAGTGCGTCTTTGGAGTCCCTTCCGGCAAGCTTCTCGGGTTCTTTGTATCACAGAGGGGGATTGAAGCCAACCCCGACAAGATTAAAGCCATTGAGCAGATAGAGGCCCCAAAGCGCGTCAAGGATGTCAGGAGGCTTGCAGGTTGTGTGGCTGCCCTCAGTAGGTTCATTTCAAAGTCTGCAGAACGCGCCCTACCCTTCTTCAAAATCTTGAAGAAGGCAGGTCCCATGAAGTGGACTCCGGAAGCGGAGGCGGCGCTGCAGGATTTGAAACGGTACCTGTCCTCCACTCCAGTACTTGTCGCACCTAAACCACAGGAAAAGTTGTTGCTATACTTAGCAGCAACCAACCAGGTGGTTAGTGCTGCGTTAGTAGCGGAGAGGGAGTCCGACGAGGAGTCAGCACCACCGGCAAGCGAATCCGGCGACAAGCAGGGGGCTGCTCCGGCAAGCTCTGGCCCCGACAAGGAAGACTCTGCGCAGGAACAGGATGAGGTGCGGAAGAAGATGGTGCAGCGCCCAGTGTATTTTGTAAGTTCCCTTCTCCAGGGGGCTAGATCAAGATACTCCGGTGTGCAAAAATTGCTTTTTGGCCTCCTCATGGCCTCGAGAAAGCTGCGCCATTACTTCCAAGCCCATGAAATAACAGTGGTCACTCGCTTCCCGCTGAAGAGGATATTGCACAACCCAGAAGCAACAGGCAGGATTGTTGAGTGGGCACTGGAGCTGTCAAGCTTTGGACTCAAGTTTGAAAGTACTTCAACCATACAGAGCCGAGCTTTGGCAGAATTCATAGCTGAGTGGACCCCAACACCAGATGAAGAAGTTCAAGAAACAAGCGCACCCGTACAAGAAGCGACAAGTGAATGGGTAATGTATTTTGACGGTGCCTTCTCGCTGCAAGGCGCCGGTGCCGGCGTGGTACTCATCGCGCCCACCGGAGAGCACCTCAAATATGTTATCCAGATGCACTTTCCCAGGGAGCAAGCGACAAACAACACTGCAGAATATGAAGGCTTGCTTGCCGGCCTCAGGATTGCGGCCGAACTTGGGATCAGAAAGCTGATTGTGCGGGGAGATTCTCAGTTGGTGGTCCGACAAGTTAACAAGAGCTATCAGAGCCCTTTTATGGAAGCCTATGTCGATGAAGTGAGAAAGCTTGAAGAGCACTTTGAAGGTTTGCAGATGGAGCACGTCCCGAGAGCTCAAAATGAAATTGCAGACGGCCTTTCAAAGTGCGCTTCGATGAAGTTACCTGTGGAACCAGGGACCTTCTTGCTCAAGCTGACTCAACCATCCGTTACACCATCAATTGGGCAGTCCAAGAAGAGAAAGTTGGTCTCCGGCGACTACTTGCCGGCGGATCTTCCTGAAACCGCCGCCAAGGTCCCCAAGATCAACAACCACAACGCTGAGGAACAGTTTGCTCCTGCAAGCCCTCGGGCTTGTACAGTTGAAGCAAGTGTTCCCGACAAGCCTCGCCCCGGCGAGCTTGCCGGGGGACCGTCAGCTCCGGCAGAACCAGAGGTCCTTGCCGTAGAAGCTGGGGTTCCCGCAGCGGCCCTCGAGCCTTTAGTCCTTGCCGTCGAGCCTCGGGCTCCGGCATGGGCACAGCAGATAGTCCGTTTTCTGCAAACTGGAGAACTTCCCGACGACCCTCAAGAGATAGAGAAGATAACCAGGCAGTCAAGTATGTATCAGTTCGTGGATAATGAGCTGTACAGAAGAAGACTCAATGGTGTCAGACTGAAGTGCATCTCCAGGGAAGATGGACAGAAGCTGTTGGCGGAAATACACGGAGGCATATGCGGCCACCACATTGGCGCTAGGGCGCTTGCCGGGAAAGCTTTCCGGCAAGGGTTCTTTTGGCAAGAAGCCCTCCAAGATGCAACTGCACTAGTAACCAAGTGTGAAGCGTGCCAGTTCCATGTGAAGCAGATTCATCAGCCAGCTCAAGCTCTCCAAACAATCCCTTTATCATGGCCCTTCTCGGTCTGGGGGCTCGATATCCTCGGCCCTTTCCCTCGCGCTGTCGGGGGCTTTGAGTACTTGTACGTTGCAATCGACAAGTTCACAAAGTGGCCAGAAGTGGAGCCGGTGAGAAAGGTGACATCACAGTCAGCGGTCAGGTTCTTCAGGTCGATTGTTTGCCGTTTCGGGATCCCTAACAGGATCATCACCGACAACGGTACGCAATTCACTAGTCGCACCTTCATGCAGTACGTCCAAGACCTTGGCGCCAAGGTCTGTTTCGCTTCTGTTGCTCACCCGAGGAGCAACGGTCAAGCGGAGAGGGCGAATGCTGAAGTGCTGCGCGGACTCAAGACGAGGACCTTTGACAGGCTGCGCAAGTGCGGAAGAAATTGGATAGAGGAGCTACCGGCGGCTCTTTGGTCAATCAGAACGACACCAAGTCGAGCCACCGGACAGACACCTTTTGCTCTAGTCTATGGAGCAGAGGCAGTTCTCCCCACGGAACTCGTATACGGATCTCCTCGAGTGCTCGCTTATGATGAGCTCGAGCAAGAGCAACTGCGGCAAGATGACGCATTGCTCCTCGAGGAGGGACGTCTCCAGGCTGCTGTACGAGCTGCTCGATACCAGCAAGCTTTGCGCCGCTACCATAGCCGCAAAGTCAAGGCCAGGAGTCTCGAGGAAGGCGACCTTGTTCTTCGGCGTGTTCAGTCCGCCAAGAATTCCAACAAGTTGACGCCGAAGTGGGAAGGCCCTTATCGGGTGAGACAAGTTACGAGGCCCGGCGCTGTCCGCCTCGAGACCGAAGAAGGCTTACCGGTGAGCAACTCCTGGAACATAGAGCATCTTCGCAAGTTTCACCCCTAAGGTGCGGTTGCCGTGATCCGCTCCGGCAACCACCTTTTGTACAAGCTTTGCCGCTGTTGCATGTAACCCTTTGTACAAAGCCGGGCGCAGACCCCGCGCATCAGTAAAGTTCTCGTGTTTTTCGCACCAATTGTCTTTTGCATGCTTTTCTTTGCCATTTGCATGTTGTGTTTGGCATTTGGTGCAACACTCAAGTATACGGTAAGCATTAGCACACCGAAAGGCCATATACTTGTTTCCCTCTCCCTTTTCTTTCCTCTTAAGCAGAAGGAACGTTCCTCGCGCACAAGTTTGCCGGGGGGGAAGGAGGTGGAGGAGGAATCAAGTGCTGTTCAAGAAAGAGAAGTCTTACCGGAGAGCAAGCAATATAAGCAAACAACATATGAAAGATAAGTTGTTAGAATTTGACCAGTTCAAATTTTAAATTTTAGTTGTCTTCCTTGAACGATCACATTTTGTATGGAAAACCTGTGCGCGGAGGAACCTACCCGTAGCTTGCCGCACCCTTATCTTGTTTTCGAGTTCACTCAACGATTTAAGTGAGCTGCGACAAGTGTCGCGCCCTTGCTTCGTTTCCGAGTACGCTCAGCAAGATAAGTGCGTTGCGACTAGCTGCGGCAAGGTTGCTTGCCGGCGAAGACCTTGGCCAGCAGGCTGCTCAGAGTCCAGCACTCAGCGCTCGCGGCAAAGGCCCCTTGCCGGCAAGCTCCCCGGGAGCGTAGGGTGAAAAACATACAAAGTCAAGGATTAAGACAAGGAAGATGACATTGCACTGATTGATCAAAATAAAGTAAATATCTTACAAAGGATAACTTGTCGCAATGGACTAATAAGTTCATGACATAATGTGCAGCAACAAAAAGATAAAGATAATGGAGCCCTAATCTACGCGGTCGCCCTCCTTCCTGCCGAGCCTAGCCACCTTGGCGATGATGTGGGCGACCTGCTCCTTCAGGGCCTCCGTGTCTGCATCAGCCGGCAAGCTGCGAAGAACGTTGGTGAGATTGATCCCCGGGTTGCGGTACACGATCTTCGTCAGCACCCGCTCCAGAGTTCCCGCGCAGAGCAGGCGCGACTCCTCGGCCAGCTGCGCGGGGATGCGGTTCCGGAGACCTGCAAGGGCTGGCGCGATCCCTCTGAAGAAGAGGCTGAGCTTGGCGCTGTGCGGGAGATCCGGATCCGGCGAGTAGATGAGGTGTTCGACCTTCAGCGCCAGCAGCTCCTGGTCAATGTTGGACGCAGAAGAAACCAAGTCTTCGGTCCATACCTCGATGGTCTGGCGGAAGAGCTCGGATGCCTTGTTGACGCTGTCCACCAAGGTCCGCTCCTTGCGGAGCTCCTCCTTCAGCTTGTTCTCCTGAGCCCGGGCAGCGTCGAGCGAATCCTTCAGAGTGGTGACCTTCAGTTCCAAGTCCTCGATGGAGTCCTTGGCGGCCTTCAACTCGTCGCCCCTCTTGGAGAGACTCACCTGAAGCTCGGAGTTTGTGTGAGCGTCCTTCTCGCGCTCCAAGATGAGCGCGACAACCTTCTCTGCGCTCACCTTCAGCGCCTTCTCCAGCTGCTCAACCTTGGCGGCGAGTTCCTTCTTGGCGTCTTCCGCAGCAACCGCGGCAGCTTTCGCCTCCTTCAATTCCCCGCCAAGGGCGGCCTCGCGAGCGGCAAGGTCCTCCTCATGGGAGTCCAGCTCGACCTTCCGCTGCGCGAGCTCTCCCTCTCGCCGGGACATCTCCACCCCGGCGAGCCGCTGCTGTTCTTCAGCTTCAGCCTTCTCGAGCACCCACTCCTGGTACTCGCCGGCGAGACGCTCACGCTCCTCCGTCACCTCGCGGAGGGCCGCCTGGTTGGCGGCGCTGAGCTCCGCCGCGCGCTTCTCCATTTCTGCGGCGGCCTTGGCGGCAAGGGCCTCCCGGGAGGCGAGCTTCGCCTGCCTGGCCCGGTAAAGGGCCAGGAGCTGGTGGAGCAACCTCTCCTCCTCGGGCCCCTCACTCCCGCCGGGCGCCTCGACGATCTTCAGGCCTGCGGAGGCGAGGACTTCTCCGTCGAACGCCTCGCCCTCCGCGGGAGCTCGTGATGAAGACCCCCAAGGCATCTGGATGAAGACGCCGTTGGGGGCCTCAAGATAGTACCCCTGCTCCTTGCTGGCGGAGGGGCCGGTGGCCGGTGCAGCATCCGATGCTCCCGCCGCCTCCGGGCCGGCGGTGCGGTCGCCGTCCCCCTCCCCAGCCGCTGCGTCCGCAGCCGGGGCAGTCTCCTGCGCGGCCGGCTCGGCGGCCTCGGCCATCTCCTCGACGACAGGAGCGTCGCCGCCGCCGCCCTGCGCGCCCTCCTCCTCGAGGTTGATAACCTCCATCTCCATGGGCTCAGGAGGAGGAAGATCTAAAAAGAAGAAGAAGAAAAAGAAGTTCAAGATTCAAGCAAATATCCAAAAAGAGGCAAGCCAAGAAGACAAGTCACAGAACATACCTTGGCGGACGTCCTCGGCGGCGGGCTCCCTTGCCGGGGAGCTCGGCCTTGGCGGAGTGGCCACCCTCGTCGGGCTGCTCGCCCTTGGCGGGGTACTCTGCCTTGGCGGAGTACCCACCCTTGGCGGAGCACTCTCCCTTGCCGGAGAGTTCTGCCTTGGCGGGGACGGCGGAGCCTGCGGCTCCTCAGCAACGGTCTCCGGGCGCTCTTCCCGCTGTGGCTCCACCTCTGCACAGAACAAGACAAGAAACATCAAGACATGAAGACAAGACCAAATCCTCAGGCGTACCCCGACAAGCGAAAAGAGTAAACCCCAGACTTACGCTGGGGGCTGCGCTGCGGGCTACGCTGTGGGCTGCTCCTCGGAGCAGCGCTCGGGTCCGGCAGGCTCGGCTCCGGCACACCCCCTGTTGCCGCGGCTGCTGAGTCTTCCGCGACCTCGACCTCGGGCGCCTTGGCCTTCTTCGCCGCGCGATGGGCCAGGGTCCTGAAATCAGAGCAATGAACAGAGTCAGCATCAACAAAAAACCAAGACAAAAATCAAGAAGATGTAAGGTCTTGGATCCTTACTCCTGGTCCTCCTCGTCGTCCTCGCTCAGGGCGGAGAAATCATACTCCACCGTGGGCGCGTCGGCGCGAGGAGCGGAAGACGAAGACTCCCTCGCGCGCTTGGTGTTCACCGGGGCTGGGGGCTGCGAAGACCCAGCCCCCGTGGTAGCCGGCGCCCGAGGAGCGGGCGGAGCCGCTGCTCCGCTCCGAGAAGACCCCTGCCGGCTCGCCGCCGGCCTGCGAGGCGCCTCCGTCGTGGTCCGCGCACGGGCCGCCTCCGCTGTGGCTGGTGCGCCGGACGGCCTTGGCGCGGCTTGGCTCCCCCGGGGAGCTGCCCGGCGAGCTGGCTGTTGCCGGGGCGCCTGCGCCCTCTCCCCCGTCGCCGCCTTGCGGAGACGTTTCGCCGGGGACTGCCTTGGACTTGCCGGGGGCGGGGAGCTCTCCGACGAGGAGAGGTCGTCGGCGTAGAGCTCCGTGGATCCGCCGGAGTCCTCGGCCTCCTACTCCTCCTCTTCCCCGGCCGGCTCACTGGGCCCAGCGTCCTGCGCTGCGGCCCCCTTTCCCTTGGCGCCTCCGCCCCTCGCGGCGCCTCTGCTCCCTCCGGCGGTACCCTCCATTGCCGCGGCCTCGGCCGCGATCCCGTGGATCCCGGAGTGCCTCAGCGAGGGGACCCCGGCGAGCGCGTCGGGAGGAAGCTGCAGCAATCTGCGGATCTCCGCCTCCTCCGCCTGGGTGGACGCGTCCGCAACTTCCGCCTCTTCAGGCGAATATCCAAAAATTCCTGCCGCCGCGGCTGCGGCGGCCTCTTCAGCCCGAGAAGCTATGTAGGCGATCTCCTGGTCGGTGGTGTCCCGCGTGTGCTCCTTGAGGTCGTTCTTGTTCTTCGCCACCTCTGCGAGGTTGTCGTAGAAGTTGAGGACGTCGATAGGCTTGGGAGCGATCCACGTGCGGTCCACGCCGTGCGAGTCACACATGGGCATCATGGCGAGGATGCGATCCCTGACGATGTTGTTGCAGAGCGGCACCACTTCCCGGGGAGGCCTGAACCACTCAGGGTGTGCCGGGTCGTACTTGAAGAGTTCCCGGACCATCCCCTTCAGCTCCAGCGTGGTGAAGTTGAAGTTGAGCCCGGGGCACTGCCTCATTATGTCTGCCGGGCCGCCGTACTCCCAGGCCAGCCTCTTCCGGTCTTGGAGAGGGGCGATGCGCCGGCGGAGGAAATCTGCGCCCACCTCAGCAACTGACAGCTTGGCCATCCGAAGACGAAGAATCCGGACGAGGGCGATGTCGAGCTTGATGTCGTCCAAATCTAGCTCACTCCAGTCCCTGCCGCGCACGATGGGCGTTGTGCGCGGCGCGGTGAAGGCTTGCGGCTGGTCTTCGACGATCCAGCACCACTCCGCTCGCCATTCCTCCCACTTGCCGCGGAGCTCCCCCGGCAAGTACGCCCCTTTTGTCGGGGGAAACTGTCCGCCACGAACACCTATGGGACCGGAGCCCCTTGTCTGTGCGGTACGAGGGCGGAGGGAGCACAAAGAGCAGATCGTAGCGAGCACGCGGGCAGTTTTACCTAGGTTCGGGCCGCGGTAGACGCGTAAAACCCTACTCCTGCTTGGTTGTGTATTGAGTTTGAGCGCTCGGGAGCTTGAAGAAGCAGCTACACCAAGCGCGAGAGTGATCTAGGTTCCGAACCCCCTCCACGTTGTGCATGGGCCTCCTTTTATAGTGCAAGGGGTCACCGACAGGTGTCAACGTAGAAGAAAGGGGTAAAAACATAAAAGAGGTGGTAGTTGTAACAGTGCGGGAACAGTGGAGCTACAGTGCGGAACAGTGGTCTATACCTACTTTAACAGTGGGGGACAAGGGCATTTAATACCCGTCGCCGTCGACCCCAAAAGCTCCCACCATAGCGTCTCCGTCTGCCACGGCGATGGATCCACCACCGTGGAGTGCCACCGTGTACCCCAGGCTGCACAGCCATCCGCCACGCGTCCCTGGATAGGCCCCAGGGCGACGCGTGGGCCGATGAGCTGGAGCGCGGGCACACAACGCAGTCTTCCCGGCAAGCACCTTGCCGGGGCCTTGATCTTGCCGGGCCCGGGAGCTTGCCGCTCCCCGGGCCCTTGCCGGGGCGCATAAAGCGCCGAGGCGTGTCTTCTAGTATTCCTGGCAAGCTCCTCTTGCCAGGGCCTTGTGTTAGTGGGGAAGTCTTGAGCCTGGTACGGCCTTCCCGGCAAGCTCCTCTTGCCGGGGTCTCGGTCTTCTTTCTTGTATACTTTGTTTTTGAATGGTTTGATAAGGAGAAGACGAAGGTCTCCGGCGAGCACGCGGTAAACCCTGCCGCGGGAAGCTGCAACTGCCCGTGCACAAGTTGGGGTACTGAGGTACCCCTACCTTAGTACACCGACAGGAGCCCCCGGGCCTGGGCCACACACGGTGCCGAGCGCTGTTGGGCCAGGCCCAAAACAGTGCACGGGCGCCCGCGGCCCGCGACGTGCCGAATCCACTTCCGTATCCGCCGCACCCCACCGTAACGGCACGCGTCGATCGCGGCGTCGTGGGATGGGACGTGCCCACGATCTCTTGATGGAAAGAGCGAAACGCCCCCCCACTCCCCCATAAAAGCAGAGGAAGCGGGCGCGGTTCCCCTCCTTGCGCTTTCATTGCATCGTCTTCCTTCTCCAAAGATTCTCTCTTGCGCTCTGCCTCCACACCTCCGCCGCCGCCGAGCTCTTCGTTCCCCTCCTTCCGCCGCGTCCGCCATGGCCCCAAAGACCGACAAGGCGAAGGCGGAGAAGTCCAAGAGGGAGAAGTCGGAGCAAGCGGCGAAGCTCATCGCGTACCGGAAGCAGCATCTCGTCTTCCCGCCGAAGCTCGGCGTGCGGGAGCTCTGGAACAAGTATTACTTGTTCTGGGCCAAGGAAACCGACGCGCATCCCTGCACGCGAGCATATCCGGCCGCCGCCAAGGACAGCTATCCCGGCGGGTACTACTTCTTCGCAGCCTTTTTTCATTGTGGTCTCTGTCCTCCTTTCTCAAACTTCTTCTGCGACATCATGAACACATACGGCCTCCATCTGCTTGACTTCACCCCCAACGCCATCCTCACCATGGCAGTTTTCGCACACATGTGCGAAAACTTCATAGGAGTACACCCAAATGTAGCGCTTTTTAGGCACTTCTTCACTCCTAGAGCCGAGGCCGATGCCCCCCTCTCCGGAGGAATTTCTTGGGTTTTCCGTCTGAATAAAAAGGGGGCGTACTTGCCGGGGGAGCTCCGCGGCAAGTGGGAGGAATGGCGAGCGGAGTGGTGCTGGATCGTCGAAGACCAGCCGCAAGCCTTCACCGCGCCGCGCACAACGCCCATCGTGCGCGGCAGGGACTGGAGTGAGCTAGATTCGGACGACATCAAGCTCGACATCGCCCTCGTCCGGATTCTTCGTCTTCGGATGGCCAAGCTGTCAGTTGCTGAGGTGGGCGCAGATTTCCTCCGCCGGCGCATCGCCCCTCTCCAAGACCGGAAGAGGCCGGCCTGGGAGTACGGCGGCCCGGCAGACATAATGAGGCTGCGCCCCGGGCTCAACTTCAACTTCACCACGCTGGAGCTGAAGGGGATGGTCCGGGAACTCTTCAAGTACGACCCGGCACACCCTGAGTGGTTCAGGCCTCCCCGGGAAGTGGTGCCGCTCTGCAACAACATCGTCAGGGATCGCATCCTCGCCATGATGCCCATGTGTGACTCGCACGGCGTGGACCGCACGTGGATCGCTCCCAAGCCTATCGACGTCCTCAACTTCTACGACAACCTCGCAGAGGTGGCGAAGAACAAGAACGACCTCAAGGAGCACACGCTGGACACCACCGACCAGGAGATCGCCTACATAGCTTCTCGGGCTGAAGAGGCCGCCGCAGCCGCGGCGGCAGGAATTTTTGGATATTCGCCTGAAGAGGCGGAAGTTGCGGACGCGTCCACCCAGGTGGAGGAGGCGGAGATCCGCAGATTGCTGCAGCTTCCTCCCGACGCGCTCGCCGGGGTCCCCTCGCTGAGGCACTCCGGGATCCACGGGATCGCGGCCGAGGCCGCGGCAATGGAGGGTACCGCCGGAGGGAGCAGAGGCGCCGCGAGGGGCGGAGGCGCCAAGGGAAAGGGGGCCGCAGCGCAGGACGCTGGGCCCAGTGAGCCGGCCGGGGAAGAGGAGGAGGAGGAGGCCGAGGACTCCGGCGGATCCACGGAGCTCTACGCCGACGACCTCTCCTCGTCGGAGAGCTCCCCGCCCCCGGCAAGTCCAAGGCAGTCCCCGGCGAAACGTCTCCGCAAGGCGGCAACGGGGGAGAGGGCGCAGGCGCCCCGGCAACAGCCAGCTCGCCGGGCAGCTCCCTGGGGGAGCCAAGCCGCGCCAAGGCCGTCCGGCGCACCAGCCACAGCGGAGGCGGCCCGTGCGCGGACCACGACGGAGGCGCCTCGCAGGCCGGCGGCGAGCCGGCAGGGGTCTTCTCGGAGCGGAGCAGCGGCTCCGCCCGCTCCTCGGGCGCCGGCTACCACGGGGGCTGGGTCTTCGCAGCCCCCAGCCCCGGTGAACACCAAGCGCGCGAGGGAGTCTTCGTCTTCCGCTCCTCGCGCCGACGCGCCCACGGTGGAGTATGATTTCTCCGCCCTGAGCGAGGACGACGAGGAGGACCAGGAGTAAGGATCCAAGACCTTACATCTTCTTGATTTTTGTCTTGGTTTTTTGTTGATGCTGACTCTGTTCATTGCTCTGATTTCAGGACCCTGGCCCATCGCGCGGCGAAGAAGGCCAAGGCGCCCGAGGTCGAGGTCGCGGAAGACTCAGCAGCCGCGGCAACAGGGGGTGTGCCGGAGCCGAGCCTGCCGGACCCGAGCGCTGCTCCGAGGAGCAGCCCCCAGCGTAGCCCGCAGCGCAGCCCCCAGCGTAAGTCTGGGGTTTACTCTTTTCGCTTGTCGGGGTACGCCTGAGGATTTGGTCTTGTCTTCATGTCTTGATGTTTCTTGTCTTGTTCTGTGCAGAGGTGGAGCCACAGCGGGAAGAGCGCCCGGAGACTGTTGCTGAGGAGCCGCAGGCTCCGCCGTCCCCGCCAAGGCAGAACTCTCCGGCAAGGGAGAGTGCTCCGCCAAGGGTGGGTACTCCGCCAAGGCAGAGTACCCCGCCAAGGGCGAGCAGCCCGGCGAGGGTGGCCACTCCGCCAAGGCCGAGCTCCCCGGCAAGGGAGCCCGCCGCCGAGGACGTCCGCCAAGGTATGTTCTGTGACTTGTCTTCTTGGCTTGCCTCTTTTTGGATATTTGCTTGAATCTTGAACTTCTTTTTCTTCTTCTTCTTTTTAGATCTTCCTCCTCCTGAGCCCATGGAGACGGAGGTTATCAACCTCGAGGAGGAGGGCGCGCAGGGCGGCGGCGGCGACGCTCCTGTCGTCGAGGAGATGGCTGAGGCCGCCGAGGCGGCCGCGCAGGAGACTGCCCCGGCTGCGGACGCAGCGGCTGGGGAGGGGGACGGCGACCGCACCGCCGGCCCGGAGGCGGCGGGAGCATCGGATGCTGCACCGGCCACCGGCCCCTCCGCCAGCAAGGAGCAGGGGTACTATCTTGAGGCCCCCAACGGCGTCTTCATCCAGATGCCTTGGGGGTCTTCATCACGAGCTCCCGCGGAGGGCGAGGCGTTCGACGGAGAAGTCCTCGCCTCCGCAGGCCTGAAGATCGTCGAGGCGCCCGGCGGGAGTGAGGGGCCCGAGGAGGAGAGGTTGCTCCACCAGCTCCTGGCCCTTTACCGGGCCAGGCAGGCGAAGCTCGCCTCCCGGGAGGCCCTTGCCGCCAAGGCCGCCGCAGAAATGGAGAAGCGCGCGGCGGAGCTCAGCGCCGCCAACCAGGCGGCCCTCCGCGAGGTGACGGAGGAGCGTGAGCGTCTCGCCGGCGAGTACCAGGAGTGGGTGCTCGAGAAGGCTGAAGCTGAAGAACAGCAGCGGCTCGCCGGGGTGGAGATGTCCCGGCGAGAGGGAGAGCTCGCGCAGCGGAAGGTCGAGCTGGACTCCCATGAGGAGGACCTTGCCGCTCGCGAGGCCGCCCTTGGCGGGGAATTGAAGGAGGCGAAAGCTGCCGCGGTTGCCGCGGAAGACGCCAAGAAGGAACTCGCCGCCAAGGTTGAGCAGCTGGAGAAGGCGCTGAAGGTGAGCGCAGAGAAGGTTGCCGCGCTCATCTTGGAGCGCGAGAAGGACGCTCACACAAACTCCGAGCTTCAGGTGAGTCTCTCCAAGAGGGGCGACGAGTTGAAGGCCGCCAAGGACTCCATCGAGGACTTGGAACTGAAGGTCACCACTCTGAAGGATTCGCTCGACGCTGCCCGGGCTCAGGAGAACAAGCTGAAGGAGGAGCTCCGCAAGGAGCGGACCTTGGTGGACAGCGTCAACAAGGCATCCGAGCTCTTCCGCCAGACCATCGAGGTATGGACCGAAGACTTGGTTTCTTCTGCGTCCAACATTGACCAGGAGCTGCTGGCGCTGAAGGTCGAACACCTCATCTACTCGCCGGATCCGGATCTCCCGCACAGCGCCAAGCTCAGCCTCTTCTTCAGAGGGATCGCGCCAGCCCTTGCAGGTCTCCGGAACCGCATCCCCGCGCAGCTGGCCGAGGAGTCGCGCCTGCTCTGCGCGGGAACTCTGGAGCGGGTGCTGACGAAGATCGTGTACCGCAACCCGGGGATCAATCTCACCAACGTTCTTCGCAGCTTGCCGGCTGATGCAGACACGGAGGCCCTGAAGGAGCAGGTCGCCCACATCATCGCCAAGGTGGCTAGGCTCGGCAGGAAGGAGGGCGACCGCGTAGATTAGGGCTCCATTATCTTTATCTTTTTGTTGCTGCACATTATGTCATGAACTTATTAGTCCATTGCGACAAGTTATCCTTTGTAAGATATTTACTTTATTTTGATCAATCGGTGCTATGTCATCTTCCTTGTCTTAATCCTCGACTTTGTATGTTTTTCACCCTACGCTCCCGGGGAGCTTGCCGGCAAGGGGCCTTTGCCGCGAGCGCTGAGTGCTGGACTCTGAGCAGCCTGCTGGCCAAGGTCTTCGCCGGCAAGCAACCTTGCCGCAGCTAGTCGCAATGCACTTATCTTGCTGAGCGTACTCGGAAACGAAGCAAGGGCGCGACACTTGTCGCAGCTCACTTAAATCGTTGAGTGAACCCGAAAACAAGATAAGGGTGCGGCAAGCTACGGGTAGGTTCCTCCGCGCACAGGTTTTCCATACAAAATGTGATCGTTCAAGGAAGACAACTAAAATTTAAAATTTGATCTGGTCAAATTCTAACAACTTATCTTTCATATGTTGTTTGCTTATATTGCTTGCTCTCCGGTAAGACTTCTCTTTCTTGAACAGCACTCGGTTCCTCCTCCACCTCCTTCCCCCCCGGCAAACTTGTGCGCGAGGAACGTTCCTTCTGCTTAAGAGGAAAGAAAAAGGAGAGGGAAACAAGCATATGGCCTTTCGGCGTGCTAATGCTTACCGTATACTTGAGTGTTGCACCAAATGCCAAACAGAACATGCAAATAGCAAAGAAAAGCATGCAAAAGGCGATCGGTGCGAAAAACACAAAAACTTTACTGATGCACGGGGTCTGCGCCCGGCTTTGTACAAAGGGTTACATGCAACAGCGGCAAAGCTTGTACAAAAGGTGGTTGCCGGAGCGGATCACGGCAACCGCGCCTTAGGGGTGAAACTTGCGAAGATGCTCTATGTTCCAGGAGTTGCTCACCGGTAAGCCTTCTTCGGTCTCGAGGCGGACAACGCCGGGCCTCGTAACTTGTCTCACCCGATAAGGGCCTTCCCACTTCGGCGTCAACTTGTTGGAATTCTTGGCGGACTGAACACGCCGAAGAACAAGGTCGCCTTCCTCGAGACTCCTGGCCTTGACCTTGCGGCTATGGTAGCGGCGCAAGGCTTGCTGGTATCGAGCAGCTCGTACAGCAGCCTGGAGACGTCCCTCCTCGAGGAGCAATGCGTCATCTTGCCGCAGTTGCTCTTGCTCGAGCTCATCGTAAGCGAGCACTCGAGGAGATCCGTATACGAGTTCCGTGGGGAGAACTGCCTCTGCTCCATAGACTAGAGCAAAGGGTGTCTGTCCGGTGGCTCGACTTGGTGTCGTTCTGATTGACCAAAGAGCCGCCGGTAGCTCCTCTATCCAATTTCTTCCGCACTTGCGCAGCCTGTCAAAGGTCCTCGTCTTGAGTCCGCGCAGCACTTCAGCATTCGCCCTCTCCGCTTGACCGTTGCTCCTCGGGTGAGCAACAGAAGCGAAACAGACCTTGGCGCCAAGGTCTTGGACGTACTGCATGAAGGTGCGACTAGTGAATTGCGTACCGTTGTCGGTGATGATCCTGTTAGGGATCCCGAAACGGCAAACAATCGACCTGAAGAACCTGACCGCTGACTGTGCTGTCACCTTTCTCACCGGCTCCACTTCTGGCCACTTTGTGAACTTGTCGATTGCAACGTACAAGTACTCAAAGCCCCCGACAGCGCGAGGGAAAGGGCCGAGGATATCGAGCCCCCAGACCGAGAAGGGCCATGATAAAGGGATTGTTTGGAGAGCTTGAGCTGGCTGATGAATCTGCTTCGCATGGAACTGGCACGCTTCACACTTGGTTACTAGTGCAGTTGCATCTTGGAGGGCTTCTTGCCAAAAGAACCCTTGCCGGAAAGCTTTCCCGGCAAGCGCCCTAGCGCCAATGTGGTGGCCGCATATGCCTCCGTGTATTTCCGCCAACAGCTTCTGTCCATCTTCCCTGGAGATGCACTTCAGTCTGACACCATTGAGTCTTCTTCTGTACAGCTCATTATCCACGAACTGATACATACTTGACTGCCTGGTTATCTTCTCTATCTCTTGAGGGTCGTCGGGAAGTTCTCCAGTTTGCAGAAAACGGACTATCTGCTGTGCCCATGCCGGAGCCCGAGGCTCGACGGCAAGGACTAAAGGCTCGAGGGCCGCTGCGGGAACCCCAGCTTCTACGGCAAGGACCTCTGGTTCTGCCGGAGCTGACGGTCCCCCGGCAAGCTCGCCGGGGCGAGGCTTGTCGGGAACACTTGCTTCAACTGTACAAGCCCGAGGGCTTGCAGGAGCAAACTGTTCCTCAGCGTTGTGGTTGTTGATCTTGGGGACCTTGGCGGCGGTTTCAGGAAGATCCGCCGGCAAGTAGTCGCCGGAGACCAACTTTCTCTTCTTGGACTGCCCAATTGATGGTGTAACGGATGGTTGAGTCAGCTTGAGCAAGAAGGTCCCTGGTTCCACAGGTAACTTCATCGAAGCGCACTTTGAAAGGCCGTCTGCAATTTCATTTTGAGCTCTCGGGACGTGCTCCATCTGCAAACCTTCAAAGTGCTCTTCAAGCTTTCTCACTTCATCGACATAGGCTTCCATCAAAGGGCTCTGATAGCTCTTGTTAACTTGTCGGACCACCAACTGAGAATCTCCCCGCACAATCAGCTTTCTGATCCCAAGTTCGGCCGCAATCCTGAGGCCGGCAAGCAAGCCTTCATATTCTGCAGTGTTGTTTGTCGCTTGCTCCCTGGGAAAGTGCATCTGGATAACATATTTGAGGTGCTCTCCGGTGGGCGCGATGAGTACCACGCCGGCACCGGCGCCTTGCAGCGAGAAGGCACCGTCAAAATACATTACCCATTCACTTGTCGCTTCTTGTACGGGTGCGCTTGTTTCTTGAACTTCTTCATCTGGTGTTGGGGTCCACTCAGCTATGAATTCTGCCAAAGCTCGGCTCTGTATGGTTGAAGTACTTTCAAACTTGAGTCCAAAGCTTGACAGCTCCAGTGCCCACTCAACAATCCTGCCTGTTGCTTCTGGGTTGTGCAATATCCTCTTCAGCGGGAAGCGAGTGACCACTGTTATTTCATGGGCTTGGAAGTAATGGCGCAGCTTTCTCGAGGCCATGAGGAGGCCAAAAAGCAATTTTTGCACACCGGAGTATCTTGATCTAGCCCCCTGGAGAAGGGAACTTACAAAATACACTGGGCGCTGCACCATCTTCTTTCGCACCTCATCCTGTTCCTGCGCAGAGTCTTCCTTATCGGGGCCAGAGCTTGCCGGAGCAGCCCCCTGCTTGTCGCCGGATTCGCTTGCCGGTGGTGCTGACTCCTCGTCGGACTCCCTCTCCGCTACTAACGCAGCACTAACCACCTGGTTGGTTGCTGCTAAGTATAGCAACAACTTTTCCTGTGGTTTAGGTGCGACAAGTACTGGAGTGGAGGACAGGTACCGTTTCAAATCCTGCAGCGCCGCCTCCGCTTCCGGAGTCCACTTCATGGGACCTGCCTTCTTCAAGATTTTGAAGAAGGGTAGGGCGCGTTCTGCAGACTTTGAAATGAACCTACTGAGGGCAGCCACACAACCTGCAAGCCTCCTGACATCCTTGACGCGCTTTGGGGCCTCTATCTGCTCAATGGCTTTAATCTTGTCGGGGTTGGCTTCAATCCCCCTCTGTGATACAAAGAACCCGAGAAGCTTGCCGGAAGGGACTCCAAAGACGCACTTCTCGGGGTTCAACTTGAGCTGTATTCTGCGCAGGCTCTGAAACGTTTCTTCCAAATCTTGAATCAGGGTTTCCTTGCTCTTGCTCTTCACCACGATGTCATCCATGTAAGCTTCTACATTTCTGTGGATCTGTGGCTCAAAAGCAGTGTACACTACTCTTGCAAAGGTTGAGCCTGCATTCTTCAATCCAAATGGCATGCGAATAAAGCAATAAGTGCCACATGGAGTGATAAATGCAGTCTTCTCTTCATCCTCCTTGGCCATGAAAATCTGATGATAAGCCGCCAGCCTGCGCTTGCTTGGCGGGGGCCTCCTTGCCGGACTTCTCGACGGCAAGCACCTCTTTCTTGCCCTTCCTTCTGTTGTTCCGCCGCCGGCTCTTCTTTGCCGGGGCGGCGTCGTCGCTGTCGCTTCCTCCCGCGCCAGTATCCTCCCCGGGGAGTCTCCTCCCCTCTTCTGCGCGTGCGCACTTGTCAGCAAGAGCATAGAGCTCGCTGACATCCCGAATCTTCGTCATCGCCATTTCCTCACGCATGCGGCGGTTACGCACGTTCTGATGGAACGCGCTGATAACCGCGGCAGGGTGGACATCAGGGATGTTGTGCTGCACACGGCTGAATCGTTGGATATACTTGCGCAGGGTCTCGCCTTCCTTCTGGGCCAGAATGTGGAGATCGCTCTCCTGGCCGTGGGGTTTGTGGCCGCCGGTGAAGGCGCCAACAAACTGGTGGCAAAGATCGGCCCAAGAAGAGATAGAACTTTCCGGCAAGTGCATAAGCCACGAACGGACGTTCGGCTTTAGCACGAGCGGGAAGTAATTCGCCAAGATCTTCTCGTCGTGCCCCCCGGCAGCTTGCACTGCGATGGTGTAGACGCTGAGAAACTCCGAGGGGTGCGTCTTGCCGTCGTACTTCTCCGGTACGTCGGGCTTGAAATTCTTCATGCTGGGCCACTGGACGCGCCGCAGCTCGCGGGTGAACGCAGGGCAGCCTGCCGCGTACGGCAAGTCGCCTGGCTCACCGGGCGCGTGCGCGTCGACAGTGTTCCCAGCTCTCTTGTCTGATTGTCGCCGAGCTTCTCGGCGGCGCTCGATTGTGGTTCGAGCGTCTTCTTCTCGCCGGTCGTCGAGGACTTGGCGCTGGTCCCGACGAGCCCGCGGGTCCGACGAGGCGGTGGAGCCGTCGTCGGCGTTGTTCCGGCGGGGCGGCGTCTTCTGCTTCTGCGGCGGGGAATGCACGCTTGTCGCACCCCCGGCGGTCTTGTTGCCGTCAACCTTCGTCTTCTCAGCTTGCCGCGGCCGTGAGGTCGACGGCTGCTGTGGAGAATCGTTGTTGGCGAAGTCTATCAGGCTCCGTATGGTGGCCCTCCATTCTTCGGCCTTGTCGGCCGCTGGAGGGAAGTCGAGGAGCAGTTGCGCCCTTGCGAGCGCTTCTGCTGGAGTGGAAGGGAACGCGGGCGAGCGGTGCGAGGAGCGGGATACGCTCGGACTTCTAACAACGTTAGAAGGAGCGGGGTCCCGCACCGGCGCCTTCGCTTTGCTTGTGCCCGGACGGGGGTCCGGGGCGTCCCGCGAGCCTCCGGTTTGGCCTTGCCCCAGCAAGCGGATACCACCTCCCGTGGTATGGCGCTGCTGGGTCGTCGTGTGCTGGGATGGACGCGGCGCGTCCACGGAGACCGAGGTTCGGTCGTCCGTCCTGTTCTTGGATCTGGTGGCGCCGTGAGTGTCCTCGCCGGCAACCACCCTTCCGACGGCGTCTCCCCCGCCCACCGTTGGCTCCGGTGGCGGCGGGTGAGACGCAGACGGGCCTCCGACCTCCGAAGCCTTCTTCTTCGGGGCCATGGAGTTGTCGCTGATGAAGTTGATGAATTCGGAGAGGTTGATGAAGAATGCGCCCGCGCGAACGCCGGATCAGGTTCGCACAACCTCGACGCCCCCTACCTGGCGCGCCAAAGATGTCGGGGGAAACTGTCCGCCACGAACACCTATGGGACCGGAGCGCCTTGTCTGTGCGGTACGAGGGCGGAGGGAGCACAAAGAGCAGATCGTAGCGAGCACGCGGGCAGTTTTACCCAGGTTCGGGCCGCGGTAGACGCGTAAAACCCTACTCCTGCTTGGTTGTGTATTGAGTTTGAGCGCTCGAGAGCTTGAAGAAGCAGCTACACCAAGCGCGAGAGTGATCTAGGTTCCGAACCCCCTCCACGTTGTGCATGGGCCTCCTTTTATAGTGCAAGGGGTCACCGACAGGTGTCAACGTAGAAGAAAGGGGTAAAAACGTAAAAGAGGTGGTAGTTGTAACAGTGCGGGAACAGTGGAGCTACAGTGCGGAACAGTGGTCTATACCTACTTTAACAGTGGGGGACAAGGGCATTTAATGCCCGTCGCCGTCGACCCCAAAAGCTCCCGCCTTAGCGTCTCCGTCTGCCACGGCGATGGATCCACCACCGTGGAGTGCCACCGTGTACCCCAGGCTGCACAGCCATCCGCCACGCGTCCCTGGATAGGCCCCAGGGCAACGCGTGGGCCGATGAGCTGGAGCGCGGGCACACAGCGCAGTCTTCCCGGCAAGCACCTTGCCGGGGCCTTGATCTTGCCGGGCCCGGGAGCTTGCCGCCCCCCGGGCCCTTGCCGGGGCGCATAAAGCGCCGAGGCGTGTCTTCTAGTCTTCCTGGCAAGCTCCTCTTGCCAGGGCCTTGTGTTAGTGGGGAAGTCTTGAGCCTGGTACGGCCTTCCCGGCAAGCTCCTCTTGCCGGGGTCTCGGTCTTCTTTCTTGTATACTTTGTTTTTGAATGGTTTGATAAGGAGAAGACGAAGGTCTCCGGCGAGCACGCGGTAAACCCTGCCGCGGGAAGCTGCAACTGCCCGTGCACAAGTTGGGGTACTGAGGTACCCCTACCTTAGTACACCGACACCTTTTTATTCAGACGGAAAACCCAAGAAATTCCTCCGGAGAGGGGGGCATCGGCCTCGGCTCTAGGAGTGAAGAAGTGCCTAAAAAGCGCTACATTTGGGTGTACTCCTATGAAGTTTTCGCACATGTGTGCGAACACTGCCATGGTGAGGATGGCGTTGGGGGTGAAGTCAAGCAGATGGAGGCCGTATGTGTTCATGATGTCGCAGAAGAAGTTTGAGAAAGGAGGACAGAGACCACAATGAAAAAAGGCTGCGAAGAAGTAGTACCCGCCGGGATAGCTGTCCTTGGCGGCGGCCGGATATGCTCGCGTGCGGGGATGCGCGTCGGTTTCCTTGGCCCAGAACAAGTAATACTTGTTCCAGAGCTCCCGCACGCCGAGCTTCGGCGGGAAGACGAGATGCTGCTTCCGGTACGCGATGAGCTTCGCCGCTTGCTCCGACTTCTCCCTCTTGGACTTCTCCGCCTTCGCCTTGTCGGTCTTTGGGGCCATGGCGGACGCGGCGGAAGGAGGGGAACGAAGAGCTCGGCGGCGGCGGAGGTGTGGAGGCAGAGCGCAAGAGAGAATCTTTGGAGAAGGAAGACGATGCAATGAAAGCGCAAGGAGGGGAACCGCGCCCGCTTCCTCTGCTTTTATGGGGGAGTGGGGGGCGTTTCGCTCTTTCCATCAAGAGATCGTGGGCACGTCCCATCCCACGACGCCGCGATCGACGCGTGCCGTTACGGTGGGGTGCGGCGGATACGGAAGTGGATTCGGCGCGTCGCGGGCCGCGGGCGCCCGTGCACTGTTTTGGGCCTGGCCCAACAGCGCTCGGCACCGTGTGTGGCCCAGGCCCGGGGGCTCCTGTCGGTGTACTAAGGTAGGGGTACCTCAGTACCCCAACTTGTGCACGGGCAGTTGCAGCTTCCCGCGGCAGGGTTTACCGCGTGCTCGCCGGAGACCTTCCTGCTCCTTATCAAACCATTCAAAAACAAAGTATACAAGAAAGAAGACCGAGACCCCGGCAAGAGGAGCTTGGCGGGAAGGCCGTACCAGGCTCAAGACTTCCCCACTAACACAAGGCCCTGGCAAGAGGAGCTTGCCAGGAAGACTAGAAGACACGCCTCGGCGCTTTATGCGCCCCGGCAAGGGCCCAGGGAGCGGCAAGCTCCCGGGCCCGGCAAGATCAAGGCCCTGGCAAGGTGCTTGCCGGGAAGACTGCGCTGTGTGCCCGCGCTCCAGCTCATCGGCCCACGCGTCGCCCTGGGGCCTATCCAGGGACGCGTGGCGGATGGCTGTGCAGCCTGGGGTACACGGTGGCACTCCACGGTGGTGGATCCATCGCCGTGGCAGACGGAGACGCTAAGGCGGGAGCTTTTGGGGTCGACGGCGACGGGCATTAAATGCCCTTGTCCCCCACTGTTAAAGTAGGTATAGACCACTGTTCCGCACTGTAGCTCCACTGTTCCCGCACTGTTACAACTACCACCTCTTTTACGTTTTTACCCCTTTCTTCTACGTTGACACCTGTCGGTGACCCCTTGCACTATAAAAGGAGGCCCATGCACAACGTGGAGGGGGTTCGGAACCTAGATCACTCTCGCGCTTGGTGTAGCTGCTTCTTCAAGCTCCCGAGCGCTCAAACTCAATACACAACCAAGCAGGAGTAGGGTTTTACGCGTCTACCGCGGCCCGAACCTGGGTAAAACTGCCCGCGTGCTCGCTACGATCTGCTCTTTGTGCTCCCTCCGCCCTCGTACCGCACAGACAAGGGGCTCCGGTCCCATAGGTGTTCGTGGCGGACAGTTTCCCCCGACAGAGGAACTACTCCCGCATCATGGAGGGAGGAGCAACGTCGATGGAGATGAATCCGGGGGCACTTCCCCGTCCCGGCAGGATGCCGGCACAGGAATTCTGGTCCCCCGAAACTTGGTGGCGATGGCGGCGGAGATCGGAATTGCTTCTAGAGAAAAGGGTTCTGGAATCAGGGTTTTCGGGACGCGAGGAATATATATGCGAAGGGGGGTCACCAGAGGCGGAGAGGGGGCCCCAGGCGCCCCCCTGGCGCGGCTAGGGGTGGGGCCGCGCTGGGTGGCCGCCTGGGCCACCCCTGGCTCCCCTCTGGCCCTGCTTTGGTGATTCTCGAAGCTTCCTGTACGCTGATTTTTCCTGTATTTTTCCCGGAATTTTTAGGGCACTTTTAATATGGGGGAAACCTGAAATAGAAAAACAGCAGAAAACAGGAACTGGCACTGTGGTGCACTGAGTTAATAGGTTAGTCCAAATATGATCAAAAGTGTATGGAAGTGCATAATTATCATAGCAATATCACACAAAAGAGGCATGGAGCAAGCAGAAATTATAGATACGTTTTGGACGTATCAACTACTTAGGCCGATACTAGCATGGTGCCCGCATTACTAGTGACGGAAAGACTTGAGGTCTTTCCCGGGATGGGGTCGTGCTTGGATAGACGACCATGACTGTTTTTACAGGGCACCGGACACACCGTTGGTCCCTTCGTGTACGCGTGACATTGAAATTAGGGCAAGTCCCAAGATCTATTGTTTGTACCCAAGGGCCGTGTACCAACGAGTGGACCCTATGCTAGTGTCGACTAGGGAAACATAATGACCGGGTGCTTCCCCCGAGTACTTGAGGTACTGCGGTATCATGGGTGACACGAAAGCTTCCCGGATCTTGTGGGTAAAGTGCGCAACCTCTGCAGAGTGTAAAACTATTCGAATAGTTGTGTCCACGGTCATGGACAGTTGGGTGGTGCTACTTAAACTATGTCCAGAATGTTACTATATCAGTGAAAGTATGTGTGTGCGATGAGTCAAGGTGGTGACTTGACTCGTTGAGCTGAATCCTATTCAAGTTGATATCGGTAACCTGTCCTCGAGGTTACGTGAATTTATCGATGCATATACTTGATGGTAGAATATTTATGCTAGCTCGTAGCTAGATTTCTCATTGTTGTACAATTGCATTGTTACCTTGAACCAAATCATGGGTTGCTTGCGAGTACATTCAAAGTACTCATTGGCTTGCCACTGGTTATTTAATTGGCCAGGCATGGAGGAGCGGGAATATGAAGAAGAATTCTATGGAGACGAACATGCGAACTAGGACGGTATCCTAGTCAGAATGCCTGTAGGGTTAAGGCAGATGGCATGGGTTCTACTTATCTTCGAAGACTTCCGCTATCCGAGTTATTTGCTATTCAGCCCTTGAGGCTTTATCTATGTAAGACTTGGCCATAATGGCCATAATTTGTGTAAGACGGTATGTATGGATGTAAGACTCTTGTTATTCAGCTTCTGTGTGTTCAGTGAGCATTGATCTCTGGGATCACTATACACGTGCATTCGGTGATCTCGACTCTTAAGTCGGGGTTCCCACAAGAACACACAGCGAGGGGAGCCAACACCTGGCCACGAGGGTCCAGGGCGCGCCCCCTACCTTGTGGGCCCCACATGCCCCCCTCCACTTATTCTTGCACCCATACTTTTCTTCTTTCTCCCAAAAAAAATCACCAACCATCTCAAGCACGAGTTCTAGCTCATCTTGCTGCCATTTTCGATCTCCTTGCTCAAAGCACCATTCACCAAACTGTTTGGCGAGATTGTTCCTTGGCCAAGTATCTTTATTGAACTGTGACCCTATCCAGCGCTTAAAAATCTTTCTTCTTTCTTCGTCGCTAGATTCCAGTTAAAACGCTTGGTCCACCCATGCTTTTCCTCTCCATTTTTCATATGGAAAGGGAAAGCAGTTCCAACTTATTGGAATTCTGCATGGCATATTTCCCAACCTTCATGTGACTCCTCCATTGGTCCAACTAGTTTTTGTTCTAGTGCTTTATTTATTGCAAATTTTTGCTGCTTTGGTGACCTTGTTCTTGAGCTTGCATGTCAAATTTCTTTGGTCCCAAGTAGTTCTATTGCATGATATAGTCTCTAGGCACTTATAGGAGTTGTTGCTATCAATCTTGTTGAGTTTGGTTAACTTTTATTTTGAGTTACTAAAAATTTCAGAAATTTTCAGAGGAGGAAAATGATAAAGAGATTGTTGAGGGGTTCCTCCAGTAAAAGTTCAGAGGAGAAGAAGAAGGAAGAAAATAAGAAGCCCAAATATAATCTTCCTCGCATGGCGGAAGTTCGGCCGTGTGAATGACCTTGTAATGATTTCATGATGGCCGCCGGGATATACGAAGACTTTTATTGGTTGGCAAATAATGCAGGCCTCACCGACTTCCTCCACGACCAGCGTGAACAGTATCTCTTACTCACTAATATTTTCACACAAAATTTTCATTTCCATGTTAAGAAAACACCTCCTACAGTGGAGTTTCATTTATATGATGAGATTAAGGAAATATCATTCTTTGAGTTTTGTGAAATATGCAAGATACCCTTTGAAGGTAGACTTGGTGAACCACGTCGTGAAGACGTCGAAGGGTTTATTGACATGATAGCTATAAGGGAAACTAGACAGGTCTCAGGGGCAAGAATTACTAGTGTACATTTCTCTGTTCTGCGCTACTTTGCTTTATTTGCTAATAGATGTTTAATTGGTCGCGGGAATAGTGGGAATCTGAGTGCCCCTGACATTGTCATTTTACGCCATGCTTTGTTCCAAGACACAACTTCTAGCTTGGGTGCCATCATTGCTAAACGACTGAGTCTGAACCGCTCAAAGGGCCCCGTCTTTGGAGGCATCTTTGCTTCTCGCCTTGCTGAACATTTTAGAATACCTATTAGGCATCATGAGAAGGAAGAAAAATTGCTTGCCCCTGTTTATCTAGATTACAAGAGAATGATAGCACATGATTTTATTATTAAATACAAGGATATGTTTCTTAATTATAAATTAAGGTTTGATGAAAAATACTGTGAGATTGTTACTTTGCCTGCACCATCTCTGTTTGATCTGTCTACAGGCATATATCCCGTCAGTCTGTTTATGGGTGGGATCTGGATGAGCTTGCCAACCAGTGGCACCCAGAGGACACATCTCAGTACAATGGAGGGAGTAACTTCGATCCGTGGCCATAGACCAACTTAGGCCAAAAGCCTCAGCTTGGGGGAGTACGTGTTTCTCACCGACTTTACATTCATGTTCACACACTTATTCTAGTTGTCGGTGCTCACACACTTTCATTGTACCATCCATGTTTAGTTTCATTTCTTTTTCTTAGTCTTTTTCTCATGTGCTAGAAAAAACCTTAAGAAAAACAAAAACAAAAAAATTATTAGTTGTAGCTTCTAGCTAGTTTACTTTCCAGGTAGTAGTAGTAATTAAAAAGAAAACCCAAAAAGATTTCTCATTCTTCTTTTGCTTGTTGGGAGCTTTCCCGTATAAATAGTTTCTTTTCTTTTCTTTGGGGGTTAAGAGTAGAAGACCATGATTAAAATGCTTAGTGGCTCTCATATGCTTTATTGTTGATTTAACCTTGAGCCATATTACCTTGTCTTCTCTCTTGTATTAAATGCTCGTAGATTCCAGCTTAGTCCAATGCACGTGTACTATTATTATTATCCACACCGTTCGGTCGTGCGAGTGAAAGGCAATAAAAATGATATATGATGAACTAATTGAGATTAGAAAAGCTGGTATGAACTCAACCTCTCTTGTTTTTGTAAATATGATAGTTCATCGTTCCTGATTCAGTTTGTTATGAATGAAACATGCTTGCAATGACAATTAGAGATCATAGCTGCTTATGCCATGCTTAATTAGCTGAGAGTTTATAATGGTCTATCTTGCGTGCCAACATGATATTAAAATGGTTGTGATGTGGTATGATAGGGTTGTATCCTCCTTTGAACGATTCAAGTGGTCTGACTTGGCACATGTTCACGCATGTAGTTGAAACAAATCAACATAGCCTCCACGATATTTATGTTCATGGTGATTTATATCCTACTCATGCTTGCATTCACTGTTGATTAATTTTAATGCATGTCCATGACTGTTGTCGCTCTCTAGCTGGTCGCTTCCCAGTCTCTTTCTAGCCTTCACCTGTACTAAGCGCGAATACTGCTTGTGCATCCACTTCCATAAACCCCAAAGTTATTCCATATGAGTCCACCATACCTTCCTATATGCGGTATTTACCTGCCGTTCCAAGTAAATTTGTATGTGCCAAACTCTAAATCTTCAAATGAAATTCTGTTTTGTATGCTTGAACATCTCATGTATCAACTAGGGTTGTCTATATCTTCCATGCTAGGTGGGTTATTCTCACTATGAGTGGACTCCGCTCATCATTCATGAGAAAATGGCCGGTAACCGGGATGCCCAGTCCCATGCTCAAAATCATAATAATTAAACAAAACTCCCCCAGGGTTGTTGCTGGTTTGGATGGTACCCGTTGTTTCGGGCTAGCCGTGGAGTGTGCTTGTTGGTGGTTGAGGGAGTATAAACTTTACCATTCTGTTTGGGAACCGCCTATAATGTGCGTAGCATGGGAGATATCGAGATTCTTGGTTGTTATGTTGACAATGAAAGTATACCGCTCAAAATGTTGTTAATCTCTATTTAAAATCGAGCTCTAGCACCTCTACAAATCCTTGCTTCCCTCTGCGAAGGGCATATCTATTTATTTTTATGCTGACTCATCATCCTCTTAGAAAAGAGCACCAGTAGGAGAGCACCTATGTCATTTGCATGTATTACTATTAATTTGCATTGAGTATGATCATGACTGGATCTCTTTTACCATGAATTACAATGTCTAGTCAGTCCTTGATCCTTAAAGGTGCTCTGCATTTATGTTTTGCGGTCTCAGAAAGGGCTAGCGAGATACCATCTTGTTATATCATATCATGATTGTTTTGATAAAGTGTTGTCATCCGAGGTTTATTATTATTGCTCGCTAGTTGATTATGCCATTGATGTGAGTAGACATGAGACCTGAGAGTTATTGTGAATGTGGTTAGTTCATGATCATTGCTGAAAACCTGAATGCTGACTTACATATTTACAACAACAAGAGCAAATAGAGTTTGTCAAAGTTTTTCTTTATCACTTTCAGTTTATTAACTGAATTGCTTAAGGACAAGCAAAGGTTTAAGCTTGGGGGAGTTGATACATCTCCAACGTATCTACTTTTCCAAACACTTTTGCCCTTGTTTTGGACTCTAACTTGCATGTTTTGAAAGGAACTAACTCGGACTATCGCTGTTCTCAGCAGAATTGCCATGGTGTTGTTTTTGTGAAGAAATAAAAAGTTCTCGGAATGACCTGAAAATTTACGGAAAATTATTTTGGAAAATATAAAAAATACTTGCGGGAAGATCCCGACCAGGGGGCCCACACCCTATCCACGAGGGTGGGGAGCGCGCCCCCTGCCTCGTGGCCCCCCTCACGCTCCACCGACGTATCTCCAGACCCCATATATTCACTTCCGGGGAGAAAAAAATCGAAGAGGAAGAATTATCGTGTTTTACGATACGGAGCCGCTGCCAAGCCCTAATCTCTCTCGGGAGGGCTGATCTGGAGTCCGTTCGTGGCTACGAAGAGTGGAGATCACCGCCATCGTCATCATCAACCTTCCTCCATCACCAATTCCATGATGCTCACCGCCGTGTGTGAGTAATTCCATCATAGGCTTGCTGGACGGTGATGGGTTGGATGAGATCTATCATGTAATCGAGTTAGTTTTGTTAGGGTTTGATCCCTAGTATCCACTATGTTTTGAGATTGATGTTGCTATGACTTTGCTATGCTTAATGCTTGTCACTAGGGCCCGAGTGCCATGATTTCAGATCTGAACCTATTATGTTTTCATGAATATATGTGTGTTCTTGATCCTATCTTGCAAGTATATAGTCACCTACTATGTGTTATGATCCGGCAACCCCGAAGTGACAATAATCGAGACCACTCCCGGTGATGACCTTAGTTTGAGGAGTTCATGTATTCACTAGGTGTTAATGCTTTGGTCCGGTACTCTATTAAAAGGAGGCCTTAATATCCCTTAGTTTCCAATAGGACCCCGCTGCCACGGGAGGGTAGGACAAAAGATGTCATGCAAGTTCTTTTCCATAAGCACGTATGACTATATTTGGAATACATGCCTACATTACATTGATGAACTGGAGTTAGTTCTGTGTCACCCTAGGTTAGAACTTCTACATGATGAATTGCATCCGACATAATTCCCCATCACCGATCCAATGCCTACGAGCTTTTCACATATTGCTTGTTGCTTATTTACTTTTCCATTGCTACTATTACAAAAACTACAAAAACATTATCGTTACCTTTGTTACAGCCACCGCTACTATCATATTACTTTTCTACTAAACTACCTTGCTGCAGATACTAAGTTTCCAGGAGTGGTTGAATTGACAACTCAGCTGCTAATACTTAAGAGTATTCTTTGGCTCCCCTTGTGTCTAATCAATAAATTTGGGTTGAATACTTTACCCTCGAAAACTGTTGCGATCCCCTACACTTGTGGGTTATCAGAGCCAACTATCGAAAGATTCGCTTGAATGCCACAAAGTGACTTTCCTTAGGTGAGGCTTGAAATCGTGCACACATTCCCACACTCAACATGATATCCGGTCTAGATGCACATAGGTAAAGTAAGGATCCAATCATAGAACGATATACCTTTTGATCCACCGCTTTACCATCGGGGTCAATGTCAAGTTGGAACTTGGTAGGCATTGGAGTAGTAGCCGGCTTGACATCACTTATATTGAACCTCTTGAGCATGTCTTGATTGTATTTGGCTTGTTTGATGAAGATTCCTTCTCTTCTTTGTTTGATCTCGAACCCAAGGAAGAACTTCAAATCTCCCATCATGGACATCTCAAACTCCACGGTCATAAGTGCGGCAAACTCATCATTGAAAGCTTTGTTAGGTGAACCAAAGATAATATCATCAACATATAGTTGGCATACAAACAACTCACCTTTGACCTTCTTAGTAAAAAGAGTGGGGTCAATTTTCCCAATTTCAAACCCACGATCTTGCAACCACTCGGTAAGATGCTCATACCACACATGTGGGGCTTGTTTAAGGCCACAGAGCGCCTTATCGAGTTGATACACATGGTTGGGGAACTTAAGATCCTCGAACCCCGGGGGTTGTTCGATGTATACCAACTCATTAAGAGGACCATTTAGAAAATCACTTTTCACATCCATTTGTTGCAATTTAAAGTTATGATGAGAAGCATAGGCAAGCAACAAACGTATAGATTCAAGGCGAGCAACGGGGGCAAAGGTTTCACCGTAGTCGATACCCTCGACTTGGGAGTAGCCTTGAGCCACCAAACGAGCCTTTTGCGGATGACAATTCCATGAGCATCTTGCTTGTTCTTGAAGATCCACTTGTTTTCAATGACATTATGGTTCTCCTTCGGACTTGGCACCAGACACCACACTTTGTTGCGCTCGAAGTTATGGAGTTCTTCATGCATGGCATTGAGCCAATCGGGGTCTTCGAGCGCCTCATAGACCTTTTGAGGTTCAACACAAGAGACAAACGCTTGATGAGCACAATAATTTGCTAATTGTCTACAAGTGCTTGCCCCCTTTGTGATGCTTCCAATTATATTCTCCATGTGATGCTCTCTAGAAGCGAGCGTGGAAGCAACTTTCGCAGCATGACACTCCAATTGTTCTTCTAGTGAAAGTTGAGGAGCAATGAGTTCATCATCTTGAGCGTCGTCATGAGCTTGATCTTGATCTTGAGCTCTCTCTTGATCTTGAACATGCTCGGGAGATGGAACTTGACCTTGTGCATCACTTGGTGGATCACCACCGTCTTGTGGTTGATCTTGCACTTGGCCTTGTTCATCGGGTTGAGGGTCTTCACTTTGTTCTTTGAAAGCATGTGGGTCTTGGTTTGGTGATGGTTCTACTTGAGTGGAACATTGTCCTTCTCCTTCGGCTACAAGGGGTTCCTCAACGGGTAGGAAATGACTAACACCCATTCTTCTTATGGCTTGAGGAGGAATTTCACCACCTACATCACAAGTACCACTTTGCTCCACTTGGGAGCCGTTATTCTCATCAAACTCTACGTTACATGTCTCCTCAATGAGTCCATTGGACTTGTTGAGGACACGGTAAGCATGAGAGTTTGTAGCATAACCAACAAATATGCCCTCATGAGCTTTAGCTTCAAATTTAGACAAACGAACACCTTTCTTAAGAATGAAACACTTACAACCGAACACCCGGAAGTATTTGAGATTGGGCTTGTTACCGGTAAGTATCTCATATGGAGTCTTGTTCAAGCCTTTGCGGAGATAGAGCCGATTGGATGCAAGACAAGCGGTGTTGATGGCTTCGGCCCAAAAGTTGTACGGAGACTTGAACTCCGCCATCATGGTCCTTGCTGTGTCCATCAATGTCCGGTTCTTTCTCTCCGCCACACCATTTTGTTGAGGGGTATAAGGCGCGGAATATTGATGCTTGATCCCCTCATCACTAAGAAACTCATCGAAGGTGTAATTCTTGAACTCAGTGCCGTTGTCACTTCAAATCGTCAAGATCTTTGCATCATGTTGTCGTTGAGTTTCATTTGCAAAGTTGATGACAGTTTGTTGGATCTCACTCTTCCTCTTGAAGAAGTATACCCATGTGTATCTTGAATAATCATCAACAATCACCAAGCAATACTTTCTACCCCCAAGACTATCAAAGGATGGAGGCCCAAAGAGATCCATGTGGAGGAGCTCTAACGGTCTTTTTGGTAGATGATAGTCGTGGGAGGGTGAGACTTCTCATGTAACTTTCCTTCAATACAAGCACTGCAAGCACAATCTTTGGCAAAACTAACATTTGTTAGTCCACGGACATGGTCCCCATTGAGAAGACTTTGCAAATATCTAATATTGACGTGGGCTAACCGGCGATGCCAAAGCCATCCCACATCAACTTTAGCCATTAGGCAAGTCGCGGTCTTAGTGGGTCGCTCCGAGAAGTTAACCACATAGAGACCGTTCTCGACATGCCCAACAAAGGCTACTTTAAGAGTCTTGCTCCACAAGAGGGCCATGGTATTGATATCAAATAAAGTGGCAAAGCCCATAAGTGCAAGTTGATGAACTGAAAGTAAATTGTATGCAAAGGACTCAACAAGCATGACTTTCTCGGTCATGAGATCATGAGAAACGACAACCTTGCCAAGCCCCAATACCTTAGAAGATGAAGCATCACCCCATTCGACATTGGTGGCCATAGTTGAACCTTGGTGCACGTCCACCACCAAGTCTTTGCTTCCGGTCATATGATTTGTGACTCCACTATCGAGGAACCATGATTCCCCACCGGAAGCAAACTCCTACAAGAGATCAATGCTTGGATTTAGGTACCCATTTTGTAATGGGTCCTTTGAGGTTAGTAACAAGGGTCTTAGGAACCCAAATAGACAATTCAATGTACTCATAAGAAGAACCAACAAATTTAGCAAAAATATGTCCATCACTAGCATGACATAGAACATAAGAAGGGTTAAAGTCGCCGGCTTTGTCGGAAGGAGTGGTAGTGTTTTTCTTGACTCCACCACTCTGCACAATGTTCTTATTCTTCTTAGGAGTACCTTCTCCCTCCTTTACAAAGGTTTGCTTTAGAGGAGGGGGTTGCTTGGTCTTGTCGTTCTTCTTCTTCTGAGGCTTGGGAGCAAACCCAATTCCTTCATTTGCCACAACTTCCTTTTGATTTCTCAAAAGATCATTGAGGTTATTCTCACCTTGTATGCACGACACAAGGCCTTTCTCAAGTTGCTTCTTCAACTTGACATTCTCTTCGACAAGATGCACATGCTCGCAACATAGGTTAGTAGCATTTGCATTATCAATTAAGACCACGTGAGGGAAGGTAGCTTTCTCCTTGGTTAGCGAAACTTGAAGTTGATCATGAGACTCTTTGAGGCTAGCATGTACACTCTTCAAGACCTTGTGAGCCTTGTCAAGCGTAACAAACTCCTCCTTGAGTCTAGCATGGTCAACCACAAGCTTTTCCTTCTCAGAATTGAGCACATGAGAGACAACTAAAGCATGATCGAGATCTTTCTTTAATTTAGCATGATCATCGTTGTGTGACTCCTTAAGAGCCAAACGAAGACCACCCTCTTCCTCAACAGCATTAGAGAGATCCGATATCTCATCGGCATAGTCTCGACTATGACCCTCCATTTTAGAAATGGTCTCCTGATACGTCCAAAACGTATCTATAATTTCTGCTTCCTCCATGCCTCTTTTGTGTGATATTGCTATGATATTTATGCACTTCCATACACTTTTGATCATATTTGGACTAACCTATTAACTCAGTGCACCCCACTGCCAGTTTCTGTTTTCTGTTGTTTTTGTATTTCAGGTTTTCCAATTACGTAAATTGCCAGAAAAATTTCGGGAAAAATATATAAAAAATCAGCGTTCCGGAAGCTGACATGCGGACAAAGTAGGGACAGAGGGGGGCCACAGGGGCTCCAGGCGCCCTGTGGGCGCGACCCCCCTCCTGGCCGCCGCGCCAGGCCGCGTGGGCCCCCTTAGCTCCCCTAGCGACCCCCTTTGGCATATATTTAACACCCGTCGCGGAAACCCTGATTCCGGACCCCTTTTCTCCAGAAGCTATTCCAATCTCCGCCGCCATCGCCACCAAGTTTCGGGGGACCAGAATTCCTGTGCCGGCACCCTGCCGGGACGGGGAAGTGCCCCGGATTCATCTCCATCGATGTTGCTTCCTCCCTCCATGATGTGGGAGTAGTTCCTCCTCGGGGCTGAGGTTTTCTACTAGTAGCTATGTGGTCAATTCTCTCTCCCATGATGTGATCTTCGTTGTGATCATAGGCTATGTTAATCTAGGGTGATCCCATGATATTTCCCCTTCCTCTATGTATTGGATTCATGTACTCACTTGTCTTTATCTAGTATAGTCTCCGAGACCAAGGTGATAGCGGTCTATTGGACATAGATTAGAAGAATATTTTCATGAATGATTTCCTCTTTTGTGTGTGGATTGAAGATTGATAGTCTCTTGGTGCTTGTCTTTGACTATCCTTGAGATATGTTGTGGTGATTGTGGTACTCTCTTTGGATGGCCGCGGTGACATTGGGAAATCCATAGGTTGAGAACTACGAACTTTGAGGTGTGCTTTTGTAGCCCTACATAATTCTCGTCCTCTCTTGACCACAAAGGAATGACCTCCGAGTGCGTCCCCCTTGCATGTTTTATGGGAAATATCATGTGATTCGATTATGTTAATGTTGTTGGGAGTTGCCACTAGTGAAAGTATGAAGCCTAGGCCTTGTTTCCACCATTGCAATACCATTTGTGCTCACGTTTACCACTTGTTTGCTTGCTGCACTTTTTATTACAGATTTATATTACTTTGCTTTGCCACTCCTATCATCCATATTTTACCATCTCTTCGCCGAACTAGTGCACCTATACATCTGACAAGTGTATTAGGTGTGTTGGGGACACAAGAGACTTCTTGTATCTTGATTGCAGGGTTGCTTGAAAGGGGTACGTTCAACCTCCACTTCCCTGAGTTCGATAAACCTTGGGTTACTCACTTAAGGGAAATTTGCTGCTGTCCTACAAACCTCTGCTCTTGGAGGCCCAACACTGTCTACGGGAATAGAAGCGTGTAGTAGACATCAAGTTATTTCTGGCGCCGTTGTCGGGGAAGTGAGTGTTTGAAGGTATATCTTTAGATCTTGCAATCAAATCTTTTCGTTTCTTGTTTTTAGTTTCACTAGTTATGTTTATGGAAAACCGCGCTCTTAGTTCGCTGCTTGGGGAAGGCCGCTTTACCACACCCGTGGTAGAGAAGTCTCCTCCACCTACTGAATGTATCCCGTTCCGAATACCACTTGGGATAATTGAAATAATTAGGAATGATTGTTATGATGGGACAGTCAATCCTAGTATTCATCTGTTGAAACTTACAGAACTTTGTGAGTTGTTTAAGATTTCAGGTTTGACAAGAGATGGAGTCATGAGGAAATTATTTGCCTTGTCACTGAAAGGAAAAGCATTGGAATGGTATAGGCTACTAGATGACTCTCACCTGCTGGATTGGGAAGAGATCCAGTCTCTCTTTTACTCAAAGTTTTACCCTCTTCATGAAGTCCATGAGAATAGGAATTATGTTTATAATTTCTATCCTCATGACGGAGAGAGCATAGCTCAAGCTTGGGGGAGACTGAAAACATTAATGCTAAAATGTCCTAACCATGGGCTCCCCAAAGATATGATTATTACTAATTTCTATTCGAGGCTCTCTCGATAGGATAAAGATTTGCTCGATGCTTCCTCTATGGGTTCTTTCACAAACGAAAAGATTGATGCTAAATGGGAACTCCTTGAAAGAATTCAACGCAACACTGAAAATTGGGAGATCGACAAAGGTAAAGAGTCAGGTATAATTTATGAGTATGATTGCATTAAGTCCTTTGTTGAAACTACAAGTTTTAATAAGTTTAGTGCTAAGTTTGGGCTTGATTCTCAACTCCTTGTTGATTTCCTCAAATCTTTTGCTTCACATCTTAATATGCCTAAGGAGGATTGGATCAAGCATCATGAACCTTTTAAAGAGATTTGCAAAGAAAATGAAATTGTTCATGATGATTGCAACATGCATGATCCAATTCCTAAAAATGAAGTTTTTATATAAGCATGTTAATTTTTGTGGAGTGGATAGACCTTGTGAAAGGCCTATGATTGAAGAAGAAAAGTATTGTAAGCAACATAAGCATGAAAGAACAATCACTTGGGTCAGAGATTTAAATGAAATTGCTAGAGAATTGTGTGACCTTTATCCTTTTACTTGTGAACTTTGCTGTATAGAGGGTCACTTTAATTTTCAATGCATGCACTTTCAAAACATAACTGTTAACCAGTTATGTGATAACATGATCACCTCTGATCTTTATGATGAGCTTATGTTATTTTTGATGTGTGAAGAGTTATCAGAAAAGACTTCTTGGCTAGATGTTAATGCCATAGGAATAAAAAACACTTTGCAAAATTTCCATCTCTATTGTGTTGTTAATTGCCATGAAAATGATTACATAAGTAAGATTAGAAAGGAGGGAACTTTACCGAAGTATAAAAATGTCTCTTATATTTCTGCTAATAAAAAGGAGAGTTTCTCCCAAGTTTCCCCTATTGTTTCTAATGATAAACCAGGATATGTGGAGAAGCTTCATCTCCAACCACTCCCTCCTAAGGTGAAGAAGAAGAAAAAGAAGAGGAGGAGGAAGAGGAGCAAGAAGGAAGAAGAATGGGTATCAACCTGGCCTGAGCATATTCCTCCCATCAACTTTTATCCTAACGGTTGTAAGTTTAAAGAAGAAGGTGAAGTTTATTGCCTTAATTATCATCTTGATGATACGTCCGTAGGTACTATTGAAGATGATTTTGATTATGATATGCATGTTACTTATTGTGATTGGGAAAATGATGATAATGCTACTTATGATCTTGAAAATCTTTTTGGTACCAACTCTGAAAGTGATGATATGGAAAGCTCTAAGCTTGGGGATGATAGGATTGCAAATCCTTTACCCACTAGTGATGTGATAATTGATAATTCTTTTGCTAGTAAGAATAAAGACAACATGTTTACAAATATAGTTGCTAGCAATGATAATGCTCTTCTCTACTATGATGTTGTTATAACTCCAATCTATAGTGATTATAAAGGTACCTATGACATAAGGAGAAATTATCCTTATGAAACTTGTCATAATCATGGAGGGAACTACTCCCTTGTTGAACACCATCTTCCTAATACACAATTAATCTATAGTGTTCAAGTTGTTTATGATAATCCTACTCCCACTATTACCAATGAGAAAGATTATGCTTATGTGGAGAGTAAGAGTACCTTTTTGCATGTGGATCATGGTAACAATGCTTTATGTGAAGCTTATATTGTTGAGTTTATTCGTGATCCCACTGAAAATTATTATGAGAAGGGAACATATGCTTATAGATATTTCAATAATGTCAAGTTCCCTCTCTTTATGTTGAAGGTTTTGAAGTTGCACTTGTTTTGTCTTCCTATGCTTATTGCTTTGTGCTTCAATGAATTATTCTATTGCAATATTCCTATGCATAGGAAGCATGTTAGGCTTAAATGTATTTGGTATTTTCTTCTTGATGCTCTCTTTTGTTCTTCAACTCTTATTCCTACGAGAGCATCATTAAAGTCTTAAGCCTATCTTTATGGCTATAAAGAAAGAGCTCTAGGGAGACAACCCTTGTTATCTTTGATTTCAGTTTTTTCTTTCAGTTTTTAGTGGTCTTGATGTTTGTTACTACTGTAGCAACATCATTGTATCTTTATTTTTCAGCTTTGTGCCAAGTTTAGCCTCCGATTGCAAGAAAGTTCAAAAGTTGTGACGTGCAGTCCAGAAAACAGCATCTGTCCTTGGACAGAAAATTTCGTATAGAATCACCAGATCATCTTTTTGGTCTGAATTGTTTCGACAGCGTGCTCTATACAATTGGCTTTCGGGCGTCTGTTCTGAGTTTTTTGATTTGAGTTGCAGAAGTGCCCCGAAAACAATTATTTACTACCTGCTGGTCTGTTTTTCACAGATTATGTCCTGTTTTGCCTCTTCTTCGTTTTGCAAACCTTGAGCTTGCTTTTTCTTTGCAAAAACCTTTTGGCAATCTTGAGAAACAGTAGACCTTCAAGATTATCTTTATTTCCAGCAAGGAAAAATTATTTTATTATGGGTACTAACCTCGCTAATCAGATTATGATGAGTTATGTATGAAGGGATTTTTCAAGTGTGTGAGGGAAGATGATAAAAAGATTCAGGAGTGTCAAACGCTCAAGCTTGGGGATGCCCCCGTGCACCCCCAAGAAATATTCAAGAAGACTCAATCGTCTAAGCTTGGGGATGCCCCCATGCATCCCCTTCTCCATCAACAATTATCAGTTCGTCTTTCGTTCCACTATATTTTAATCACTTCATGTGTTATGTGCTATTCTTGGAGCGTCTTGCTTTTAGTTTCCTTTTAGTTTTCTTTAGCTTTGCTTGCTTTTCATAACGAGTTGGAACCCATATTTCTTTGTGTGGGAGAGAAACACGCTCCACTTCAACCTAGAACATAACATGGGATTTTCATGTTTATCTTTGCTGTGTATGTTCTTTGTCTTTCAATAGCTACTGTCATGTTTAGCTCTTAGTTTTCATGCTTTTCTTTTTAAAGAGCTTTTGTTTAGTTGGTTGCTGGAACTCTCTTGAGTTATCATGCTTATCTTGTTAAGAGAGTTGGCTTCTGTTGCACTGGTTGATATGTCTATGATAAAAATACTATGTGCATAATGGTGCTTAGTAGTTCATGTTTTCTTATGGTTAGTCTCAAATAGCTGGGGGTTTCTTAATGTGTTATTGAAGTACCAACATGATTTGTTTGCCTATGATGTGGTATGGTTTAGTGATATCTTCCTCCAAGAATTTATTTTGATTGACTTGGCATATGCTCACGCATATTTAAGACTGTAAAGAAAGTCTATCAAGCCTTGATGATCTTTAACTTCTAAGTAGCGATATAACTTCCATGCCCGATTCAATGTTGCTTTGTCGCTCTGCATGATTATGGCCGTCATTGCTCTCTTAGTTGGTCGCTCCCAGTCTTTTGCTAACCTTCGCCTGTACTAAGCGGACTGACTGCTTGTGCATCCAAAATCCTTTAAACCAGTTATGCCATATGAGTCCACCATACCTTCCTATACATGGTATTTACTTGCCATTCCTAACGAAGACTGTCTTGTACCATCTCGAAATTAATCAAAAAAGCATTTCTCTTTTGTGCCTCTGTTTTAGCTCATGAGGAAGTAGTAGTTAATTCATGATCTTTTTAAGTTGGACAAGCTTCACCCCTGGATTGCATGTCTAATGTGCAAACCCCTAATACGAGAAGGAACTGGCAAAGAGTGCGCCCGGCTCATTAAAAAATATATAACAAACAAACCCTCCTTCACGATTTGTTCATGAGAAATCAGAAAACTTTGGCAGTGATAAACAAAGGAGATTAAGGGGATGTGATCGTCCTCGTGCGGGAGCCGTTCCTCGAAACTTGTCCAGCTCAAGAAGTAATTGGGTTATCTACTAGCATTCGTTGATGAAATATGCATCTCTAAAAAATAATTTTTACTTCTGTTTTAAAAACCAAGAGCTCTCGTACATGTTTAGTTTTTGTTTCCGACCACGGGTTTTCAACCTTGCCAACAAAAGCCACGGTTCGAGAGTCTCCACCTTCTTTCTTTAAAGCACCAACTATTGAGAGCATGATTGTCATTCTGAGTATAATGTGCATTGTCCCAAAGTACCATTGTCTTCTGCATGATTATGATATCGTTTATTCTGAAATCATTGTATCTAGTCATCACTTAAACTTCGGAGGTGCCCTTGCATTTATGTTTTGCTTCACTAAAGGGGGCAAGCGAGGTATCACTTTGTCATGTTTGCACACCATGCTCACTACAAATCTATTGAGTGTTTCAGTATCATATTGTAAAACTTTCAGTTCTTTGTGATATTCTCATGAGGCAACTTAATTACTACAGATTCATTATCTCAGTAAGCATTTGTCATGTGACTGTGAAAAGTACTTATATGGTTAATAGCATGTCACCACAGAAATTATGCTTGTTATCATTTACCTACTCGAGGACGAGCAGGAATTAAGCTTGGGGATGTTGATATGTCCAAAACGTATCTATAATTTCTGCTTGCTCCATGCCTCTTTTGTGTGATATTGCTATGATATTTATGCACTTCCATACACTTTTGATCATATTTGGACTAACCTATTAACTCAGTGCACCCCAGTGCCAGTTTTTGTTTTCTGTTGTTTTTGTATTTCAGGTTTTCCCATTACGTAAATTGCCAGAAAAATTCCGGGAAAAATATATAAAAAATCAGCGTTCCGGAAGCTTCCATGCGGCCAAAGTAGGGCCAGAGGGGGGCCACAGGGGCTCCAGGCGCCCTGTGGGCGCAGCCCCCCTCCTGGCGCCGCGCCAGGCCGCGTGGGCCCCCCTTAGCTCCCCTGGCGACCCCCTTTGGCATATATTTAACACCCGTCGCGGAAACCCTGATTCCGGACCCCTTTTCCCCAGAAGCTATTCCGATCTCCGCCGCCATCGCCACCAAGTTTCGGGGGACCAGAATTCCTGTGCCGGCACCCTGCCGGGACGGGGAAGTGCCCCCGGATTCATCTCCATCGACGTTGCTTCCTCCCTCCATGATGCGGGAGTAGTTCCTTCTCGGGGCTGAGGTTTTCTACCAGTAGCTATGTGGTCAATTCTCTCTCCCATGATGTGATCTTCGTTGTGATCATAGTCTATGTTAATCTAGGGTGATCCCATGATATTTACCCTTCCTCTATGTATTGGATTGATGTACTCACTTGTATTTATCTAGTATAATCTCCGAGACCAAGGTGACAGCGGTCTATTGGACATAGATTAGAAGAATATTTTCATGAATGATTTCCTCTTTTGTGTGTGGATTGAAGATTGAGAGTCTCTTGGTGCTTGTCTTTGACTATCCTTGAGATATGTTGTGGTGATTGTGGTACTCTCTTTGGATGGCCGCGGTGACATTGGGAAATCCATAGGTTGAGAACTACGAACTTTGAGGTGTGCTTTTGTAGCCCTACATAATTCTCGTCCTCTCTTGACCACAAAGGAATGACCTCCGAGTGCGTCCCCCTTGCATGTTTTATGGGAAATATCATGTGATTCGATTATGTTAATGTTGTTGGGAGTTTCCACTAGTGAAAGTATGAAGCCTAGGCCTTGTTTCCACCATTGCAATACCATTTGTGCTCACGTTTACCACTTGTTTGCTTGCTGCACTTTTTATTACAGATTTATATTACTTTGCTTTGCCACTCCTATCATCCATATTTTACCATCTCTTCGCCGAACTAGTGCACCTATACATCTGACAAGTGTATTAGGTGTGTTGGGGACACAAGAGACTTCTTGTATCTTGATTGCAGGGTTGCTTGAAAGGGGGTACGTTCAACCTCCACTTCCCTGAGTTCGATAAACCTTGGGTTACTCACTTAAGGGAAATTTGCTGCTGTCCTACAAACCTCTGCTCTTGGAGGCCCAACACTGTCTACGGGAATAGAAGCGTGTAGTAGACATCATCTCCTCGTGAGCCTCGATCATGTCATTGGCTTCACCGAGTTGTTCCAAGAGAGCAACGAAGTGCTTCTTGGGTTTGCGCTTGAGTTTACTCATAAACAACTCAAATTCATTTTCCTCCTCCTCCGCCCCATCACTCTCATCAATACAATCCGTCAATGAAGGATTAGAAGTGATGGTAGAATTGATGTTGGGGGTTACCTTGTTGGTGGCCTTAGCCATGAGACACTTGGCAATGATGTTCTCATTTGGTGAGTTGAAGAGGGATGATCGTGGAGTTGTTGCAGTAGCAACGGTGGCCATAGCAACCATCTCATCATCTTCTTCATCATCGTCATCCTCATCATATTCATCTTGGGCCACCAATCCTTTCGGAGGAGTCTTCTTGATGAAGTTGTTGTTGTTGGGATAAGACTTGGCCTTGTCCTTTCGGATAAGCTTGCCTCCATTGTCTTCTCTTTTCACATATGGGCAATCCACAAAAAGTGACTCACATTACCACAATTGTAGCACGTTCTCACTCGTTGTTTGCCCTTGAGGCCACATGAGTTGTTCTTGTTGAAGTTGGGCCTAGAATTCTTCTTCTTGCCCCAAAATTGCCATGACGCTAGAGCCATGTGCTCATGGTGAGCATATTTTGTGTCCTCGAGGCAACTCTCATATTCATCCCCTTCATCCTCATCTTCCACACAAGCCTTGGCCTTCAAAGCAAGGTTGGGCTTCTTTGATCGTTGAGCCCGCAACACCGTATTATCGGCGGTCTTATCCAAGATCCTCATGGCAACGAACTCATCCAACACTTCACTTGAGAACAAAGTGTGGAAGTTCGGTCGTTGGCGGATGACGGAGGACATGGCCTTGTGATAAGGCATCATGGCCTTGAGAAACTTGCGCTTGATCCAATTGTCATCCGTATCCTTGCTCCCATGATCTCGAAGTGAGACCGCAAGAGTGGTTAATCTCCGATAAAGTTCACAGGGATCTTCATCTTCAATCATGGCAAACTCATCGGCTTCATCTTGCACAACTTCATAATTTGAGCGATGAATGCTTGCGCTTCCCTTGTACAAGGAACCAACATGCTCCCATGCTTCCTTGGCCACAGAGAAGGGTCGAAGATGTGCAATGTCTTCGGGAGGGATAGCCTCTTGAAGAATGCAAAGAACGGACTCGTTGAATTGATGATCCGCAGATTCTCTTGGAGTTAGGTTGTAAGGATCATGTGGGTAAAAACCTCGCTCAATAATTCTCCAAAGATTAGTAGAACAATGTTTTAAATGACGTTTAAAACGAAATGTCCAAGTAGCAAAATCAGAACTTTTCACAAACTTAGGAGGAGGACCAACCGAGTTTAAATGCGGAGTAGGAACGGGTCCTCCATAATTGATGGGAGGATCGGAGTGGGAAAAAATGCCACTCCCATTCTTAGTTACCGGGACTTGCTCACTACTAGCTTCTCCCTTGTCCAGAATAGCATCCGACACGTTGGTAGCGGGACGAACCACTTCCAAAGGTGCGGTGGATAATTTAAGTCCCTCAAGAAATTCTTTGAACATGCCTTTGATCTCGGTCGTCAATGAGTCTTTCAATGTGTCCAAAGCCACATTAAACTCTTCACGAGAGACCGAGGTTCCCCCATCGGACGTAGGCAAGGACAGAGTTCCACCGGAGTGTCCCTCCATCTCGACTACGTTGTCACCCATGCTCTTTGGACGGTAAAGTCCTTAATAAAGAGACGAGGCTCTGATACCAATTGAAAGGATCAATATGGTTGACTAGAGAGGGGGGGGTGAATAGGCAACTAACATTTTTTAGCTTTTCTTGACCAAATTAAACTTAGCAACAATATAGGTTGTCTAGATATGCAACTAGGTGAGAAACCTATATGATAAGATAATACTAAGCACACAAGAAAGCACAAGAGATAAACACAATAAAGCTTGCACAAGTAAAGGTAAGAAATAATCGAAAGTGGAGCCGGTGAAGACGAGGATGTGTTACCGAAGTTCCTTCCCTTTGAGAGGAAGTACGTCTCTGTTGGAGTGGTGTGGAGGCACAACCGCACAATGCTCCCCAAGAAGCCACTAGGGCCACCGTATTCTCCTCACGCCCTCACACAATGCGAGATGCTGTGATTCCACTATTGGTGACCTTGAAGGCGGCGACCGAACCTTTAAAATCAAGGTTGGGGCTTTCTCCACAACTGAATTGGAGGCTCCCAACGAAACCACGGAGCTTCACCACAATGGATATGGCTCCGAGGTGACCTCAACCGTCCAGGATGCTCAAACACCCAAGAGTAACAAGATCCACTAGGGATTAGTGGGGGAATCAAATTTCTCTTGGTGGAAGTGTAGATCTGGGCCTTCTCAACTAATCCCTAGAGAATCAACAAGTTTGATTGGCTAGGGAGAGAGATCGGGCGAAAATAAGCTTTTGGAGCAACAATGGAGCTTGGGGGAGAAGAGGTAGGTTTTCTAGAGGAAGAAGAACCCTTTATATAGTAGTGGAGAAGAGTGAACTGTTACCCCCTTATCTACCCGCACAGAGCGGTACTACCGCTTGGGCGGAGCGGTACTACCACTGGTGCCAGCGGTACTCCCGCGACCCCCAGTGGTACTACCGCACTGTGTTAGGGACGAGGCACGGAGGGAAGGATCGGTGGTAGCCGCGGTGGTGGCAGCGGTACTACCGCTGCTGCTACCGTTGCTACTACCGTAGAACCCGACACGAGAAATACTAGCCTCGAATCGACGCGGAGGTGATGCCTAGCCGCGACGGTACTGCCGCGTATACACCCAAGCGATACTACCACGATCCTTCAGCAGTACTACCGCTTGGAGTGTATAAGCGGTACTACCGCCCCGGCTGCGGTACTACCGCGCCCAACAGAAAAGCTCACCACAGAAAGATGTGGAGAACCCCAAGGAAAGGAGAGACGATGAGGGTGCCGAAATTGAGTGTACGTGTTGATTCCACCCTGGCCTTTCCAATGCGGACCCCCCTTGATACTATGGTGTCTCCTACGACTCAAGTCCACCAAAACAAAAGCCTAGGAAGACGACACATCTTGAGCTAAAAACTCGAAGGGAAGAAGATCGTCTCGTGTCACTGGATTCATATTTGAAATACTTAGCACACACGATTAATCCGCAAAACGCATTGTTATCAATCACCAAAACCACATAGGAAGGGACATGCCCTTTTCAGAGCGTGAAGTGAAACAAGGAACACCAAAATTCTATTGTTAGCTCGAGCTCAAGTGAAACAAGGAACATCAAATTCTATTGTTAAGTCCTAATAAAATAAAATAAAATTTTAAAAATATGAATTTCTTCCGTGCCAAATTAAACACTTGTTATGAGTGTTTACGAAGTTTCATCGTGAAAGTCATGAAGAAGAAAAAATGATGCTCCCGAAGTGCCATTTCTAAAGCATTTTGAAGTGACATTTTTTTTGCAGTGACTTCCATGAATATTACTCCATGATGAAATTTTGCAAGCACTCAATTTTTTTTTCAAAGTTTATAAAAAATTCAAAATTGTTTGTTTTTACTTTTTCCCGAATTTATTGCTCATTGCAAGCTCGTTTGTGTTTGGGAGGAGTTGTGGACTTTCCACGTACGTATCTTCTAGTTCCAGTTTGAAGGCCTCAATTCAAAAATCTCATAAAACCAAGATAGATGGCGAATGCTTGAATAATTTTTATAGTTTGCATAAATAGTCAATTAATGCACACATTTTCCTCAAAATATTGTGTTTACCAATGCATTACTTTCACTGCATGCGTGCCTGATCAATAAATGACCAATGAATTTTCTCTTAATCCTCGCATCCATTGATTTAATCTATTTCGAAAATATGAGATGAGGATAATAAAGCATATTAGGTTTAGACAATTGGGTTGGATCAATCGCACAACCCAAAGGGGTGTGTAGGTTTATATTTATACGGGGACTTACATTGTACAAATGCATGACATGTTACGTAAGCTACAAGTCTAATAAAGTACTACCTCCATCTTGGTATATAAGTCATTCGCGTAGTTCTAGGTCGACAATTTAACTATCTAAATATGTATTATATGTGACAAAAAATATATATTTAGAAACTACAACAGTATAGAAATCTAGTGATATACTACTTTTCATGATATATAATTTCTCAAATCGATGAACTAGAAATATGCGAATGACTTATACATCGAGACGGAGGGAGTAAGATTTAATAAAACATAAAATGTGATTTTTTTATAGGCAAGCATGGTAAACTTAGTGATCGTACTCCCAAGGAGAGTACTATTCGACATTAAAGGCATAAGAGCATCTCCAACAGGCGCGCAAAAAGGCGCGCGCGCGCTAAACTGGCGATTTCGCCCGCGCGGGACAGAATTCCGCGCTCCAGCGGCGGAGGGAAAAACGCGCGCGCGGGAACCGCTTGCGCGCGCGTGAAACGGCGGCCTCTCGCGCGCCTTTTTTGCGGCGGCTCCTCCCGCGCGCCTATAAAACGCAGCGTGCGCACTCCTCGCTTCACCGCGCTCTCTCTCCCTCTCTCTCTCCCTGCCTCTCACGCCCAACGCACCGGAGCACCGCCGCCGCCCCCGACGCGCCACCATGCCGCCGCGCCGCCGTTCTTCGTCGGGCTACCGCGGCGTCCGCGAGCGCCCGAACGGCGGCGGCTTCTACGCCGAGATACGCTCCGGCGATCTCCGGCTTCCCCTCGGCACCTACGAGACGGCGCACGAGGCCGCCCGCGTGTACGACGCGGCGGCGTGGCGCCTAGGCAGGCCGCGCCATCAGATGAATTTCGACGACGCCCGCACGCTCGAGCAGGCGTTGGAGCTCGCCCCGCCGCCTCGTCTACACACCGCACGAGACCGTGCGGAGCACACGGCGTCGCAGAACCGCCTCCTCGTCGCCCAGGAGGATGAGCGGCGCATGACGGAGTGGCGCCGGCTCCACCCAGAGGACGTCGCCGCCGAGCAGCAGTACTGGGAACGTCGCCGCGAGGACAGGCGTCGTCGGAGGGAATTGGCATGTCAGCAGTGCGCCATCCGCGATGCAGGCGGGAGAACGATCTTCACCGCAGAAGATGACCGTTGGTTCGACATCTGGTTGTCAACCTCCTCCGACAGCAACAACGAAGCCGGTGATGATGGAGATGACTGAAGCGATTAGTTTTTTTTAATGTTTTCGAACTATCTATCTATCTATCTATGTTTTTTTAGAACTATCTATCTATGTTTTCGAACTACCTATCTAGTTGCAATATGTAAAATAACTTTGTATCCTTTTATTTTAATGCAATTTTAAGTATGAAAAAAAAAGTGTGCGCGCGCTGTATTTTTAGGCACCGCTGGAGCAGCACGCGCGCGCTGCATTATAACGCTGCTGCTGGAGCCAGCACTGCGCGGCGCGGCAAAGCAGACCTTGCGCGCGGCATATGCTTTTTTTGGGCGCGGCACTAAGCGCGGCTTTTGAAGATGCCCTAAGGTGATAAATGAGATTAAGTTGATGCATGGACTCGAGTCACGAGAGGAGAAGACTAGGAGGGCAGAATCCTCTGCACGACGCACTGCAGGGAGCAGAGCTGGGACGGACGATAGGACCGCTCTGCTTCTCCCGTGAGCCAGCGCGATGCCTTCCCCACCCTCGTCCGCCGTCGTCATCCTCAGCGACAGCGACAGCGGCAGCGACGACGACGCGGCCGCCCTCTTGGTGGTCGCCGCGGAGCGCTTCACCTCGTCCCTGACCACCGAGGCCGAAGTCGAGGCCCTCTGCAAGAAGCACGGCGTCCCGAGCTCGCTCGCCGAGAGCCCCGCCGGCGACCGGCGCGCGTGCTCGCCGCCCCCGCCGCGGGCCGTCTGCGTGTACGCGCACGCGCTGGAGGCCGGGGTGCGCTTCCCGCTCCACGCCTTCTTCTGCGAGACGCTCTCCCACTTCGGCCTCGCGCCCGGCCAGCTCACGCCCGACGGGTGGCGCGTCCTGGTCGGCTTCGCCGCGCTCTGCCACGACGCCGGCGTGCCGTCGTCGGTCGCCTTATTCCGTCATTTCTTCTCGCTTCGAAGCAGGAGTGGCTGGTACTGCTTCGGGTGCAAGGAAGGCGCCGGCTCGCTGGTTACCGGCCTGGGCAGTTCCAAATCCGACGGGGAGTGGAAACGGGAGTTTTTCTTCCTGACGGCGCCGGAGGAATGGCCGTGCCCCGTTCGCTGGGGCGCGCCGACAGCCAAGATCTCCGCCGCGGGTCCGGAGCTGTCGAGCCAGGATAAGAAATCGGTGGCGGATTTGGTGTACAAACACGGCGCGGCAGTTGATCTCCGGACTTACCTCCGTGAGGCCGATCTTGCGGCGGCCTTCTCCTCCAACCTCGCCGGCGCATCACCTTCTCCTCATGCTACTGGTGCCAAAGGTAAACGTGCTCCCAACGCAATTCCCCTTGTCCAATTAGCACACGATTTACTGTTGTGGTTCATGCGCCAGGCATTGATCCGTTGGAAGAGAGTGCGGCAGAAACCCCGGCGAAGGTGGACACCGAGCCGGACGGCGACGCGCTGCCGTTGTCTGGGAATAAGAGGAAACAGGGGGATACCGCTAATGTAGAAGACGAAGTTTGCCGTTCTGCGCTCGCCACGCCGCCGCCTGCTTCCCCACCGGGATTGTCTGCACGGGCGTTGTCCGGCGGCTCGGCCGCGGTGTCCGACCCGTGTGCCCGGCGGGTTTTTTTCGACCCGAAGCCACAGCACTCGCCTGTGCCAGACGCACACGACGGCGACAGCGCCGACTGGACGGTCGCCCGGAAGGTGCTAGAGTGCGTCGTCACGCCGTCGCGGGACGACAAGTTCGCGGCGTCGAAGCCCTCCGACGTCGTCGCGTCGACCTACGTAGCAATGCTCCAGGTATTCTTCCAACCAGATCGTTCGTCCGCAGGTATGCTCAGACCGGACCCGAATGACATTGTTTGTGTGTGCCGTGCGGCGGCAACGATGGCGTGCGCAGGCCGCGAACTACGTGTCCTTCTCCTCGGACTACGCGCTGGAGCTGGATGAGAAGCTCGTGGCGCGGGAGCGCGACAAGGTGGCGCTGTGGGAGCAGCTGGACAAGGAGAAGACGGCGAGGCAGGCCGCCGAGGCGGAGCTGGAGAAGGCGAAGGCCGATCTCGCGGCGGTGAAGCGGGCAACCGTGGAGAGCGCCAAGGCGATGGCGGTGCAGCAGTTCCTGGGGTCCGAGGAGTACAAGCGGCGGCTCGCGGAGCACGCCGCGGCAGGGTACAAGAGCGGCGCGGAGGAGATGAAGGGCGTCGTGCTCCGGCACTACCCGCGCCTCGACGCCGCCAAGCTGGTCCTGCCGCTTGATTAGCTCATTATGATTATTAGTTGATGCTTTGAACTTTGAGCCGTTTTTGTTGATCTTTTGTATACATGGGAAAACTGCTCCGGAGAACTACTCTATGTTACTACCCATTATGGCTAGTCTTATTCATCAATCATCCTCAAGATTGATTTCAGTCAAGCGTGTCAAACCGTCGGACGCCTCGTATCAACCCCGCCTTCCCGGTCATTGCCTGTGTAAGAATGTAAATGATTGAACGAATGATCGAGAGCTTTCATTGATTTGAGAATCACATATTTATACTTCTTCCGTCTGAAAAAGCTTGTGCAAAAAGGCGCCTGCACGGACAGATCCATCCATACGACGCTTGACACTAATAACTCACTAACAACCGTCTTAATGATGGTTTGCTAATGACCCCCTCTGTAATTGTCGGTTCGCAGCACTCCCCTTTGTACACCGTCGATTTCTTGAATAATCCATTTTTGAAAGGGTGTGTCTAGGTCTTAGTTGACTCAGACTTTCAAGTGATATAGTATATAGAAAGAAAAAGATCAAACTAAAAAGTATTTATTGTACGAATCTCCATAGATCAAAGGAACATAGCATCGACTCAGACATAACAAAGTCTAAATTAACCGAGACTTAGCAAAAATGTTATTGAAAGCTTCTTGTATATTCATCGTTCGCCTTGAGAAGTATAATCTTGAAAGTCTCCAAAAACCATGTGGAAAAAATATGAGGAGAATGGTACATATATGTTGCTAAAACTCCTTTAAACACAGTGGGAAAATAATAAGAAGAAATGATGCAACATATAACGGTTATTATCTCTTGATAACTCACATAAGAAAAACTTTCGAAGAGGGAGAAAAATATTAGTGAGCTTAGAGAACAATAAAAATGCTTTGGATACTTCTTCTAAAAACCCTCATAGGAAAAGTAAAAAGTATAGCATATGTTCTTTATGAAGATATTGCCTCATTAAAAACATAACGAGGAAAAACTTTAAGAGAAAATTCATAATGAAAAGAGTGCCATGAGATGTGCCACGAAAAACTCGTTTAAAACCTAATAGGAGAAATATGATATGGCATGCATCAAACGCTTGTATTTAATTGCCTCGTTAAAAACCTTTATGAGAAACCTGTTGGAAAAACTCAGAAAGGAAAAGAAAACAATATTCATTAACTGATGATAATTAAAGGATTATAGTTTCAGAAGATTTCTCCCTCTGAACTTTGCAAATTTCGTAGACGTCTCATACCAATTCCGTGAATACATTTCAGGAATGCTGATGTAGGTAAAGACTTCGTGAAAAATTTTCTCCATCCTTCATGGCACCTGAACTTTGCAAAGTAATACCAATTGTTTTTTCCTCATGACTTACAAAAAGGTAAAAATCTTTCGTGCCCTGTTAATATCTGAGGATATTTTTCACTCCCGTCCAATGACATTTTATTGGAGTAGCGTTGTGTCTAGCTAGTAAATTTACTGCAAATGCAATATCAGGCCTGGTGCAATTTGCAAGGTACATCACTGCTCTGATGGCATTGAGATATGAGAACTCAGGTCCTAATATATGTTCGTCATCATCCCAAGGTATAAAATGATCTTTATTCATATCTAGTGATCTGACAACCATAGATGTTTTGGATGGATATGATTTATCCATGTTGACTTTTTTCTAAATCTTTTGAATGTATGCAAGTTGGTATACTAATATTCCCGAGGGAAGATTCTCATGCTGCAAGCCTAAGCAGAATTTGGTTTGTCCAAAATCCATCATCTCAAATTCCATCATCAAATGATTGCATACTTCGTTTATATCTGGTGTACATCCAATAATATTGAGGTCATTAACGTACACTGAGATGATACAAAATCTATTTGAGGACTTCTTTATAAACACACAAGGGAAATCATTATTGTTTGAGTAACCTTTCCGAATACGGAACTCTCTTAGTTGGTTATACCACATTCTACCGGACTGCCTTAAGCCATAATGTGACTTATGTAATTTTACACAATATGTGTTGCGATTTGCTTTGGGGTCTGGTAATCTTAGTCCATCAGGGACTTTCATATATATCCGATTTGAGTGACCCATATAAATATGCGGTCACTACATCCATTAACTGCATGGATAAATTCATTTGTAATGCCATAGAAATTAAGTATCGAAACGCTGGTCCAATCATAACATGAGAGTATGTGTCATCGTAATAGATGGCGGGTGATAACCCACAAGTATAGGGATCAATTGTAGCCTCTTCCGTTAAGTAGGAGTGTTGAACCCAACAAGGAGCTAAAGGTAGAACAGATATTCCCTCAAGTTCTATCGACCACCGATACAACTCTACGCACGCTTGCCGTTCTCTTTAACTAGAACAAGTATAAAACTAGAAGTACTTTGTAGGTGTAACATGATAGGTTTGCAAAATAATAAAGAGCACAAAAATAAAAGCTAGGGGCTGTTTATATAAAGACACAACTAAGTTAGTTTTAGTAGAGAGTTTTTTGTCACAAGAAAGTTATTTGTCCATAGGCAATCGATAACTAGACCGGTAATCATTATTGCAATTTTATATGAGGGAGAAGCATAAGCTAACATACTTCCTCTTCTTGGATCATATGCACTTATGATTGGAACTCTAGCAAACATCCGTAACTACTAAAGATCATTAAGGTGAAACCCAGCCATATCATTATATGGTATCAAGTCCTCTTTATTCCCATACGCAAACAACCTGCTTACTCGGGTTTAAGCTTCTGTCACTCTAGCAACCCACCATAAGCAAATCATGAACATATTGCAAACCCTACAGTGGGGTTCCCTCACGCTTGCGCGACACGGAGAGCACCATAGGATAACACCAATAATAAAACATGCAACTCAAACCAATCATGATCATCAATCAACCCATAGGACAAAACGGATCTACTCAAACATCATAGGATAGCCATACATCATTGGGAAATAATATATAGCATTGAGCACCATGTTTAAGTAGAGATTACAGTGGGTAGAAGAGGTGTTACACCGCTGCATAGAGGGGGAGAGAGTTTGTGATGACGGTGGCGAAGTTGTTGGTGTCGATCACCGTCACGATGATGGCTCCGGCGGCGTTCCGGCGCCACCGGGAGAGAGGGGGGAGAGACCCCCCTCCTTCTTCCTCTTCCTTGACCTCCCCCTAGATGGGAGAAGGGTTTCCCTTATGGTCCATGACCTCCATGGTGGTGGAGGGGCGGAAGCCCCTCCGAGATTGGACTCTCTCTCTGTTTCCTTATGTTTCCGCGCTCCCAGATTCTGGCCTTTTACCGTTTCTTAAATTCACGGAGATCCGTAACTCTGATTGGGCTGAAATTTTAACACGATTTGTATCCGGATATTAGCTTTCTTGCGGTGAAAGAAGGGCACCAACCTCCTTATGGAGTGGCCACAAGGGTCAGGGGGGCGCCCCACCCCTGGGTGCGCCCTCTGTCCTTGTGGGCCCCTCGGGCATCGTCTCGCGTTGATTCTTTTTCCCAAAAATCACATATATTCCAAAAAAATCTCCGTAAGTTTTTATCCCGTTTGGACTCCGTTTGATACGGATTTTCTGCGAAATAAAAACATGCAACAAACAGGAATTGACACTGGGCACTGGATGAATATGTTAGTCCCAAAAATAGTATAAAAAGTTGCCAAAAGTATGTAAAAGTTGTAAAATATTGGCATGGAACAATAAAAAATTATAGATACGACGGAGATGTATCAACATCCCCAAACTTAATTCCTGCTCGTCCTCGAGTAGGTAAATGATAAAAAAGATATTTTTTTATGTGGATTGCTATCTAGAATAATCTTGATCATGTAATCTTATCATGGCATGAATATTAATACACGAGTGATTCAAAGCAATAGTCTATCATTTGACATAAAAGAATTTAATACTCGGGCATCCCAATCCTTTCAAAATATCAATGCTAAAGAACGTTATCCCTACAAAACCATATAGTCCTTATGCTCCCTTTTCTTAACACAAGATACCCCTCATGCCCATCCCGATGCCAGCCAAGCTATTGCTTTCATACTCTACCTTTTCAAGCATTTTTTTAACTTTTCACGCAATATATGAGCGCGAGCCATGGACATAACACTATGGGTGGAATAGAGGTGGTGATAGAACAAAAGGAGGGAGAAAGTCTCACATCAACTAGGCAAATCAATGGACTATGGAGATGTCCATCAATCGATATCAATGTGAGTGAGTAGGGATTGCCATGTAACAGATGCACTAGAGCTATAAGTGTATGAAAGCTCAAAAAGAAACTAAGTGGGTGTGCATCTGACTTGCTTGCTCATGAAGACCTAGGACATTTGAGGAAGCCCATCGTTGGAATATACAAGCCAAGTTCTATAATGAAAAATTCTTACTAGTATACGGAAGTGATAACATAGGAGACTCTCTATCATGATGATCATGGTGCTACTCCGAAGCACAAGTGTGGTAAAAAGATAGTAGCATTTCCCCTTCTCTCTTTTTCTTACATTTTTTTGGTTTCTCTTTTTTTCTTTTGTTTTGTTTTTGGTGGGCTTCTTTGGCCTCTTTTTTGGGGCTTCTTTGGCCTCTTTTATTATTTTTAAAGTCCAGAGACTCATCCCAACTTGTGAGGGAATCATAGCTTCCAGCATCCTTTCCTCACCGGGACAATGCTCTAATAATGATGATCATCACACTTTTATTTAATTACAACTCAATATTACAACTCGATACTAGAACAAAGTATGACTCTACATGAATGCCTCCGACGGTGTACTAAGATGTGCAATGATCTAGCATAGCAATGACATAAAAAACGTACAAGCCATGAAAACATCATGCTAGCTGTCTTACGATCATGCAAAGCAATATGACAATGATGATGTGTGCCATAACAAACGAAATGGTGGAGTTACATGGCAATATATCTCGGAATGGCTATGGAAATGCCATAGTAGGTAGGTATGGTGGCTGTTTTGAGGAAGGGTGTAAGGTGGTTTGATGCACCAGCGAGAATTGCGCGGTACTAGAGTGGCTAGCAAGGTGGAAGGGTGAGAGTGCGTATAATCCATGGACTCAACATTAGTAATAAAGAACTCACATACTTATTGCGAAAAATGTACTTACCCCTCAAAGCATAATACTACGACACGTGCTCCTAGGGGG